>OZ024794.1:30601814-30954314 GCA_964017045.1 Omphiscola glabra | reverse complement strand
GGTCACATCTGCATGTTAAATGCTACTGCGTGTGTTTGGCGACACTTAGCGGTGATCAAAGTTTATGAATATGATAAAAACACTTTAAAAAAAAACACTTTATGAACACGATGGGATTAAAGCGTTCAACCGAAGCTGCAGCAAATATATTCAATGTAACGCCTTAAATGTAGCGTCCAACAGGCACAGCTCGAAGGAAAAGACATGCATGTAATTATAACACTGTCAGGAGGAAGCGGCCTGTCTTCACTGTTAGCAGCTGGCGGTCTGTCTTCACTGTTAGCAGCCGGCGGTCTGTCTTCACTGTTAGCCGCTAGCGCTCTGTCTTCACTGTTAGCAGCTAGCGCTCTGTCTTCACAGTTAGCAGCTAGCGCTCTGTCTTCACTGTTAGCAGCTAGCACTCTGTCTTCACAGTTAGCAGCTAGCGCTCTGTCTTCACAGTTAGCAGCTAGCGCTCTGTCTTCACTGTTAGCAGCTAGCACTCTGTTTTCACAGTTAGCAGCCAGCGCTCTGTCTTCACTGTTAGCCGCTAGCGCTCTGTCTTCACTGTTAGCAGCTAGCGCTCTGTCTTCACAGTTAGCAGCTAGCGCTCTGTCTTCACTGTTAGCAGCTAGCACTCTGTCTTCACAGTTAGCAGCTAGCGCTCTGTCTTCACTGTTAGCAGCTAGCACTCTGTCCTCACTGTTAGCAGCTAGCGCTCTGTCTTCACTGTTAGCAGCCAGCGCTCTGTCTTCACTGTTAGCAGCCAGCGCTCTGTCTTCACTGTTAGCAGCCAGCGCTCTGTCTTCACTGTTAGCAGCCAGCGCTCTGTCTTCACTGTTAGCAGCCAGCGCTCTGTCTTCACTGTTAGCCGCTAGCGCTCTGTCTTCACTGTTATCAGCTAGCGCTCTGTCTTCACTGTTAGCAGCTAGCGCTCTGTCCTCACTGTTAGCAGCTAGCGCTCTGTCTTCAGTGTTCGCAGCTAGCGCTCTGTCTTCAGTGTTCGCAGCTAGCGCTCTGTCTTCACGGTCAGCAGCTAGCGCCCTGCCTTCACTGTCAGCAGCTAGCGTCCTGTCTTCGCTGTAAGCAGCCAGCGCACTGTCTTCCCCTTTAGCACTTCACTGATAGCAGCTGGCGCTCCGTCTTCACTGTTGGTAGCTGGCGGCCTGCCTTCAGACGAATAAGTTATATCTATTTACATATTTACACATATTCGCTAAAAATCACATTGACAGGCAATGGAAGTGTACAGCGTGGAGGGTAGGGGTGTGGTGGTATGATTATAAGCAGAGCCGTCTCATGGGCCCTGCAACCATCTGTGGCTGCAAGGGGCCTCGGATATTTTTAAAGGGCCCGGAGTATAAGTGGTGTGGAAATAAATGCCTACCACCAACATTTTACGCAGGGGGTGAACAAAACAGAATGTTGGCGCAAGGCCGCAAAAAAAAGTCACATGACTGCTCTTATTATAAGATGATTACAATTGGCGAAACTATTACACAGTAGCATGTAGTCTTTGTACTTGAAAGAAACAATTATTTTAAAATCCTAGTTTAAAAACATGTGCAAGTTTCGCTATACACAACAAAACATCAACAGCCGCCTAACACTAACAGTAGTAACAGTGACAGCAAATTATTGGTTGTTTTAAGGGTACTTAAATGAAAATTAAAGTGTATGTAAAAAAAATTTAAAAAAAAACAAGTTTGTAAAATAGTATATAAAAAAGGCACTGCATCCAGTAAACTGACATCACAGGTGGTGGGCGGGGCTATAGCAAAGACTTAAACAACAGCTGACATAATAATATGTTGTAATAAAAAATCTTTAAACAAAAATTGAATGGGTTAATTTGGTGCATGACAACCAGGGACAAAGAACGATTTATAGTAGGCAGTTAAACAAAACAACAACTTTTATTTATGTATACTAGGAGTCATCAACTTTGCGAGGTGCCAAAATCATTGAAATCACACCTATCCTTTTTCCGAATCTGAATATAATAGTTTTGATTATATAAATATAAACAAATTGAAATGAAAATAAGATTCAGTTACGCTATTGGTCGGTAAAGGGGTCGTCTTACCTCCCCCCCCCCCCAACCCAATCCCCTGAGTAGACGCTCCATAATTAATAAATAATCTGAAACTCAAGACTTAACACAACCGCTACCGTTACGCACATCGCTGGTTAAGACAATTCTTCTATACACAATGTTTAAGCTCTTACGATGGTGAGTTTAAGCTCTTACGATGGTGAGTTTAAGCTCTTACGATGGTGAGTTTAAGCTCAATAGCCAACATCGGAGTGGTGATTTCTTTGTAAACTACTAGTAGTAGTCAGGACCGGCTAAAGGTACCGGCAACTCGGGCAGCTGCCCGGGGCGCCATGTGCTTAGTGCGCCATCAACGTTATGCCAAAATAGGAAATTTCATTAACTGTGGGCGCCATGGTAGAAAAATAGAAAGGGCTATCAAAAAGATGGGCTGATCTAAAGTCTAAAAAAAATACTATCGTTAGGCTAATTGTTCATACTGCCCACGGTAGGCTATTTGTTCATACTTTCCTTCGGTAGGCTAATTGTTCGACTGCCCACGGTAGGCTATTTGTTCATACAGTCCAAACACAAGTTAAGAAAAACCATTTTATTGTTCGTTTGTTCAAATACGAAAAACCAAGGTAATAAAACTCATTACCTAATCAGTAGCTTTTGTTTCCGAGCACACATTTTTATATGTTGATACTTAAAAAGGGGCGCTAGCACCCGTAGTGCTAGGAAGTAGTATTATATATGTCAATAATTGTGAAGGAGGATGCTTACCATTTAAGGTTCTATCCAACAATGGCTCCAGATATTTCAACTAAAAAATATGCGAGGCTGTCACGATAAATATCTGTCGTCTTTTTACTGTGAGGATTGAATCACAGCAGATCTGGCTATAATCTTTTTGTATATAATTTGTTCTCTCGAGAATATAAACTCCATTTTTTTCTGCACCCAGAAAGCATCCAACTGGTACACTCCATTCCCCGCCATACAAAAATGGAATTTATTTTTCCGACACGCAGAATCAGCTTAAATGCTAAAAAAAAAAAAAAAAAAAAAAACACCACAAGAATGTGAAGCTCTCACTCAAACCTACACACTAACAAACTATCACTAAGACATGGAAGACTGAAATGTTGAAACTGGCTGCAACATATGCTGGGGCGACCAAGAGTTTCGTGCTCAGTGCCGCTTCTGTCGATTACTTGTCAGGGGCGACCAGGGTAATGTTTCCATGCTGTGCAAGGAGCGGACGAAAGCAATGTTTCTAGGAGGTGCAAGTTCTCATAAGTGCGGGGGAAAAAACGCAATAATAAAATAATATTGTTGCTTTTTTAATTTTCTTTTTTACATCTCCAGCCCTCTCTACGTCTGCGCCACATTCGCTGGCACGCCCCCATGGAAACAGCACTAAGGGCCGCCACTGAACTTGCCGGTCTACCGATCTGCCCAATAACCATTTGATTAGCGTAGGCTTTGCCACTGTTGTCTTACAAAGGACAAATATTGGTTTTTTTTAAATACTGAAATATTAGTAATTCGTTTGGAGATATTCAAAGCCAATATTCAAAGCTAAAATTTTTTTTTTTTTTCAGAAAACAAAATCTAAACCCAATAATCGTTAGACGGAAATGTCATTAATTACTGGCACGGATACGATACAATGTACTTTCTATAATGTACTGGATGCACTTCTAGCCCCCACGCCCCCCCCCCCCCGGGGGCCACTAATCTTCCCACAATCCTCGTGACGGATGTTGTCTTGTTGATCATATTAGAGTTTAAACAGGTACAACAAGAAACTTCAGCTAACAAGAAGAAGTTGCTTTATAAAAAAAACAAAAACAAGACCACTGTAAAAATACGTTAGTACAGCGGTTCTCAGCATGTGGGTCGCGACCCCTTTGGGCGGGTCGAATGACCTTTCCCCAGGGGTCGCCTAAGGCAATCGGAAAAGACATATACTCTAAATTTATGAAGTAGCAAAGAAAATATTTTTTTGTTGGGGGTCGTCACAACATGAGGGGCTGTATCAAAGGTTCGCGGCATTAGGAAGGTTGAGAACCTCTGCGTTAGTAGGAACAGCTAAATGGATTATTTTACTTCTTGATTTTGTTTTCCCTCTAAAAAGTCCTTGTCGTCCAGAAAAAGAAGACCAAAAAAAATAATATTTTGTCAACAAACGTCGCCACATTGCAATGAAAAATGACATGGAAATTTAAATTACACTGCATACAATAATCTATGGAGCATACTGGGCTAAATTAACATGGTGCTTGAACGATTGAATGTTATGGTCCACAGCCTGTCAGCATGGCAAGACCCACAGCAGGGTAAGCCGGGTATAGTCCCTCAGCCTGCTAGCAGGCTGTGCCAACAGCCGGTAAACACACCCTATTTAACTTTCACAGTTAAAAAAAAAATATTTTTTAAAAAAAACTCCACACCCTTGTAAACATTTTTTTCCCCCACTGTGCTCCAAAACCAGTTTTTGTTGACCTCCTGTCTTAGTGTGAAGTCCACGAACTGAACACGGTGCTGTGATACAACCTGCTCCTGACAACACACATCATGTGGAGAGACGTACCACACACACATCACAAAGTCTGCTAGACAACACAACAAGCGGATCATAAAATAACATCGGGGATGGAAGTATTGGACGTTTTCTGTTTTGTTTATCAAACAGTTCTCTGGGCATAAAGCTTAAAAACTCTGGTTGTTGGCTAAAAACATTATATTTCTATCCTTATCACGTTATAAAAATGTAAAACTATACTTTCTGTGTTGTACACTGTACACTGTGCATTTAAATAAGTGCTAACGTGTAACACGGCTGAGGGTGTAATGTTGTACAACCTAGTAGAAGTAGTACAATATAAACATACAACTCCGTAGATACACTAATGGGTATACATTTTGTAGCTGTCCTTCTCATGACCTACTTTCAAAGAAGTAGAATTGCCCAATTACGGCTGCATTATTTTAATATAGTAATACTTATGAACTCCTGTCAATTTAGCATTACTCTCTAAAACAGCTTGTTAAACGCCATAGGAAAGGGATTTGGAAACTTCAACAGAATGACGTCACGCCCACACACAATGGCTACTTTTTCTTTTTGCTGGACAGATCCAGCGGACCAACCCTCCCGTGGAAGTGCACAACACACCCGGTGTCGCAGGGGCTCTGGATCTCTGGCAGTGCCGACGTGTCGGCTCGGTCTTCTGTGCCCGGTGACGTCACGTCCGTTGCCGGTGACGTCACGCTGGACACGTCCGACGGACTGCTGCTGATTTCGACGCAGATTTCCTCCAGAGATTTGTGAATGTTAGAGCTTCGCATCACAGCTGACGATTTCTCTTCTGTTACTTTAGGTCTGGACGCGTGTTTGCTCGGCTTGTCTCCATTTGTTGCCGAAGCGACGGATGGATTTCCTCGAGACGTTGATTTTATGGATCTGGGAGGGGCCGTTCTGATTTTTCCCGCAACTACCGTTGACGGATCGTTGCCGCCACCACCATTTTTGCTACCGCACGTGACCTCATTGTTATTGCTGAAATTTATTTTCGGTGTCGGATGACGCGGGGATGTTTTCAAAATAGCGTTGCACTCTTCTTTCCCTTGTTGTTTTGTGAAGGAGCTTGTGAAAATTCCGTTCTGGGGCGGCACAAAAGGCAGGCAACTAAAGGAGGATGACGAGGCCGTCAGTCTATCTGGAACGGAACTCTGATACACCGAAGAAGACGTTGACTGATGGGGAACTTTCTCTGACAAAGGCTGCTGTACGTTAGCGGAAGAATGTACGGAAGTGACGCCACAGACCGTGTGGTGAACATACTCTACTTTGATCAAAGGAGAAATTCCGCAGGTTTTGTCACAACAAGCAACACTCCCCAGAGTGTAATCCCCGGAAAGACTACTGCTACCCACCGAGGAAGAGCTCAAATCCATAGTGGATAATTTTCTCTTTTTCCAATTCCTTTTTTCCATGGCATCGCTGTTTGAAACGGACACAGGTGAGAGATTTGTGACCTGCCCTTCGCAAGATATGGATCGTGTCAGTGGCATGATCTTGCGATGCTTTTGAAATTTTGGAATGTAATCGAAGTAATCTTCTGAAGTGTCTTCAGTGAAACTGCTGTCTTTTGCTTGGTGTTTTTCAATGGTAGCTGCTGCGGCGGCGGGTAGACCTTCTGAGGCACTGCCTACAGCACTAGGCCATGTAGGCTTTTCTAGAACACTCTGTGATCTCTGAACACCAGCTACACCTTCACGTTTCGAATAGTTGTTATCATCACAGGAAGGGACGTCACTGGATCGGTTTATTGTTAGACTCTCCCCAACTGACACACTAGGTTGAGTTTTCAGTAATTCTGACTTGCTGGAGTCATTGCTTCGCGACTCTCGTTTGCTACACTTTGACGATTTTCGCTTTTTTGACTTTGAAGTCACACGCTTTTCCCTGGCACAATTATTATTGTCTGATTGAGTGGAACATTCAGAGGCGCCCGTCTCGTGTTTGGACTTTCTGTCACGTTTAGAAGAAGACTTCCGACTTTCATGTTTCGTTTTGTCTCGCTTGTCTCGCTTGGCTGACTTATGTCTTCTGCGATGTTTTGATGACTCCCGCCCCGATGACTCACTCTTTAAGGATTCTTGCGCGTCGTTTATGGATGTGTCGCATTCATGCTGCTTCGCTGACTCAGTTTTTAGCGATAAACACTTTTCAGACTTTAGTGACGCCAGCTTCTCGCATTGCGATGAGTCATCAGCTTCCTTCTTTATAAACACTTGACTCGACGCTTCAGTCTTCAGTGACTCATGATTGTCTGGTTGAAAAGTCTCACGCCTTTCGAGAGTAGCCGTTACTTTCCGATCTATCTTATCTGCCCCTAACTTGGTGTCAACAGGTTGTTTGGTCTGCGGCTCGCAAACCGGTGTCCAGGACAGTGTGTTCACTACGGGGATAGTCTTCTTTGTTCCTTTGCTCAATATCGACTGCACACTATGCAGCAATCGACTGACGCTTGATGCTGCGGTCTCTGACTCCCAGGACGCGCTCAGCGTTGGTGGGGAGTCCGACGGTGTTATGGTCATGGCTTGACCAACTTGTGAAGTTACCGAAGACTTGCATTCCTTCTTAATTTCCGGTTGGGTTAGCCCAGGATCGGAGCCGAGGCTACATATGAGGGGTTTAACACGTGAGGCCTTGTCCGATGATGCAGTGGGGCAGCTGACTGATGATGTTTTAGGGCACGTGACTGATGTTGCAGTAGGGCTAACGATTGATGCTACCGATGGAGACAACACAGATGTTTTGGTGGTGGCGGAAATCAGATAGGGGTTTGACGAGGATGATGAACATTTGGCAGTTTGTAAGCGCTGCGGCGTGGCAGAATTCAAGAAGGCACCTGGCGTGTGACAAGTGACAGTCAATGGTGTAGTTGACGGTGGTGCTGACGTATACGATGACGTAGCAGTAGGTGGAGCCGTACTGCATGCTGCAGTCTTTGATCGTGCCTTTGTAGTCAGGGGCGACACAGGTTTCCTTATGGGGTCCATGACAGCGGGTTCCGGCTTGTGCATCTCTCGGCAGGTCTTCTGAGCTGGTTGCTCTAGCTTAATTTTGTCCTTGGATGAGCCTCCACTTGCTCTCTCCTGGACAGTGT
The DNA here is from genome assembly GCA_964017045.1 of Omphiscola glabra. Taxonomy (NCBI): domain Eukaryota; kingdom Metazoa; phylum Mollusca; class Gastropoda; family Lymnaeidae; genus Omphiscola; species Omphiscola glabra. The sequence goes on along the minus strand of OZ024794.1, from coordinate 30,946,616 downwards.
AGCAGATGTGCATTGGTTTGTCCTGGTTGGACAGACAGGTGGCAAAAAATATATTGTTAGACACTGAAAGTGAGAAATGTGTAGTGTAATAAAACGTACTTATGTGTCCTAGCAACGGCATAGATATATACTTAAAAAATGTTTACCCCACGCCAAGAATAAATGAGAGCAATGTCTTGTAACATCAGGTCATCCGTCAGCTCCTCGCCCGCTCGGAACATCTCAATCTGGGGACAGCGAGAGAAGTGGGAGCTTTTAAAAAATGGCGGGTAGTCCAGCAAAAACAAAAGTAGCGTGAACACATTAATGGTTATCACAAGTAAGGGATAGGCCCGACACATAAATGACGAAAACCTATTCATTTAATAAACGTCTAATAAATTTAATAAACATACGGTTCGATAGTATTCAGTGGCTGATGTGCTTAATAAGTAACCGGTGAAATTAATCGTCCATCATGCGGCTGGTACGATTAATGTATGGTTGGTATGATTAATTTATGGTTCGAATAATTAACGCATGGCTGGTATGATTCATGCATGGCTGGTATGATTAATGTATAGTTCGTATGATTAATGCATGGCTGGTATGATTAATGTATGGGTCGTATGATTAATGCATGGTTGGTATGATTAATGCATAGCTGGTATGATTAATGTATGGTTGGTAAAATAAAATTAAAAACTTCATTTAAAAGGAGGGGTTTTTCCTTCAAATTTAACAAGGACTAACTTATTTCTCAAACATTTGCTCACGTGATTATACAAGCCATGCATGCGTACAGACAGCTGCCGAGATCTGTACAGACAGTGGCCTAGATTTGCACAGAATGCTGCCTAGATTTGTACCGACAGTGGCCTAGATTTGTACAGACGGCTGCCCAGATTTGTACAGACAGTGGCCTAGATTTGCACAGACGCCGGCGTAGATTTGTACAAACGGCTGCCTATAGATATGTACAGACAGCGGCGTAGATTTGTAAAGACGGCTGCCCAGATTTGTACAGACGGCTGCCCTAGATTTGTACCGACAGCGGCCTGGATTTATACAGACTGTTTACTAGGGTTTACACAGGCTGTTGACTACATTTGCACAGACTGCTAACTTTTGTGCCTACCATACATTCAGCTATAGCTTTGGCTTTAGGCCTTTATTTAGCGCTAAAAATATTGTGCTGAAATCATAGGTTGCTTTACAATCATGACTTCACTGTGAGACTTTTCACTGGCTAAGATCGAATTCTCGAGTGTTCTCGTAAACTGAGCATGGATTTTCCCCACATATTTGCGCGTGATAACATTACTGAATGTTTATAAATATTCTCATGCGATAGGATTATTGATTTTTTTAACACATTTTATAGCAGATTATTAATTGTTCTGTACACCTTCGATAGGGTTGATTTTTAGACATATTCTCAAGGAATACGATTGTCGATCATCCCGCACATTTTTATGTGATAATATCCTTATGGCAGCAACACATGATTATCAGATGAAAAAAATTATCCAACATCACATGTAAAACATTGCACTGAGACTGCGCACAAACACAGAATGCACCTCAGTGTGCATGTGTCACAATGTCATAACAATCTCACCTTGAAATTTTCACCCAACTGAAATTTGCACCTAACAAAACGTTTCAGATGCTTGATTGTCACCTCAGATGGACAGAGTAGGTAGCGAGTGTCCCTGACCTGTACAGGGTACAAAACATGTCATTGTTGAGAACTGACGGAAATAGATCTTTTATTTATTTGGGTAATATCCCTAATTAAAAAAAAGAGTGGCATATGCATATAGGAAATGAGAGAGAGAGATACAGAGAGAGGGAGTGAAAGATAAAGAGAGAGAAGGAGAGAGATACAGAGAAGGAAGGAGAGAGATACAAAGAGGGAGAGAGAGAACAAGAAAAACAAATTGACATGTTAGCAACACAAATATTAACATACCAAACAACCATTCAATCAAAACAAACATTCATTTAAAACAACAATCCAAACAAACATCCAAGCAGTGGCGTAGGATGGGCGTGTGCGGATGGGGTGCTGAGCGGGCGGCACATTTTCGTTATATGAAGGGTCGGTATTTTCGACCAACTGCAGTTTTTTTCGTTGGAAGGGGGTGCCAAAAAATCTTGGCCCACCCCGGGGCGGCACTAACCATGGCTACGCCACTGCAACCAAACAATCACGCTTTCGCTTACTTTGAATCCCTTCTTGTCATTTTTCCTGGAAATGAAACATATATAAATGTTATCATCGGCGTCAGCAACATACCGGGCATAATTAGTAAACCTTTATTTGAGTACACAAGTGTAATGAGCAGACTATTACGGTGGCCACACTGTATACTGTTTACACATTCAATAGAATACAGTGTAGTTTTCAATGTGGGCGCACACGTGTACAGAGCGAGATGAGGGCAACCTACCTAAAGGCCATCTGCAGGATGAGACTGACGTGGTCATCCCCAGGCTTGAACTCCCTCTCGAGGCTCGCCTCACCTTTCTCCTCCAACGTCAGGTCCTCAAGGTCACCTGTCGAATGGATAACGAATTATTTTTTGTTTGATTCGTTAGTTGGGCTGAGGGTCAGGAGCTAAATTTATCACGGGCCATTTGGTCCATCTTTTGGCATGATTTTGACATATTTCAGGGGCCAGGAACTAGGAGCCTAATTTATCACGTGCCATTTAAACCCTCTCCTTTGGCATAATTTTAATATATTTAAGGGGCCATGAGCCAGTGGCGTAGTGAGGGGGGGGGCAACATGCCCCGGGCGCTACTCACAATGGGGCGCCAAATGGTATATTTTACTATAATATTGTATGTTTTTCGAATAGGTGGGGCACTAAAAAGGTATTGTGCCCCGGGCGCGAGTTAAGCTCGCTACGCCACTGCCATGAGCCTCATTTATCACGTGCCATTTGGCCTAACTTTTGGCATTATTTTGATATATTACCGGGACCAGGAGCCTAATTTATCACGTGACATTTGGCCTAACTTTTCGCGTGATTTTGACACATTTTCGAATTCGGTTTTTTTTAAAATGTATTTGACACCATTACAAAACAACCGGGTCTCATCGGCGAGAAAGTAACACAACAATGTTGTATTGGGGCAGGAGACACTACAGTATCTGTTGGCGCCTTGACTAGTCGAGTCACAAAAGCTTGTTAGAGTATTAGAGATATATATATATATATATATATATATATATATATATATATATATATATATATATATATATATATATTCGGGATTCGCCCGTAAACTGATGTCAACACGTGTGACTATTTTTAGCCTTACTATGCTTACTTTGATTGTATACAGTTTGTGGATTGTGTCAAATGTCATCGTCGAGAGAACGATACGAGAACGGGATTATAGGCGACACGCCCAAAGTCAAGCCCTTGACTATTTTAGTGTAACGGGAAATTCGAATCGAGACCCTCAAAAAGGTTTAGTCCCTGACGTAAAAATAGATTCCACAAATAGGTATTTCAGCTTAAAGCTCATTGTCCACCATTATTGTAAAATAAGATCGGAACTGGCAAAGCAGCCCCCCCCCCCCCCACACACACACATTTTGATCTATGCAGTCATTGCAAGAGGGGTCTTTTGGGTTGGGGTGTGGGGGAGGGGGGAGGTTGAGAGGAGCGCAGTGATGCATGAAAGAACCCTGGATGGAAGCAGTTAAATAGAATATATATATATATATATATATATATATATATATATATATATTGTTTTGGCACACAGCAATAAAAAAACTCACTGAAAAGTTTTATCACCCATGAAAATTTCGAATGGTAGCGTATAAACTATGGCACCATCAGTTCCATGCCTTTATTAACCATTCAGCTGTGTGATGATAATTCCCCCATTACCAAATGTTCGTAAATTTCTTTACAAAAAATACAAATTAATGTAGACGATCTCTGTTTAAATGTTTGTAATCAAAAATGTATTGTTGAAGGATGTAATTACGACTCGATCCTTACTTTCAGACAGCGTGGCGTGGAACTCTCGTCTCCGGCGCATTTCATCTGTGAAGAGGGGGCAAAATGAAAGCATTCAATTAATAAGACCACTACGTGTAACATAGAAGCTGACACGCTTTCACTGGCAGTGTTGTGTGTAACATAGAAGCTGACACGCTTTCACTGGCAGTGTTGTGCTAAGAACGGCGGCACTCGAATACATCCTCATTGAGAACGACGTCCGTAAATATACGCATATTGCCCACCCCTCCTCAACCCTTTTCCGGATGTGGCTTAACCCTCGGCGGGAGGCTGAAGACCTCCGCATCCAGCATTATACAATGCGAAATGCCAGGAAGTATAATAACTACTGTACGGGGCCAAGAGCGATTAGATTTAGACTCGTAAGTAGAACTGATAAATACTTCTGGAGCCAAGAGTCATTACATTTAGACTCGTAAGTAGAACTGATAAATACTATTGGAGTCACGAGTCATTAGATTTAGACTCGTAAGTAGAAATGATAAATACTACTGGAGCCAAGAGCCATTCGATTTAGACTCGTAAGTAGAACTAATAAATACAACTGGAGCTAAGAGTCATTAGATTTAGACTCCTAGGTAGAACTGATAAATACTACTGGAGCCAAGAGCCATTAGGTTTAGACTCGTAAGTAGAACTGATAAATATGTGCGTAAAAGGCCCTAATTCGCATTGTTTACATTTGTTGATGAATTGCAACCAAATATGTATAGTGTTTTTTTTTTCATCATGAACTTTTTACTAACTTCCTGGTGGCTTAAGATTATATTTATTTCACAACTTTACAAATATTTCAGCCACCGAGGACGTACGCCATTAACTGTTTATTGTTTTAAAAAAGCATGCTGGAATATACGCAGTGGTCCTAAAGCAGATAACCAAAAAAAAATGTTTGCTTGCGCAAAATTCTCAAAGAAGACCTTAGTGCCAAATGAACTTAAGACATAAAATACACATTTTGTGATTATCAAGTTCAAACATTATTTTTGTCTTTAAAATGTGATCATTTTCATATTTTTGTCTTGTTTAATTAAGTAAGGGACTTTGGCACAGTTAAATGTGTGCAGTACACTTGGCTAAACCGGATAAGAAAAGGCTACAGTTTAGATTGATTTGGATAAATATGTGACTTAAGTACTTTTAGCTCTAAGGTCTTTACAGCCCCCCCCCCCCCCCCAGGGTCAGCTATTGAATTAATCCCCTCCCCCACTCCCTACCCCTCTTTGCGTACGCCCTTTATGAACGACCCCACATGTATATTTTTATACTCAAAAGACGCGAATGGCGAAATAATGACACACACGAACACCTTGGCCCGCCAAACAACTTGGCCCACCAAACACCTTGGCCCGTCAAAGACCTTGGCCCGCCAAACACATCGGCCCGCCAAACACCTGGCAGCTCTAAAGAGAGCAGACGAGCCGTGCGCCATCTTAGCGGCGGTGATAAAGGGCTCAACATCAACAAAAATGATGCAAATGTTTTTTTTGTAATAACGGGGATTTAAATCGGGGATCATTCCACCGTCATGTCGTGTGTGGTGTTAGAGTGTGTGTGTGTATTTGAGTGTGTGCGTGTGTTTGTGTGATGTGTGGTTTGTCAATGCATGTGTGTGGATAGGAGCCAAAATGATCAATTCATTGATCGTGGGCCCTCAAAACATAGAAGAAGAAGAATACATGTCTTGTGTATGTGTGTGTGTCTGTGCGTATGCTTATGTGTGTATGTGTGTGTGGTGTGTATGTGTGTTTGAGTGTGTGTGAGTGTTTGAGTGTATGTATGTGGTCTGCATTTGTGTGTTTGAGTGGTGCGTGGTGTGTGTATGTGCGTGTACACATGTGCGTGTGTCATGTGTTATGTGTGTGATTGTATGTGTGTCTGTGCGCTGTGTGTGTGTCACGTGCTCGCGCTGACTCTGTTTTTTGTAATATTTATCTTTTTTTTTTTTTTTTGCAATTAAAGGATTACTCGGTCTTTGCAAATTGTTAAAATAATGACGTGGCTCTATGACGGACACAGGGGATATCGAAAGTCAACTCCGCTCCCCTCTCGCTATAATCTAACACTGCCGACGACGGTTGACCTCTGGGAAACATGTCTTCAAATCCACTGACCACACATGTGTCCCTTGGACAAATAACTTGTTATATATCCAGATCATGTTTTACAGTTAATTCTGTTTGTGTCTGCTCTCCTGATAAAATTGTGGTTTTTTTTTTTGTTTTTTTTTGGGTGGGGGGGGGTGGGGGGGACACATTCTATATAGAAAGATACCAATAAGAAATCTAATGTGAAATGTCCTCACCTTGAAAGAGTCCAGGCACCAGCTTATAAACAAGACTCTGAAGTGTCTGATCCGGCCTGGGATTGGAAAGAGTTATTGAAATAAGATTTTCATATAATTATTACACAACCCATGACAATATGTATACACGTGTATGTGCCAAGTGTTTCGAGGGCAGAACTTCCGATCACGTCACCTTTTGAGTTTTCAAATGTCACGACGCCTTCAGTGTCCAGTTTCAAGGTCTTCCCAAACACGTCTTATGCTGTCAGGTGAATCTTCATGCTTTGTATGGCGCGTTTGGAGCAGTTCGCGAACATGATCAATTCAACTTGTGGGCGAAGTAAGCTAAACAAAACTTAACTTTGTCAAATAAAATATATACAGACAATGTGAGTTCTATTATGGTCCGACAATGTGAGATATATTTTGGTCAGAGACAAGGTGAGATATATTATGGTCGCAGACAAGGTGAGATATATTATGGTCGCAGACAAGGTGAGATATATTATGGTCGCAGACAAGGTGAGATATATTATGGTCAGACAAGGTGAGATATATTATGGTCAGACAAGGTGATATATATTATGGTCAGACAAGGTGATATATATTATGGTCAGACAAGGTGATATATATTATGGTCAGACAAGGTGAGATATATTATGGTCAGACAAGGTGATATATATTATGGTCAGACAAGGTGAGATATATTATGGTAAGACAAGGTGATATATATTATGGTAAGACAATGTGAGATATATTATGGTCAGACAAGGTGATATATATTATGGTCAGACAAGGTGAGATATATTATGGTCAGACAAGGTGAGATATGTTATGGTCAGACAAGGTGATATATATTATGGTCAGACAAGGTGATATATATTATGGTCAGACAAGGTGAGATATATTATGGTCAGACAAGGTGATATATATTATGGTCAGACAAGGTGAGATATATTATGGTAAGACAAGGTGAGATATATTATGGTAAGACAAGGTGATATATATTATAGTAAGACAATATGATATATATTATGGTCAGACAAGGTGATATATATTATGGTAAGACAAGGTGATTTATATTATGGTAAGACAAGGTGAGATATATTATCGTCAGACAAGGTGAGATATATTATGGTCAGACAAGGTGATATATATTATGGAAAGAAAAGGTGAGATATATTATTGTCAGACAAGGTGAGATATAGGCCTACTATGGTCAGACAAGGTTCGGTCAATTTACCTAATGTTGAGCAGTGGCCTGGTCTTGTGGATTTGTGCGTCACAAATAGGGCACACTTTGCTGGTCTCCAGGAAGTTGACGATGCAAGACCGACAGACTGTAGCAATGGGACATACATTGTTCAATAAAATGATCATTTTTGTGACACTAATGACGTCAGTAGAATCTCGTTATAGTTCAGCTCAAGCTATACACATTTAACCCAATCGTATTTAAGATTAATAATGACAAGAGTAGGCGATCGTGGCTGAATTTAAGAAAGATCCAGAGATAGGTATATCTATATATCATTTGTTATTTTTGAACAGTGTATTTCAGAGACACGAGATGCGTCTTGAACAGATTGACATATACATATTTTGACGGTGTTAAGTTTGAGAGAAATTTATTATTATTCAAACAGACCTTTAACAAATAATATATTTACTATTATTGTATATCTTTTATTTTTACATTACGGAGGTAGATGAAAGAAAAATGTCTGCATTGATCATCCCTATCATTGCAGACATTTTTCTTTCATCTACCTCCGTAATGTAAAAAAAAAAAAGATATATAATAATAATATATATATATCTTTTTTTTTTTTTTTTTTACATTACGGAGGTAGATGAAAGAAAAATGTCTGCATTGATCATCCCTATCGATAAATCTGCAAATTCCTTTTTTTTTAAAAATCATTTTATTACTCTAATAATTTTATTATAGAAGGCTACCAACCAGGCCAGGTTCTAACAACACCAGGGTTATTAATGTTATTTAGTTTTGTGGTGAAATTTATTTCTACGTAAATGGTGATTTTTTAGATTTAAAAAAAAAAAAATCTTTGTGTAGTCGAAAATGAAAAATTTAATAGATAACACATAGGTCATAGGTTATTACGAAAAAAAAATAACTTAGGAAAAACAATAACTAAAGAAAAAAAAAAAGATTCTACTTACACGAATGCAGACATTCAATTACAGTCGTCGCCTGTATGAGGTAGCCTCCGCACAGTGCACATAAAATGTGGGGGTTCAGATCCCGGACAGCCACGCGCTTTGAGCCGTACATTTTTATTTTGACAGCTCTGACGTCAAGGCCAAAATGCACTCCGCCGCCACGCTAGTCGATCACGTTCCGGCACCTTCCCCTCTGGGAAGAAATGAAAAGCTCTTCATATTGGATGTCCTCTCCTTGGTGTTAACAAAAATTTTAAAAACAAAAAAGTGTTACTGAGCGATGACGTCACAGCACCAGTTTCCCAGCATCTCCCTCCCTCTGCCGCGCTGCTTACATCTTCTCGTTACCGTGGTAACGTCCCCGGGAGAAGGAAAACATCTCCCCCCACGAGCCGCAGGGAATAATATGATTGGTGATGATGACGAGGCTGTTGTTGAAGTGTGAGACTCAAGTTATTGGTGGTATAGCTCTCCTTACAAGGGGCCGTCCTGAAACATCAGCCCCTTAAGACAGTAGAGCTTCATTTCTAGAGGCGAAGCCAACAATTACATGACCTCGTCTCGTGGAGCAGTGCTCGGGTCACGTGTATTCAGAGCACGTGATTGTACTTGTGGGGGTGGGGGGAAAACGGGGGCGGCTGAGGAAGAAAAAGAACACAAAAAGAGTTATGAAAACAATTTATTCATGTATTTTATTGGAGAAAAATCGATTCTTCAATTTTATTTCGTTCAGCAAATAAGATATATTTTTTCTTCTCCTATCTGCTAACTAAGTCAAGGGTCAACAAACAACGATGGTTTGCAGCGCCCCGCGCATGTCGCCACTGGGACAAGAAGAAAAACATTAATTGTAAAAACGTACAACGAAAAGATCTACTTCAGTGCCGTGAACAATTTTAAAAATTGATCACACACACAAAATAAAAATAATAACTTTGTTTTAAAAAATTATTGTCGGGTACAAATTTTTTGATGTTCAATTTCTTTATGAAAATGACTGAGACACTTTTAACCCTTACAATGTACTCCTTCCCAGACAATTCAAATCGACGCCCAGAAGATATGCGTTTTTGAAAATAGTCGATTCTTTTGTATTGTTTTTCCTAAGAACTGACTAATTAACATACTTAAGAAAATCAGCAGACCATCGAGCCAAGGCTCATAAGGTCTTCCCCAACACACCTCCACCGCCCCCAACTGGCATTCAACCACTCCCCCACGTGGTCTTTATTCCAGTCAGGCCGCGAAGCGGCATGCCGAGGGCTCCCCGCCCCTGAGACAGCCCCACCCACCCTTCCACTCGATTGACTATGCGAGTGAGGCCGCATCAGAGAAGGGACGCCTGGCCAGCCGGGTTGATGCTCACACAGCAACCGGGCCGGACTTCCTTGGGCTGGGGTGGATATAATTTACGTCTCTAAAGACCCCCCTTCCCACCCCGGGGGGACTCGTAGGTGTTAACAGACGCCCTCTAATAGGGTTTACGTGGTTTTCTGCGGCATGAATAATTCACACCGCAGCTGGGAAATGACAAAAAGAGAACTGACTGCCCCAATTAAATGGTTATCCAGGGTACAGATTTAAAAAAAAAATGATTATGTGTTCTTTTTAATAAGTTCTTGCTTATCAATGAATATATTCTCTAGGTACGTGTGGGGTAACGTGACTTAAATTCCCGATAACTGCACTAAATGAGATTCTTTAAAACACCGCAGGTGCGATTTGTGCGTAATATTTTCTCTTGTTTTACGGCAATAGTCTAAATTTAAATACGATGTTTTAAATCTGCGATGTGAAACTAAAAGGCAGTACAATAAAGAAAATATAGTTCACGGGGGTGAAACAAAGTGTTTGGTAAAGAACATTAAAAATTTGGTTGGCTCTTGCAAAGTGCGTTATAACTTATATGAGTGCTTCGTCAAGTAACTTTAGTAGATTTATGGTTCTGGTTCTGGTTCGGTACGTTGCTGCATCCATATACTGGCATATGTGCAACGGTTGGGGAAGCGATGTTGCCAATCTAACAATTTTCTCCCATTGACACCGCCATTGTTTGGCGAGTTTTAAAAATAGCCGAAAAATATGTGCCTTAAATAGACCAAAAGGGGTTCTTGGGTCAGTCAGTACGTTTTCACACAGTGTGTTTGTACCTTTTTATTTAATCCTTTAAATTTCTTACAGCTTGACCCACAGCTTGACCCACAGCTTGACCCACAGCTTGATCCACCATGCAATTCCTAATGCAATCCAAATATTATTTAGTCCTGTACATGTGACCAATAACGGAACGAGCGGCCAAGTTCTTGAATTGCAGAATAACGAACAACCTCACACAAACACCCCCCCCCCCCAAAAAAAAACCCACCACAATACCATTTAAAAACAAAAATTTAAAGTAAATTTTAAAATAAGTAAACCATAATAGCATTAAAACACTAAACACTAAGCCCCTAACACTGTTTGTTCCTAGCATATATCAATGACCTACCCGAGAAACTGACATCCCACGCAAGACTGTTCGCAGATGACACAGCCGTGTACAGGACGATCACCAACAGATCTGACCAGGATCAGCTACAAGAGGATCTCAATCGGTTAGCTGAGTGGGAGGCGAGCTGGGACATGGAATTTCATCCAGCCAAGTGCCAGACACTGTCAGTCTCTAGAAGTTGTACTCCTCTTTGCTACCACTATGAATTGCATGGTCATTTGCTTGAGTCAATTTCCTCCGTAAGGTACCTGGGTGTTACCATTCAGAGAGAGGTCCGCTGGGACGAGCATATTAACAATGTGTGCAACCAGGCAAACAAGACCCTGGGGTTCTTAAGGCGTAATCTAAAGATCAGCAACTCCGGTGTGAAAAAAAGAGCATATAAAGCCTTTGTCCGGCCTCTTTTAGGTCTGGGACCCATTCACCCAGAAGAGCATCGACAGGTTGGAGGCAGTACAGCGACGGCAGCACGCTTTGTCCTGAACCGCTACAGGAATACCTCTAGTGTTGGCAGCATGCTGGAAACACTGGGCTGGTCACTATTGGAGGAACGACGACGACAGTCCAGGCTCTCCATGATCTCCACTGCTCTGGCATTAAACAGAAACTCGTCCCTCTCCCCCATAGACAGCGACGAGGCCATGACAGGCAATTCCGGCTCATAACAGCGAGAAGCCAGTATAGGAACTGCTCATTCCTACCAAAGACAATCAGGGACTGGAACAAGCTTCCAAAAGGAACAGTTGAGGCGACAACACTTGACTCATTTGCGTCTATTGCCTCAGGCCTTCCAACCCCTAGTGCATGATACCCTCAAACAGTTACTCTTGTAACCAGTTCAATATCCTCATCAACACCAGGCACAGAGACATTGCAAATCCCATCTACATGCATAGGAGCCATAATGATCAATAAATTGATCGTGGGCCCTTAATATATAGAAGAAGAAGTGTTATTTTTTAAATTTTATTCTTTTCCTAATGTTGTTTGTTCGCTGAGGAAGGCCTCTTGCCGACACGTCAGTTGTTTTATTGCATTCTATTTTTCCCAGGTTTTCCCATACTTCGTTACGCTCATTTTCATTAAAGTCGAGAAAGCAGAAAGCAGAAAGATTGAGAATACTCAGAGTAAGAAACGTTGATTATATGAATATAACGGGTAAGCAGCATATGATATCTCAGTGGTTCAATTATTACTTTTTTTGGTGGAGAGCAGCTGAAACCATTTCATGTAACTGGAATAATTATGAGTCAAACATATGTGGGGCATTCATCAAGACACTTTTAGCTTACGCGCGCTCAGCATTATACAAATACCCCCTGGGATCTAGTGCAAATCAGTTTCGTTGCAAATGTGGACATTTTTATTGTTATAACGCACTCTTCAACCAGTCGGATTGCTTGACAAACAGAAAGACAGGCGGACAGATCGCGGATCATAAAGATCCGGATGCCATCAAATTGTACATGTGATGCTGCGTGTTCTACTTGACGACATCACGTCGACTGCCAAAGTAATTATTGTTACCGGCATTACGAATGTATCACAACGAGGTTCAACCTTACATTGAATAATCTCTTAAATATATATATATATATATATAGGTCTGTATATTGCCTCTGGTGTGGCTGCTTCCTTTTTATATTAAAAGTACTGAGTGAAAAATAAAAAGCTGTCAAGCAGCGAGAGCCATGCGTGACCGCTGAACTCGGGTGAAGAGGTGGAATTTTGTCGTAGACGACTGTTATATTAGTCGATAAAGAGCGACGGGTATGGTGTAGGATTGTCTGTAGGATTATTGTTTAAAGGCCGGCAGGTAGGGCGTAGGACTATCTTAAGTGTCAGTAGGACTATTGTTTAAAGGCCGACAGGTAGGGCGTAGGACTGTATTAAGCGTCTGTAGGACTATTGTTTAAAGGCCGGCAGGTAGGGCGTAGGACTGTCTTAAGGGTCTGTAGGACTATTGATAAAGGCCGGCAGGTAGGGCGTAGGACTGTATTAAGGGTCTGAAGGACTATTGATAAAGGCCGGCAACTTGGGCGTAAGACTGTGTTAAGGGTCTGTAGGACTATTGTTTAAAGGCCGGCAGTTAGGGCGTAGGACTGTCTTAAATATCTGTAGGACTATTGTTTAAAGGCCGACAGGTAGGGCGTAGGACTGTCTTAAGTGTCTCTAGGACTATTGTTTAAAAGCCGGCAGGTAGGGCGTAGGACTATAAGTTGGTCTTTAAAGCCCGGCATATATTATAGAAAATGGGAAGTTGACTATTTTTGGGGTAACACTTGGACCGACCGGGTATTTTCTCAAAGTGTCCGGACCCGGTATAAAAAAATAGCACCCAGTTAAGCCCCAGCTTATATATATATATATATTAAAGGTGCCATCAGTGGGGGCGAAAACCGTCCAGCACAAGGTGACCTATTTCTCAATGGAGGTACGTCATGATTTCATGTCAACAAACCGAGCATGTTTAAAAACACAGTAGTTTGCCAGCGTCGGTTGATTGACCTGACTGGAATGCGTCCCATTTTAAGTTTTCTTTAAAGTGCAGTGCATTTTTGTAATTTTTCTTGCGCTACAACTAACACGTTATTAGGGGGCGTGCGTTGGTCATACTCTTGTTTACATCTGAAGAGGATTTGTTATTTCTAATACCGGAAGACGTCCCATCGCTTGACGTAATGTTACTATTTTTAGACAATGTTTTCGTAAAACATAGATTCTATCTAACAATATATACATATATGTGTGTGTGTGTGTGTGTGTGTGTGTGTGTGTGTATAGAAGTAAAAATTTTAAAATCGTTCGTAAAATAAAGTTGTAAACACGTTTTCACCCAGATTAAGACCTACTGTGCTGGCTCACATTAACTTGGAAGTACCAAAAAGCTGTTACGAGATTAGCCAAACGGAATACCAGGATGTTTTATTAATATCTTAATAAGATTGGCCAGACTGTATGTCTGGATTTTCTATTAATAGATTTCCGCCATGAAATGACAAAGCTTATATAGTGCAATTATGCGGCATTTTTTTGGTTTGCATAATTTTTTTATTTGCTCGAGAGGAAAAAAAAAATCTTGCCACACGTTGGAAAATTACATCCCAGGCTTAAATTATTTCCGTTAAAGTATACATGAATTAATAAACGGACGGCTACTCGATGAAACAGTGTGTCCTAACGGCACGGGGCCCGCCAATCCCTTCCACAACAAACAAAAAAAAGTGACTGGACACGCTACGTTATGGCTAAAAAATATAACAAGCGGTGAAACAAGTGTATTTTTTTTAAAAACATTTTTGAACACCATTAACACAATGTCATTCTCATAAAGAATGCACAATCTCACACGAAGTTCCTAACAAAAATTGAGTGGAGATAATAGCAGGTGCGGATGGCGAAGAATTCTTGTGGGATAAAATGAAGGGAAAATAATAAATTAGTATGATTGCAGAAACATAAGATTAATATTTCCATTATAAGATTAATATTTCCATTTTAAGATTAATATTTCCATTATAAGATTAATATTTCCATTATAAGATTAATATTTCCATTATAAGATTAATATTTCCATTATAAGATAAATATTTTCACTTGCTCCCTATAAAAAAATTGTTTAAATAGAAATAAACAGTATTTCTTTATATCCACTTTTAAATAATTGTTTAGTTCTCTAACTTTTTAGCTTTCAAATTTGTTTGCGAAAAAAAATTGTGTCCTTGCGCTATGTAGACAGTACAGAGACATCGATACTTTTCTCGAGAAAGATAAGGTACTGCGCAGTGTAAACCAAAGCTGGTCATCAATCATTGTTGTTTAAACATTAAAAAAAAAAAACGACGAAAACGTCAAGATTATCAGATCTTCGTGGATGATCTACTCAAGATTATCAGATCTTCATGGAGGATCTACTCAAGATTATCAGATCTTCAAGGAGGATCTACTCAAGAGTATCTGATCTTCATGGAGGATCTACTCAAGATTATCAGATCTTCATGGAGGATCTACTCAAGATTATCAGATCTTCATGGAGGATCTACTCAAGATTATCAGATCTTCATGGAGGATCTACTCAAGATTATCAGATCTTCATGGAGGATTTACTCAAGATTGATCTACTTCTGATTTTTCTGTATATTGTCTAGGTAGGTCATTGTTTCTACCATCTACCGGACTATTTTATTATAAGACTATTAAATAAAGAGAATTCAGAAAAAGGTTTTCGAAATACTATTGGGAACCTGACATGTGAGAGATTAAAAAGATTGCATTGGCTGCCGGTCCGCGCTCGCATAGAGTACAAAATCGCAACTCTGTGCTACCGCTGCTTGCATGACCTGGCGCCGTCCTATCTCCAAGCGCTAATGACGCCTTATGTACCCACTGGACAACTCCGCTCATCCGATAGTGGCAAACTCTCGATACCGCGTGTTCGCCTTGAAACTTACAGAAAGCGCACGTTCGCATTTGCTGGCCCAACCATTTGGAACAACCTTCCTGACGATCTCAAAAACAGCCTGACGCTGGAGTCCTTCAAAACAAATTTAAAAACTCATCTATTTCGCAAACACCTGCTGGAATGATGTTGTCTACCATCTTTTCCAGCTTGTTATTATCTCCCAGCTTAATTTTTGTACCGCGCTTCGAGCCTTTGGGGATGAAGCGTGATTTTTCAAATGAACTTTATTATTATTATAATTATTACATCCCATATTAGACTAATTATTTGATTGTTCATATTAGTTCATTTGTTGTAATGGAACGATAAAATAAGTCGGCTACCTTATTAAATTTATAGTGGCTTATAATTTGCCTAATGTCTAAACCTTGTTAACATAAAACAATAAATGAAATGCTGACTTTAATAAATATATTTATCGATGATATAAAATTGGCAATTGTTCAAATTGACAGATAAGATATATAATAGACGCACTTCTATGTTCAGATTTATGAAACCGAGTAAAATTAACATGGATAACAAGGACTGACCTACGCGTAAGCAGAAGCAAACGCTAAGTGACATGTGGGTGGTGAAACCCGCTAAATTACTAAAGAAATCACTTGATGATGCCATGGCGAGAGCAAGAATGTAACCTTACAGCTGTGTCCCGATCAATGACACTGACAACAGGCGCCCAACGAGTTGAAGAACAAACAAAAAGTAGTGCCTTGACCATTTCACGCACGCAGGAGTTCGGAGATGCTGCCAGTGGTTCTCAGAGCTGCGATTCAATACTATCTAAACGGCATCATTGAGATTTGACATTGAAACATCAACACACAATAGCTATGGCCGAGATGTGGATTTCAATGACATTGAGTTGCGTTGGCATATTCAGCCAACGTCTCGACTTTCAGACGATTTAAAATATCGTTTACTCACAAACCCATGCCGACCAACAGCTATAGAGTGTTACAATTTCAGTGAGGCTAGATCTGGAAAATAAAAATACAAACTTGTTTATCGGTATGCCTGGCTTGATCAGTTTTCCCCCGTGGCTTGCCAAATCTAGTCTTCTTAAAGGTCGAGTAAGTGTATTTTTGTATTGTTTTCCAGCAGTCCATTCTTTCATCGCGGGTACCAAGTGGCATTTCTAGCAACATCCTTCACTGAGAGCAATGGCTTTCCTAAAGGTGTTCTTAAGCATGTGAAAAGTGAGTGGCACAAAGGTGCTCAGCGGGATGCAACATCATTCTTGAGCATCATTTGGTGTTCAGATCGAGATTTCGTAAGTTAGACAAGTCTAATTCTCATTTTAGACAATCGGAATAATCTTTTGCCGATATTGTCCACAAAAATTTTTTCTGCGGAACACACGAGGGCATCTTGGCATAACAGTTACGTTATCTGTACAGAACAACGACATCATGGCAATAATAGTTACGTTATCTGTACAGAACACACGACATCTTGACAATAACAGTTACGTTATCTGTACAGAACACACGACATCTTGGCAATAATAGTTACGTTATCTGTACAGAACACACGATATCTTGGCAATAATAGTTACGTTATCTGTAAAAACAATTATTGCGCGGTGTGTCATTATTCATGATCAGTGCTTTATGTGAGAGTACAAAACGCTGTGACGGCTATTACGGACCGTTATAGATGGAGAATTTAATCTCTTAATTTTAGACTATGGCTCGTTCTAGAAACGGTCCATAATAAAGGACGATACCAACATTTAAAAATAATACCAAATAAAACGACGATCAAGGCCAGAGCTAATTACAATTAATAACTTTTTAATTTGTGAACTTCAATTAAATAATAACAGCAAGTGAAATATGATTGAAATTATAAACTTACAGATTTGCTGGTACCGGTACTGTATATAAAAATACAATGAGCACAAAATTGTACGAGGAAATAGAAAACTCGACACACAACAAAGTATGACATAGCATCTCGTGATCAAAACAAAATCTCTCCTCCTCTCTATCGGTCAGCCCTTTTTATAGGCATTTCCTACTAAGGTCTCTCGAACCACCTAACACATTGTTTTGCCTTCCCGTTTTATCCAGAATCTTCTATTATTTTCGACAGTTCTCCTGACTAGAATTTATGTTGTAAACAAGGTTTTTCTAGCCACACTTCAAAGGCGGTCACGAGAGTTCACGAGGGGTCATGCACGTGGGACGCGAGATAGGTGTGCTAAGAGCACGTCATCCTTCATAACACGGCCTAACTTTTTGTTTGTACGGGTAGTTCACGAATACAATTAATAACGCATCTTAAGATACCGCTCAGGCAAACACAACCCGTTGTAAAAATGGCTCAAAACTGTCTGACAACTCGAAACATCGGGACTAAGCTATTAAAAAATGTACTTAATTATACTCAAGAATACAAAAGAAATTGTTAAAAAAAATAAACCTCGAATTCGTCTTTTAATAAATTAAACAGCCCCTAAAAAGCTTTTCGTTTAAATCCTTTATAAAATGTAATATCGAGCTAAAAAAATTGACAAAACATGCATACCAGTAACGCACATTAAAATAATCCCAATTAGTGCCCCCACCCCTCCCGCCACCCAAGGCTTGCAACCGCACATTTATTCCACATCCTGGACTATATTAATATTATAATGAACATCTCAACTTTCATTAAAAAAGAAAAATCATTTCACCAATTATTTAAGAAGGAGAGGGAAAAAACCAAAGAAAATATCATGCACCGAACGCACTAGCGATTTTTAAAAAGAATCTCATTGGGCGCGATTATCGCGAATTTCATTTTAGTTTCTCCTTTACAAACAGGAAAAATGGATTTATGGGAGTTGAGGCTGAAAATTTGATAGAATATGTTGTCATTGGCAACGAGTCTATGTGTCAATTTTCCGCTCAATAGCTTGGCGGGAAGTGGGCCAATTAGCCATCTGAATATTTTGCCACCCCGCCAGTCAGTGAGCCAGCCAGCAACCCATAAACAAAGGAGGCGAAGTTAATATAAAGTATTTTTAAAAAAAAAACAATTCATTCTCTCTCACCCCATCACTTTTTCGGGGAAAAAAAGGGCGTGGAGGTGAAAATTTTGTTTCACTATATCACCTATCAAAAAAAATCAATAAAAAACAGTTCGGCAGCACTATAGTATTATATGGTTTGGAACATTTTTTTCTAAGATTTGGCTGGTAGAATGAACAATACGTAAGAACTGACTGAAGGAAAGGACTGAAGAACAGTACAAAGAAAACAATACCTAAAGCTAGTGATCATAACAATATTCAATTTAATTATACTGTTAAATTTCTATACACATACGAATTTAAATATAAAGAAACAAAAAGCTATACCAAATGCAGCCACAGCAAGTGACAAGGTACAATCCTCGAAAAATAAAAATATCAATTTGCACACACACTTAAACTTAAGAACAAATAGAACTTTTTCGAATATTTTCCCAATCAAGGGAAAGGTGGGTAAAAGGAGTGGCACGGCCTATTAACCGATGACGTCGATATCAAAATAAAAACAAAGGGGAGACAAGTCGTGGTGGTGGCCACAGCACTAAAATGAGGCATAGGCACACGCCATTACGATAGATTTTGTTAAACCTTGACCTTTCTTGGAACAGGGCAGGGATTTATTCCTATAGGAGTCCGGCCACAAGTTCGCCACCGCAGACAATGCTTTATGGGGATGGCATATTGGAAGCCACTCTGTGCTAGATACAATAATCCCTGGGTCGGAACAAGTGATGAATCAGCTGCGGTCTCTTTAAAAATACACTATGTTAATCATACAAAAACAAGAATACCGAATTTCTTAATTTGTTGTCGCGCACATTTACGTACAATAAATTAAGGCAGCTAGACAGCTGATACGGTAACATTCATCAGTGGAGTGTAGATAGACGGCTT
Organism: Omphiscola glabra; assembly: GCA_964017045.1. Lineage (NCBI taxonomy): Eukaryota > Metazoa > Mollusca > Gastropoda > Lymnaeidae > Omphiscola > Omphiscola glabra. Next base: position 30,927,251 of record OZ024794.1, on the reverse strand, counting down.
ATAAAATGCACATTTCCAAGAACTGTGCAGTTACACGATATGGGCGCAACACATCCTGTATCCCTTTTTTAAAAATTACACCAAAAATACTCCTGGCCTAGCCCACGTTGTTTCTATAGAGCAGTTCCTTATTTTTTAATGTGCGTGGCCTTTTATTCCTCACCATTTTTTACCACCCCTACCCCTTATAACGTGATTTAGCATTTTCATTGAACACCCCCCCCTTTCCAAATATAATACACAATTTCTACCCCCCCCCCCCAAACCTCTCATAAAGTCGAATTAAGTCCAAAAAAAACCAAGCAGAGCCAAGCAAATTTCAAACAAATAGCCAGCATTAATTTTTTAACAAAAAATTTACAATTTTTTTTTTAATTTAAAAAAAAAAAATCTATGCTAATTTCGTAAGTTTGAAAAGCATCAATTTCTGCATATAGCATATAAAGAATAAATGATGTTAGTATCTTACATAAAGGTTTAAAATACTCTCCTGAAATAAAACTGGATATTGCATTATCCAAAAAAAAAAAAAAAAAAACATTTATAAGATGCAATTTACAAAGCTCACAGGAAATAGACATGTTTTAGTGCCCACGAGAGAATCACGAGCAAAAGAAAACAGTTTTAATACAAGAATAACTACGCCTCCGATATCCCGACAATCCAAAATATCTCTAACTGCGCCTCTGATAATAAGGGATTAGGCCATTGCCCTGGCAGGGGCAGACAAAACAAGCCGACGGCGGGTGCTGCACGGAGGCAGCGTCCCGTTGTTTGTAGACTAAGGTCTTAAGAGAACCACTGTTCATGTTGAAAACGATCATGTAGATGGGAAACAGACAAGCCGTGGGGAGTAACTCTGCAGGGATGAGAATTTAAGTAATTCGAGCGCAGAAGTGTAATCTTGATAGCTGAACTGATGGCTGTTTTACGGTAAGTGTCAGCGGCGAATCTAGCCGTGTATGCGGGCGCCTATAATCTAATTGCCCTCCCGCCCACCCCATTTTCTCCCCCATTACTCACCTTTACATATTCATAAAAAAATTTCTATCGATCTTAAAACTAGAACAGTGAAATAAGCTTTTTAAAATATATATCACAGGCCCTTTGACTCTTAAATAATGACACTTTGTATCATTGGTAATATAGTGATATATGATACATCTTTGGGTTTATTTCCAAAAATTTTTTATATACATCTTCCCCATTTTTAAAAGGGGCGTGTATTTACAAACGTTTCTTATGAGGTCATCTGATGTCATGAGATATTTATAAAGAATAGAATGTCAAAAACTTACGGAAGGTGGAAGGAGCGAAATAAAAGAAAACAAGATAGAAGACACGTGCTATCCCGTGAACTAATTTCCTTTGATTAGATTTTTGAAGTTTTATTCTAGGAAATGTCAACGGTGAAATGAAAGACGAAATGGAATGTCGACAATTAGTTCATCTGGTGCTAACTTTCTATTTTCAACAGGCGATAAGTAATTAATAAATTAATGCACTTGGCCAAATAGATATGTTTAGCCGTCGCCAGCTGTTTTAGAACTGGTGCTAAATACATGTAATGCCACTGGTGCTAAATACATGTAATGCCACTGGTACCAAACACCAGTATTCAACTGGTGCTAACTTGCAGTAATTAGCTGGTGCTTGCCCCCAACACCGGTGCTAAATTCCTCTACTTGGCGGTATTTCATGAATGTTAACGTTCCAGCCAGCGCCCCCTCCCCCAATCCCGCAACCCCTCGTCACATGTTGGCCTCACGCTTAAGTCAGTTAAGTCAATCAGCGGCGGGAACAGCTGACGTGGTCAGGACGACCCGGCCCCGTCATCGGAAAATCGTGTTCGTTTTAGGAAATAGTGACCATTGTCCTCGCGAGGGTCACACTCAAGTGAGTCGAGGTCGGCGCTAGGTTAAGAGTGGCGCTAAGCAAAATGTCATTCATAGTTATGTAACTTGATGACTAGGCAATATGTCGGGACATAAACAGGCGAATAGAGAAAATTCGCGTTCATTTTAACAGCAGATAACATCCCCCAACGACAGAAACGTATACACAACGGAACAATAAGTTCAATAAGTGCATTCTTAACACTATGCATTATAAGATGACCTTTAAAATAAGTAAATGTAAACAAACTATTTGTTGTATAAATTAAGACCTTTTATTACTTATTTAAGTTATGTAAACAGGTAATTTCCTTAAAAGTGCTACATCTTCGGTTTTGTTTTTTTCCATTATTAATGCGAGTAGTAAGAGAAGGTCCTAACTAAAAAATAAATGCTACAAGAGATAACAAAAATCTTAACGACTAATTGCCGCTCAACAATCACCTTCCTGTCCTTTCATAAAGCCCTTGGTAAGATAGGATATTTTTTATTGATCTAAATAAATGTTGTTGTTTTTAAAAGCATCCAACGAAGGCACTTTATTTTCAGTCCTGAAAATTCTTGCTTGAGTTTTTCGTTGTTCCATAAAATTAGTCTGTAGCAAGACTTCCTTCGATCGAATAATTGTGCGGTATGCATAACTGATTTGTTCTTGGGTGTGAGTTGTATTTATGAGCAGAGTCTTGGCTCATTTGGGAAAAAAAGAAGAAGGAAATAACAAAAAAATTGCACGGGTACTGCATGGATGGCTAACCGCGTCTCACAAAATGTCCAATAACGACCAACAAAACAATAAACAAAACCTCAGTCAGGTCAGGTTTTTAAAGTTTGGGAGATGATAAATCGACTCAACGTAACTGTGATATCATGACAACTTTGCAACAATTTTGGAGCACGATTAAGAGTGAACTCGCGGTTTTCATAACATTTTTAGTTTTAATGGCAGTAACTCCAGTACTTGCAAAGCTGTTGTATAAATATCTCATGCGTACTTAGAGCACATCGCAATGAAAGGTACAGCTATGAAGTGTGAAAAAGTTAAATAAATATTCACATAGCATACATATTTCTTGCACTGATCCTCAAACTCGATTTTTCCAGCAAGAACCGGTCGTCAATTTATTGATTATAATAGTTGTATTTCTTAACTTCGTAACTTTTCCGAACCGGCTATTGGGGGTGCTCGTACGCTGATTCTGGTTCTGGTTAGGTACGTTGCTGCATCCATAAACTGGCATATGTGCAACGGTTGGGGAAGCGATGTTGCCAATCTAACGGCTCCTAGCAGATGCCAGGGCGGCCTTGAAGCTTTCGATCGTTGTCGAGTTCACGGCGGTATTGTCCAGGTTGTTCCAAGCAATTATGGTGCGTGCAAAGAATGACTGCTTATGTTGCACTGTGTTACTCCGAGGCACAGTGAAGCATTTGTTATTGTTTCGGGTGTAATTTCTCATGGGGTTGTCAGATGTTAAGTCAGTGTTAAGTGACTGTTTGGCTCTAATTAATCGGCCTGGCTTCTGTGGGGTAAGATAATTGTTTGCTAGGATGGCCGGAATTAGCCCCATGGCCACTTTATATAAGAATGTTTTAAGTAGCACAGACTTAATATACATTTTAAGTAGCACAGACTCAATATACACCACGATGCTACGATCACAAGATATATTTGAAATTAACATGTACAAAATTGCTATATTATAGCGAAAGCATTGACCTAATTTCACTTCAACTTAGAGCTATTTTTAGTCCCACCCCCACCATAACTTATCTCCCCTCTGTTTTGCTTTTCTTTGACGTCACGGATTAAATGTGCCGCGTCACTTCTTACCAAACCCTCCCTTGATTGGGAACAGGTTGTTTTCGTTCGAATAAGCTCTATTTGTTCTAAAGAATGCTATTTGGTGACGCAATTTCTATAATTGCTTCTCTAGATTGTTATGATTTAATCCCTATATACAGGCCGGGAGCCATCATATTTCCTAGACATATACGAGACATTACATTATAATTGCAATACTTTAATCATTTAAATAGTTCGAGGAGTGCACCTTGTCACTTGCAGTAGGTCAATACGCTTTTTTCTGTATATTTGAATTCGTATTTTTATAGAAATTTAACAGTCTAATTAAATTGAATACAGTAGGGATCACATAGCCTTGGTATCGTTTTTCTTTGTACACCGGTTTTCAATCCTTTGTTACGTGTTGTTCATTCTACGAGGCAAATCTTATAACAGATTAAATCTTCAAAACCATAAGGGTGCATAACAAAATATTACTATTATCATTATTGTTTTTTATGAAATGAGGACAATTATAATTTAGCGCTGTTTGTATTTTTTTTTTATGCTTGTCCACAAGTAGCATCTTGGCTGAGAGAAGCAGCTAGCTATTCAACGTTGTTTTAACAATTCAAACCAGCAAAGATGTTGCTTTTCGCTCATTTTCGCTAGATTTTTATGTGTCTGATGTTTATGAAGGAGTCCTAGCTCATTTATAAAATGTGCGATACCGTGTCCCGCCTGACTTTAAAAGTTTTGATGTGAGCATCAAAACGAGGTCACGTCACGAAAATCTATATTTAAACTACTGAGAAATGTGGGTCAAAGTTCGCGTTGATTCATGGCACGCTACGGGGTTTGGGGGAGGGGGGGGGGGTAATTACTGGTTGTGTTTAATGGGCTGTACAGAAAACCTGGAAATAACACTGTCCCAAGAATATGCATTAAATCACGACCCCGAACCCCCGCACAGAAATGGTGAACCTGCAAATAGCACCATCACTGCATAAGACTGTTTATGTTTGAAAGATTTGGAAGACGTAAAATGACTCAAGAGCAATTACAATAAATTGAAATTACCCTCATTCTCTCTCTCTCTCTCTCTTTCTCTCTCGCACAAAGACTTTTTCCTAACCCCTGACACAAACTCATAGCTACCCCCAACCCCCGCACTGTTTCTTCATGGGTGACGCCCCTCTCCCTTAGGGCTTAAGTGAAAAATTATCACCCCTTTTTTATGAGACAACGGTGCTGCTGCCTTGACGTTTATTCTTCATTATCATAAGCTACCTTCCTAGACGAGGCCACACTGCAGGTTAAGAATAATTCTTAATAAATCTACCAGATTCCGTATTTTTTAGCACTTGTTTTTGAAATCAAATTTCCTATAAATTCCTGAACTAACAAGTCAATTTAATGTAAATTCCTTATCGATACGAACCATTTCCTAAACACGCGAGAAGAGGAAGGGCGGACCAGGGGAAATCACGTACTGTGTTTACAAAAAAATTAACGTTTCATTTTCACCGCTTTGTCACCAATTCCCGTACTCGCACTTGGCTGACGTTTTTCTCCTGATGATCGCACCATCAACATGACTAATAACTTTGTTTACATGTGAAAACCCATCTCCGATGCGTTATTTCACAAGAAATTGGGGTGAGAAGTAGGTCAAAAGCTCGGCGAAATGTATACAAAAAATTTTCAAGTTAGTTTTGAGGCTAGAGCACACGAGATGATGACGTGATGTTGTAAGACGAAGAACACGATACATTTAATTTCCCTGCTCTGTACACTGGGGATAGCAGTGCATGCTCGTTTAACATTATGACCCTACGGTCCATTTGAAAGTCACACGCCCATGACTTATAGTAGGTCACAAAACACGAGATGGGTCATTTTGCGGGTCAGTTTGACCCTTTTCATTTTCATTTACCATAATTAAAATTTAAAAAAATAACTTTCACATTTTTATTTTCAATAAGAAATTGCAACACCGCGCAACTTCAAATTTATTTAGCCCCCCCCCCCCACCCCGACACAAAAATTAAATTTAGCAAAGAACACAGTCGCTATTCGTTACTTAAGACGTAGTCTGTCACACACGCGTGCTTTAAGTTTCAATAAACAAGATAAGCTTTAAGGTAAAACACAAACGTATGCTAAAAATAAAACTAAAAACTTAGTTTATATTTCAGAACTGTTATCTGCATATTATGACATCGCCAAACAGAAGGTTGGATGAATACGGTTGAATTGTTGTTGTTGATGTTTTGACCAAAGGCGTTGGCAAGGCAAGCAAGTTCCTCAAGTTGTTTTTTTTTTTTTTTTTTTTTTTTTTTTTTTTTTAAAAAGTTCCGCGTAGCTAATCTATTTTCCCTTGCATTATACTAAATTATAGAAAATAAGTCGTTCCATATTCTGACAACTATTTTTACAACAAGGCCCTTATTTGAGTACATATTTTAAAAATATATTTTGTTGTTGTCCATTTTGCTGCTTTTCGGCCATCTCATTTTAGAAGAAATACAACACCAACTATCATTTATTGAGTGTTCATTCGTAGGACCACTACGCAGACTTCCTGCAACAAAAGTCCAACTAAATCATTTTTAAAAAAAAAAATTATTTTCTTTATAGACTCAAATGGACAACATATAGAATAATGTAAACTCTATTTTATACCAGAAGTAAAACACTCAAGTCACTTGTGACCAGACAGACAACCAGTTCAGACTAGAAACACCAACAATTTGGACTTATTAGCTTTAAAGACGTGTTGTGAAAGACACGCGGTTTGATGACCCTTTCAATACACGGTATCGACATTTGGATCATGGCCGTGGGGGTGAAATGATCAAAAAGAGAGAGCTGAAGAATAAAGATGATCACTCTAGTTCTAAAAGGTATCATTCCGGGCCGGAGAATTTTCCCAGCCGATGCAAATGTCTTGCATGTATCCACCCACTTGCAAGGCAGGATCGGGCTTCCACATAAAAACTATATAAAAATGGTTATATAATCGTTTCCCCTAAATTGTGAAAGTAGGTCACTAGAACGCTTTAAGAAAATATTTTTTTATAAAAAAAAAAAGGTTGTAAAAGCATTATTAACACGTGGGGAGAGCATTTGCACCAGTGACCCTATCTACACAACAGCTGGTAATCATACAAATGTAAGTAGTCGATCAAATTCAAAAAAATTATAAGCATGGAGCCCCTATTCTCACCAGCGATTGCCCACCGTGCCAATGCGTTGCGAGGTCCCCGGATTATATTAAAAACTGATGTAAGTAAACATAAGTAATTTAGACTTAATACGCACTTTTTGATTTGCGATGCAAGTGAAATATTGTATTTCTGAATTACAAAATTTCCCCCAATTAACGAGTATCATCTGGCCTCGTCCTGTAAGACAGGGTCTCTCCAAATGCAGCGTGTAGGCCCAACAGGAATCTATACACACTGGATCACGGACCGGCGACCAAATACAACAGGAATGAATCTACACTGGATCACGGACCAGCGACCAAATACAACAGAAATGTATCCACACTGCGGACCGGTGACCAACGTATTGACAAGTTTCATTTTTAATCTATTTAAATTTTGCACTATTGAGGACCGAATACTGAAAACTTGCGGACAGGTTGTGCCATGGACCACAACTTTGAGAAGCTTTGTTTTATGATATCAAAAACTATTTTTTTAATTTTTTCATCATGCAGAAATGAGCCGATAATGTATTAATGTACAGAATTTTGAAAAAAAAAAAATCATAATAATCTCCAGTAGGTTTGCATCCAAAAGATTATTAGACGATTAACAGGACGCCGATTAATAATTTAAAATACGATTATTATTATTATTATTTGATACACCTTTAATGTATGTCTTGTACTTTGTAAAAGGCTATTGCAATTAAAAGTACTTAATTAATATACCATTTTACACATATACGTTCTGCAACTGTGGAAGCGGGGAGTTAGTTGCCGCCACTGTCAATGTTCCCTCTAAGGTTTGCTGGTTCGTGTGCAACATCATAAAGTTGTGTGCAAAGTTTTACGTTGCAGAGCGCAGCGTATCTGTTCGAATTTATTTTTATAAAAATTTACTGCGCGGATGCTCAAAACTGCTGCGCGGCATCTGTGAGGTAGCTGCGCGGCCGCGCAGCTTAAAGGGAACATTGGCCACAGTCATCCAAACTTTTAAATCTTGCAATTGAAACTTAGAAATTAGCCAAGAAAAAGGACCGTCATAATCAAAGTTATTTCGATTGACCTGTGACGCCACCAGGAGCGCCCGAGTAGCTGACGTCGTTCACGTGTTCATAACTTTGACCATTTTAAAAACTAATATTAAAAAAATTGAAGTATCGGTATCAGGTGAAGCGGGAATATTTATATATTTATATATTTTAAATGACATGAAGATTCTTTTGTAGAAATGTGCATTGTTTGATTGATTGATTTGAGTACTTATATAGCGCTCATTTCCATGCTATGATAACATGCTCACGGCGCTCCGATGTGCGAAAATGTTCGAGAGGTCTCACTGCTGCCTGTTAGGCGCACGTGAACTCTCATCATATTGACTGACCGTTTCACGACTGATGGGGTAAGTTAAGCGTGGTGTTATATGGTATCATTATTATGTAATACTGACATAACCCTGATACTAATTTGATAAAAATCATTCTTTAAAAAACATCTAGATATATAGTTAACTTTTGGCTAGGATATTCGTATATGGACAGCCTATATATTAGAGTATATTTTAAAAAATGAATCACCTATAAAAATTGCCAATTAGAACGATAATCTTCAGATTGGTCGGTGCAAATCCTATAATAATCTGCGGTGCATGTTCAAAATGTATCCAAACATTAACTGGATGGGAATCCGAGAGAAGTGATTAGTGGTCAAAGGAATTCTAGTGGTAATTCCCTGAACTTGCAAAAAGAAAAGGATATAGCGGTACAAAACCAATCCTCTGATTCCATGAAATATCACATTTATCCTATAAGGCAGGGGTCGGCAACCCACGGCACGCCTACCAGACTGACGAGATGAGAATCCCGATGATTTTAGTTAGGTACCTTTGCTAACTTATGGAAATAGTCCAGGCGTGAATGGGAAAGAGTGGCTGGCATATGAACTCATGCGAGCGAAAGGTACGCGCGTTTGGTAGCGTGGGTGAACGGAGGGCGACTCAGGGGGTGAAAGAAAGGACAGAGTGGTTCGGTGATCCAGTTAGTAGGACGTCTTTTGGCTAAGTTTGTTAGCGAGTCGTATCGTACTAATTGGACGAATTGTATCATTTATGGTAATGAGCGTGTGCTAACTGTGAAGTTAGAAATAAAGTGTAAAGACTAATATTGAACGTAGTTTGAGTCTACTGTTGTTATTCTTGTGAGCTGGTTAATCATAATCATACTCATACCCCTAGACAACACAACCAAACACTAATTTGGTATAACCGCCATTCTTGACACAGACTATCCTATAGGGCAGGGGTCGGCAACCCACGGCACGCCTACCAGACTTTGGGACGCACAGCGATTTTCATTGGCACGCGGCAGACCAAAATAAATTAATAAAAATATCTATAAATGCGTCTTAAATGTTAGTCTCATAAGTTATTGGCGCGCTGAATGAGTTAGGAGTCAAATTATGGCACACGAATACCAAAAGATTGCCGAACCCTGTTTGTAGGGTATGCGGAGCAATTCATCAAAGTATTTTTTTTCGGATGAAACATTGATATGACACAGTTATCGTGAAAGATATGTCATATGGTTCTGTCCCTTTCGTGAAAGATGGCATATGGTTCTGTCCCTTTCGTGAAAGATATGTCATAGGGTTCTGTCCCTTTCGTGAAAGATATGTCAAATGGTTCTGTCCCTTTCGTGAAAGATATGTCATATGGTTCTGTCCCTTTCGTGAAAGATATGTCATATGGTTCTGTCCCTTTCGTGAAACATATGTCATATGGTTCTGTCCCTTTCGTGAAACATAATATGTCATATATTTCTTTTTCTTTCGTGAAAGATATGTCATATGATTCTGTCCCTTTCGTGAAACATGTCATATGGTTCTGTCCCTTTCGTGAAACATATGTCATATGGTTTTGTCCCTTTCGTGAAACATATGTCATATGGTTCTGTCCCTTTCGTGAAACATATGTCATATTGTTCTGCCATTTATCCCGCATTTCAAGTTCGTTGTTTCCAAATACATCTGCAAGTCTAGGATTATTTAAATTAAAAAAAAAAACATAATAAAAGATGCTTTGTGGCATCCAAACCAACGCCATGCACGAGACTGAATTATTAAGATGGCGAAAAGGTTGACCGCCAATTTTATTTTGCAGCTTATTTCATAAATGCAAGTACGATCAGTGCATTAATTATAAAGTGAGAATGACACATTTTTAAAAATCCAATGTTAATAGCATTTCCCTACTTTATTGAAATGCAATTTCATTCACTTGTGCAAACAGAATCTTGGAAAGGGGTTTTGTTGGGGGGTGGGGGGGGGGTGCGCAAGAAATATATAAATCTTGATCGCGTGTTTTGATAACCTGCTTTAAAACTCATCATTTAGCTTTTACATTTTTATTTTTTGTTTTAAATCGCAATGTTTAAATTGTAATAATTGTGTTCACCTATTTGTCTCCCAAATTTGCCCACTCGCATATTTATTAATAGCTAGATACACGTGTTTTTATTGACCTTTAAGGTCGGAATACAAACACGGCACTGTTTTGTCAATCGTCTTCTCGCGGAACCCCCTCGACAAGTGCCGGCCTTAGGCCATTGCAACCTATGCGGCCGCAATCGGCCCCGCACTTTCATAGGCCCCGCGCGAATTTATTTTCTATTACAAAATCTTAATTTTCACTTATTATCCTTATCCTCTACTCAGACTGTGCACCGCGCAATCCGTTTCGCATAGGGCCCCGCAATTGTTAGGGTCGGCCCTGCCCTCGCCTCATAAAAAAAAAAAAAACGCGAACCCAAGGGTTACACCGACCGAACACCCTACACTGTGGGGAACAAGATCTAGCCTCCTAACATCGACGGTAGAAGTCAATGTTGAAAGGGAATGAGGCCACTCATATTTTTTTTTTACCGAATTAACCGGCCTGTGTGGAATAGTTTTTGTTATGTTAGACGGGACTGGGATCATGTGAACTGTAAACACGAATCTTCCGTTTCAAGAATGTAGTGTATCGCATATTATAGTAAATAAAACAAACCCGTAAAAATCCTTTATGAAATGTAATAACAAGCCATGGGGGGAGGGGGGGAGATAGTTCTGAAAGTTTGACGAAACGTGCATACAAGTACAAGTAACGCACTTTATAAGATTCCAATTTTTGCCCCCCCCCCCCCAGTCATATTTTGTTCACGCCCCTGAACTATATTAATATTCGGATGATGCACCCGCTTTTAAACCGCAGATTTATTTCACAAACTATTTAAAAAAAAACAAAAGAAAATATTTAGCGTCAAATGCAATTGCAATATTTTTTTTAAAATAGAGAATCTCCTTTAGCGCTGTTATCGGTTTATTTCGTGAAATCAGTGACATCATATTTCCTTCATCTTCCCCTTGAAAAGGTGTGATTTTTGGGGGTTAGGGTCTAAAATTTGACAGAATGTCTTGTCATCGTCAACGAGTCTATGTGCCGAGTTTCAGTTCGATAGGTTGGCGGGGAATGGGTCAATTAGCCGTCCGAAGATTTTTTTTCCTTTCCGCCAGTCAGCCACGAACTAAAGCGAAGTTAATATAAATGATTTAAAAATGCATCAAGTCTGTTGATTTGTTGTGGTTTTATTTTAAAGATCCTAAAAGGTAGTATTGATTTCCTTAAACTCAAAACACAAATGGAAAGGATTTTTAAAAAAAAAATTCAAATAGCTAGGTAAAATAATTCAACTTCAAATGCTCGAACGTTAGTGGAAAATTATATCTCGAACGTAAAATTACATTTCTCGTAACGCCGATTGGGAACGATTGGAACGTAATACATTTAACAGTCATTCAAATAAATGCCATTCAATAAATGTCATCTCCTTGGGGTATAGACAATTAGTTAAAATTTTCTTTGAAGAGATCGATTGAAATAAGTCTTCGAAGAAATTGGTCACAGCCGACTTTAAAGACGTCGAACCATATACCAAGTTAAGATTACAGGCAAGGTTTAAATTTAAAAAAAAGAAGGCAAGCAAACCGGTTGTGTAACGTTTTTAATAAGCACTTACTTTCATTTATTTCTAGCCGTTAAGCAAAGTATTAGTTAATTAATTCTGGCGTTTTCAAGGGAGCTCTTAAACAGACATCTTCAAAAATAGTTTCTGTGTTAAATTGGCAGCCACGATTATACTCCTATGACTTTCGTGCATTTCAGGGCCGCACACACGCACTGAGAGGATACTCACACACAGTCAGGGTAGAAATTACGGATCCCATAATGACAAGATGACATAATTGTGTTTTCTTCTTCTAGAAATCATTTTAAAAAAAATAATTTTCACTTTGCAAAAATATTTACGTTTTTTTTTTTTTTGATAAGCACTTGTGTTTCTAAATGTTCAAAGTTGAGAGACATCGGATATCACAGCGTTTTATTTTTTTTTCTAACGAACACACAAGCTATTTATAAAAACAACAGCACTATTATAATTAAAATGACATTAACCATTAATTTTTTTAAAATAGCACACATCCCGAAGGATTTCTACGTTTGAAATTTGAAAGGGAAGAGACAATTACATTGTCATCTGTGCCATATTCGGACTTCTGGCCAAGTTTTATTCCTTTCTGGTCAATATCAGTTCAAAGAATTAACATCTACCCCACCCCATGTCAGCCCTGAAATTCACCGGATTCGATAATTCAACCACTTCACGCCATTTTTATCCATTCACCTCTTAAAAATGGTCATATACACCATTAAATCTGAAAATAAATACATAATTTGTTAATATACATGAAATTATTTTAGAAAAACATAAGATTGAACATTTCCCTTTTTAATCAAATGATTCTTCATTTGTATTGTAACAGCTGTACCACAATATTACTAAGTATCTATTCTAAAGTTTGTTATATTGTGTACACTTTGTCAGTCTCCTAGCGAAAGGCCACGGTGGGACAACGGAAGTGCCTCAAGTAAACAACAAAAGCAACTACACCCCCCCCCCCCCATGGTCGTTGGAGCAGTCCCCCCAATGGTCGTTGGAGCAGTCCCCCCCCCCACCCCCTTGTTCCTGGCGTCGCAATGAAACAGGCTTCGCCTCTGAATCAAAGTAGGTCAGGCCCGGGCTCCTCAATCGATTGCCTGGTTAACAAAATTTTTAGCTGTAGGGCCGGAAATAACAGATTGGGTTTCTCTAAATAGTGTCGGAGCACAGCACTGCAGCGGTAGACGCTAATAGCTAGTGTCATCAGACAGCCAGTAGATTGTGTAAAATGCTGGAGACAGTAGAATCTATTAGCGTGCAGTAACTATATATATATATATTAACGGTGAAGCTTGTCGTTTACTGCTCCAAAATTAAAGAAAGCAAACGAATAGTTTAACTTCTAGTTATCTGTAATCACAAATTTAAAAAAAAAATATATATATATGCATGTATGGCTGTGACGCTATGTTCAATAGGCGCGCAAAATAAAATTCCCACAAGGTAGCACTCACTGGGATTCGTATATCAGAACTGTTTACCCCCAAACTATTAAAATCGTACAATACAATCACAAAATCATTCAATACATTATCTTAGTAAAAAATAAACATACAGTATATATATAATGTATACACCTCAAAATCGTACATTGTACGCCAAAATCGTACAAGTAAGAGTAAACAGGTCTGGAACAGTTGAGGCGACAACACTTGACTCATTTGCGTCTATTGCCCCAGGCCTTCCAACCCCTAGTGCATGATACCCTCAAACAGTCACTCTTGTAACCAGGGAAATATCCTCATCAACACCAGGCACAGAGACATTGCAAATCCCATCTACATTCATAGGAGCCATAATGATCAATAAATTGATCGTGGGCCCTTAATATATAGAAGAAGAGGACAGTGCTTCTCAAACTTTTTAGTATGGCGGACCGGCAGGAATTTTTCCATAGCACCAGGGACCTGTGCACTATTTTTCTTGTACTGACGTGGTAGCGAAATGAGTTTTCTTGAAAACTTCTGCGGACCGGCGGATGACGGCCCACGGACCGGCACCGGTCCGCGGACCACCACTTTGAGTAGCACTGCTGTAAGACACGTTCCAGGAATGGAGGACACATGTATGGACGGCGAATGGAGGACACACGTATGAACGACGATGTGCGTGTTATCGACGAGAGCCTCACTTAATCCAAGTCGCCGCGACCTGGTCATTTGCCAGTTTGCAAAGAGCTATAAGGTCGCCGAAATTTTCACGACACAACTCCCAGCAGACGTGGTGGCTGGGTGTATGAAGTTGATGCAAGGCCAGCTGAGGGAGGTTGAATGCCCTCTGTAAACCCGCCCACAACAACACGCTCATCAACAGCGGTTCTTGTGACAGAGCAAGGAGTTAATTTTGACACATCTCCCACTTGCTATAGCTATAGCAGGGTGTGTTTTTAACAATGTGTGTAAAAGTTAAACATGCAATAACTTTCGAAGGATTACTGTTTCCCATATATACCCTGCTTGAAATGACATTCAAAAGTAATGACCAAACCTGTTTACCCTTAATCTCTTAAAATCGTACAATATCACCATAAAATCGTTCAATACACTATCTTCATTGTAGAAAAACACACACAGTATATATAATCTATACACTTCAAAATCGTATATTGTACGCCGAAATCGTAAGAGTAAACAGGTCTGAATAACTGATAGCGATTGTATTTTTTTTTTTCCAATTGAAAAATTGAAGTCTGATTCAGGGGAAGTAATCGCGCGTGGATAACCCACGCTGCGTGGATAACCCATGCTGCGTGGATAACCCATGCTGCGTGGATAACTCATGCTGCGTGGATAACCCACGCAGTCTGAATAGAGCAAGGAGCAGAAGCCTACGAAGGAAATGGTGGAACCATAGAGGTACGTTGAAGATTGAAATGAAGGAGCAGGGGAATGAAAAGAAGATCATTTCGGCTAAAACTCTCCTTCAGCAGAGAAAACAAGAAACAACGAAGAAATGTGTCAACTTGTATACTTTAAAAACGTAAGTGTCCGTAATGCGTCGTGTTGTAGAGCAAATTGATAAAGGCGGAAGTGATATATTATTGACGGAAGTTAGGCTGCTGCAAACCGAAACATAATTTATGTGGCTAGCTAAAATATTACCGGAAGTCAAAGTAAGCCTACGCAGGGCCGGCCTTAGGCCATTGCAACCTATGCGGCCGCAATGGGCCCCGCACTTTCATAGGCCCCGCGCGAATTTATTTTCTATTACAAAATCTTAATTTTCACTTATTATCATTATCCCTACCCAGACTGGGCCCCGCGCAATCCGTTTCGCATAGGGCCCCGCAATTGTTGGGGCCGGCCCTGAGCCTACGACAGTGATTATTATTTTTTTTCAATATTTAAAAATATATAAATAAATTTCCCCTCTTTCCATTTCTTGTCCAAAAGTTAAAATTAAATCCTTTAGTTGAAATAAAATAAAAGGGAATAAATAATCTAGATTCGGATAGATGATTGGGGGGAACTTGGTTCCTGCTAAGCTTTAAAGTATTTTCACGGTAAGATTGTATCATGGGAGGCATAAAATGCACCGCATGCAAACGCCATCCACTATTTAAAGAAGCATGTTCATGTTTATTATGTTAATGTAACGAAGGCAGATTTTCGCCTCGACAATCTATGTGTTTGAAAAAGTGGTATTTACCAGTGCATCTTAATTTTTTTTCAGTGCGACCAATTTTTCTATCTATAAATTTCAGAAGCGACCAATCTCTTAATTATTTTCAATTTTTTTATTTCATTATTATTTATTATATTTTTTTTTGTTAAATAAAAAAATGTATCTTCTTAAAATGTTTCAATGTTTTTCGACCAGCGACTGGTGGACTCGTGGGCCGGTGCCGGAGCACCGGTTTCAGAAGAACTAGCAGAAAGAAAGTGTTACCACCTTAGCTGTAGCCTCTTTTTTTTTTAATATTCTCCGCAATTAACGCTGAAATTATTGGTCTTGTAAGGCGAAAGCACGGTGCCGATCCATAGATAAGGAGAAGATAGACTGCTCAATTATGACCGAGTCCCTAACAGCCAAATATTAGCACACCGGCACATACCTTTACCCGGCACATACCTTTACCCGGCACATACCTTTACCCGGCAAATACCCTTGCCCGGGAAACCGTAAACAGGTACGGGTGTTTATAATTTTTTCATACACTCATCTTTTTTTTTTTAAACATAATTTGTTGCACACTATACGTGAATTAAATAAACAACAATTGAAAAATGAATAGGGAAACTAAATTTAAGTTTAATGAAACCTCAAAGCTATGAAAGTAAATGTTACATACCGTTATGCAAGGCCGGCCTTAGGCCACTGCAACCTATGCGGCCGCAATGGGCCCCGCACTTTCATAGGCACCGCCCCGAATTTATGTTCTAATACAAAATCTTAATTTTCACTTATTATCCTTATTCCTACCCAGACTGGGCCCCGCGCAATCCGTTTCGCATAGGGCCCCGCAATTGTTATGGTCGGCCATGCCCGTTATGGTTTTGAAGATTTAATCTGTTTCAAGATTTCGGCTCCTATAAATGTACAATATGTAACATAGACATAGGCTTGAGTAAAAACAGGATGCAACGAAAACGATACTAATGCTAGTGATATTAACAAAATAATCAATTTAATAATATTATCAACTTACCACACATTAATAACGCCTCGTATAACAAAAGAACTGTAGCAGAATTCTCTCTCTCTCTCTCTCTCTGTGTGTGTTGTGTTAGAGGCGTGTGTATGTATGTGGTGTGTGTGCGCACATGTGAGCGTTTGTGTGTGTGTGTGTGTGGTCTGGAGTGTTTTTGTGCGTTACAAGTGTGTGCATATACTTGGTGTACGTGGTGTGTGCTTGTGGTTCGTGTGCGTGGTGTGTTTGTGGTGTGTCGGTGTTATGTCACAGACTTCAATAATTGTAATGTATATAAACACTCATTTGATAAGGGAAGTGTTACATGCAGTTATTTGGTTTCGCAAATTTAATCTATTTTAAGATTCGGCTCGTTTTAGTGAACAATACGTAACAAAGGACTGAAAACATAGAAAAACGATAAGAAAGCTTGCGATATTAACAATCTTAAATATAATTATACAATTAAATTTATATTAAAAATTATATAATCAAAGAGGCAGGAAAACTCTATATTAACTTATAAGCACGTGAAACAGTATGAACCTCCAAAGAAAAAAAAATAGTTACACACACACATACACACACATACCCACACACACACAGAGTACAATGTTGTAAAGCTCCTGTAAGTAAATTACGTCCCATCAATGTCTAGGAAAATTAGCAAAAATCTTTCCCGCTGGGAAAACTGCCGGCTGATTTATAGGGAGGGTGTTAGAGCCATCCAGAAAAGAAATTCTAGAAACTGCATCACCTGATAGCATTCTTTAGAACAACTATAACGTAAACAACCTTTTTTCCCAATAAAGGGTGGGTGGTTTGGTAGGAGCGTTACACTTCAATGTGCATGCATGTATGAGGTGACGTCAATGTGTATGTATGTATGTATGAGGTGATGTCAATGTAAAAAAAAATGGGGTTGGCCAAGTGGTTGAGGCAAAATTAGGTCAACATACTGGCTATAACACAAAGCGATTGTCTTAAATGGAGGATTAGTATTGTTAGGATGGTACCATGATGATGATATACATATTATGTATTGAAAATAATATGAATATGAAGCTGCAACCAACCAACGACCGTTTGCAATAACGCATATATCGTAGCCTCCCCCCCCCCCCCATGTTTGATGTTTGTTTTATGGTTTATGGCAGTGGTTCTCAACCTGCAGGTAACAGAATTTCAGAAATTTTAGAAGGAAAAAAAAAGGGGGGGGGGGTTAAACTTTAAATATTATCTACAATGATCGGACCATTTTCTCGTCGTTATGATACTCTCCGCTACAGTGATCGGACCAGTTACTCATGTTATTATACTCTGACTACGCTACGGTGATCGGACAGCCATTGTTACTACACTCTTGAGTCCATGAATACACTACAGACACGACACTATACCTACAGCATAATATATATATATATATATATATAAAAGAAAATATGATTCATTCGGTAGATGTCGTGGCTGAATTAATTTTTTTAAATTTTATTTAGGCAGTTTCTTTTGGTTGTTTTTTTTCAAATTAATTACATAATATATGATTTGATGCAATATTTTATTGTTTTGTATTTCTTTGTTATGTTGTTTGTTAAGTTGTTTGTGTTGTTTTTTTGTGTGTTGTTTTTTGTGTTGTTTTTTCTGGGTTTTTGTGTTGTTTTTTGTGTGCCTAAACGTAAAAGTTTTCATCTTACATAGCTTACATGCAAAATTATAGTTTCTAAGGATGGACTAAAGAGCCCCCTCTACAGACCACTGCACCATTCGGTGCCCTTATTTCTTCTTTCCTTCACGGTCTCATCCCACACCCCTATCAAAGTTACAGTACCAACACCTCTTTATCTACACAAAGCTGTGACCCCCGACCAGGGCCGACCCTAACAATTGCGCGGCTCTTTGCGAAACGGATTGCGCGGGGCCAAGTCTGGGTAGGAATAAGGATAATAAGTGAAAATTAAGATTTTGTATTAGAAAATAAATTCGGGGCGGGGCCTATGAAAGTGCGGTGCCCCATGCGGCCGCATATGTTGCAGTGGCCTAACGCCGGCCCTGCCCCCGACATCCCATATGGAACTAGCAAATTATATTAGAGGCACATTTTTTGGTTTTGAACAACTTAATTACCATATTTACAGTGCGACCTAGTTTCTACACATAGACTGAGAGAACTGCAGTGTGATCTGTGAACACTTAAGGCTTAAGGTTTTACATTCAAATAATTTGTTATTTCTTGTTTTGCATTTTCTGAAGAAGGCATTTGGCCAAAACATCCTTTTAAATGTACTGTCTTTTTTTCCCAAACCTAAACATATCTCGTTCCATTATTTATTCACGTCAGTTGGCTTAAACGCACCCCCCCCCCCCACTTTTTTTTCATATATTATCTATTTGTCATTTTAAAGGAAGGAAATGTCCCAGTCACAACAAACAACGACCGGAAGTGTTGCCTGATTCCAACTAGTGTACACTGCATACGTCAGAGCACCAATGGTGCGGAGAGGTGAACGGTTCATGGCGGTACCGACGTGTAGCAAAAGAGGCACAGTAGATGCGAACAGAACAAGGGGGGGGGGACTTGGAAAATTTTGGGGGAGCGCCAACAATTGTTAACATTTGTTTGTCTCCTTCCTTCTCGACTGCAGAAAACGGAGACGACGAAATAACCAGACTAGCGTGTGCGTCAGTGATTGTTTATCTTCATGTGTTGGAAATCCCCTAGCACCCCCACCCCATGTTTTTTTTTTTTTTTTACCTTTCTCCTTTTTTTTCCAACTAGCAACCACCCTCCTCACCACTCAAACATACATGCACAGACACACACACACCCATCCTGGTATACCGTGCACCACAGACAAGCTGCCATTCTTTTACAGTGATTCATAGCTTAACAGGTGTCGTCACCATGGGGATTATTATTTTTTAACAGTGGCAGTAGTTTTTTTTTGTTTTATTATAAGACAGCGGTTCTCAACCTTTGGGTCGCGATCCCTTTGAGGGTCGAAGGACCCTTTCCCAGGGGTCGCCTAAGACCTTCAGAAAACACACACACGCTCTACAGTTATATAGTAGCAACGAAAATAATTTTGTGGTTGGGGGTCGCCACAACACGGGGAACTGTTTTAAAGGATCGCGGCATCAGGAAGGTTGAGAACCGCTGTTATAAGACAAGTCAGTTGGCAATAAGATGTTCTTTTGTCATTGTTTTCCCTCATTTATTTTTCTGTTGTGGGGTTGTTTTGTTTTGTTTTTGGTTTTTTTTTTTTTTTTTTTTTTTTTTTTTTTGTGAGGAGTAAAGAAGGGGTCCGGGGAGGGGAGGGGCAGTGGCGTAGCGAGCTTAACTCGCGCCCGGGGCACAATACCTTTTTAGCGCCCCCCCCCATTCGAAAACCATACAATATTATATGTAAAATATACCATTTGGCGCCCCTTTGTGATGCCCCCCTTGCACCCCCCTCACTACGCCACTGGGGAGGGGTGTCACATGCTAGTGATATTTCTCTCTTCGACTCTGTTTAGCCCTCTCCCCTCTCCAGTATCATTTGTTCCTCAATCCACTGAAAACTCAAAAGGTTACGGGTGACACCAACAAGGATTGACAGTGGATACAATATTAAAAAAAAAAACTGCGACATTATCTTACTAGAGGCTTCAGGGAAGTTTTTTTTTTTTTAAAGTTACCAAAAAATATAAATTATAGTTCTATCATTATGATCTGGTTTATTAAAAGCTTAGTCATATTTTATGTTGATTTTGAGGCAGAGACAATTTGTCATTCAAGTAGAGAGACGGGACTCTTTTTTTTTAGTGTTTGATAAATACATTTCTACTTGCGCGAGAGTTATCTCTTGTAAGAGAGCGGGGTTTATTTGGATCTCAGTTGCTCGAAACATTGTCTGACAGGACAACATGGGATAGAGTCGTACTATTTGATCTGATAGGTCAGCATGGGATAGTGTCGTACTATTTTATCCGATAGGACAACATAGGATAAAGGCGTATTATTTTATATGATAGGTCAACATAGGATAGAGGCGTATTATTTTATCCGATAGGTCAACATAGGATAGAGGCGTATTATTTTATATGATAGGTCAACATAGGATAGAGGCGTATTATTTTATCCGATATGTCAACATAGGATAGAGGCGTATTATTTTATATGATAGGTCAACATAGGATAGAGGCGTATTATTTTATATGATAGGTCAACATAGGATAGAGGCGTATTATTTTATCCGATAGGACAACATAGGATAAAGGCATATTATTTTATATGATAGGTCAACATAGGATAGAGGCGTATTATTTTATCCGATAGGACAACATAGGATAGAGGCGTATTATTTTATCCGATAGGTCAACATAGGATAGAGGCGTATTATTTTATATGATAGGTCAACATAGGATGGAGGCGTACTATTTTATCTAACTCTTGAATATTGCTTAGCCATTGATATATATATATACTGCAAAAAATATATTTAAAAATCAATTAAAAACACAAACAAAAGCAGCTATAGTTCTTCTTCTTATTTTTATAGTGTGGCCCCATCCTCCAAATGCTTATGTTTATTAAAATTATTTACAATATCCAACTCTTTGTATTGTGCCGCCGCTTGAGTCAAATCAGAAAAAACTTTTTCCCCCAAGAGTCCACAGAGATACTTGCAGCAATAAGTCCGAAGGATTTAACTGCTAATTGCTGGTTACTTAAAAAAAATAAAAAAAAAATATTACAATACCAGCTTTCTGAGTGCTGTGCATGTTTGTGTACAAGTTGGTAGAGAGTGGACACGTGACTCACACATCTGAGGAATCAAAACACGTCTGTCTGAAAAGGACATTGGACTAGACGCTTGTGTTTGTCATGAGTAGAGAACGGTCCTCGGGCGAGTTCTGTTCGAGAGACATTATTACAGTAATAGTGAGGGAACGTTACAGCACTCGGGAGGAAACAACTCAGCACGAGAGAAATTATTGCAGTAATCGAGAGGAATTATAACAGTACTCGGGGAAAATTATTTCTATAATAGAGAGGAGACACTAAAGCAATCGAGAGAAACGATTGCAGCACTCGAGTACTCGAAAGAAAACATGACGGCAAGTGAGAGAAAAGCTATTGTTTCGAGTCGACGACATGTATGGACCTCATTATTACATGTCAAGGACGTTGCCACGTAGACAGTTCTTGTAGTAAGTTGTAGTTAGAGAGTAGTTTCGTATCTTCAACCATGCAGAGGTAATGTTATATTTATATATACATAAGAACTTTATGAATTAACAAAGTTCAACTGTAAATTTATTGTTTTATTGCAGCGCCTATGCCAGCAAAAACAAAAAGCAAACGAAGAAAAAACCCATGTCATTTGATCTTTGTGGAGGAGAATGTATTTTAAACTCTCTTCCAAAATAAAAACAAACAATAAGAACAAACTTTTTTTTGTTTTTAAATTTTAGCCCTGAGCTGGGTTCTCAAACAGTCTCGAAAACTGTACCCTCAGGAAAGGGATATGGTGAGAATATCCCCCCCCCCCCCACATGTACTGTCTAGAGAGGCTGATTTTGAAATCAGCGCAAGCTACTGTAAGGTTTCCTTAACTCGGAGTTTCCAGCCTGTGGTGCTGAGCACCTCCGAGAAGTGCCAGGAGGCATTTCATGGGATAGAGGAGACATTTCAGGGGGTGAGAGAAGGCATTTCAGGGGGTTTGAGGAGACATTTCAGGGGATATGGGAGGTATTTCACGGGGTGCGAGGAAAGGAGTTATAAGAACAGCATTAAAATGCCTTGTTATGTTTGTAGGCAGTGCGAGACTTGTAGACGATTCTCACGGGGTGCGGAGCATGTAAAAGATTGGGCAACACTGCCTCAACTAATCCAATGGAAGGGCAGCTTATGTTATGACTCGGGAATCTCGTACAGCTAGATAAGGAATACGTGTAAGCTTAGAACACTTGATACAGTTAGGCGTTTTTTCAAATATTATTTTTTGTATTTTGTATTTTTTAAAAACTGTTTGACGTGAGCGTTGCAAGCTGTCAATGACGCTACGTGCAGGCTGATGGCGTTCGTTGGTTTAACGTTAACATGAGAAGTGATGTAAGGTCAGGTCGGTACGACCGTCACGTTCCTACCGGTCCGATTTATAAAGTCTATCTTTTATGAGCCTATATCAGGCCTGCACAACATACGGCCCGTGGGCCGCATGCGACCCGCTAGCTCCCACTTTGCGGCCCGCGAAGTATCGAAATAGTATTTATTATTATTATTTTCTTAGTAGCTTTCCCCCGATCTACATATCTACGGTGAACAAGGAGCGTGCACATTATCAATTACACTCGGGTGAAGCAGTTATACTCTTGAAATGTACAGCGAAATATATCAAAATTATGCCATGATTGTAATGTAGACCACTGTGAAGGTGTAAAGGTCATCACACTTTCGTCCACCGACCTGAGGATTGAAAGGAATGCCATCGCCTATGAAACACTTGTTATGCTTCTTTGATTCAGTTTATATCTTAAAGAACTTTCTTTTCGTCACGGCGGGCGAGTGTAGCACATCGTCGAATTCTCTTTAAAATTTTAATATAACATGGGAAACATTTTCTTTCGCGTGTTACTTCATAAAAGTGAAGTCTGCTCCTATAAGAGGGGGAAAAGATCGTGACTTTTGCCTGGGCCGTAGGAGCCCACTAGTCATAATGCCGATTTGATGCAAATGTGGACACAGGGAGAGAGAGAGGGAGAACAAAAAAAAGGGGGGGGGGGTAAAGAGAAAAGCAGAATGAGAAAGTGGTTGTGGCTACTGGCTAGACAGGGAGGGAATTCATTAACCAACATTTCCAGGCTTTGAAAGCAATTTAAGGTAATGACAAAGATAACTTTGAAATATCAAACTGTTGTTCATTATTACATGAACATGTTTTGTTTTGTTTTTAGAGTAAAATATGAACGATGCCAGCGATGTCTTCAGTTCTTTCTTCCCCCCGCCCCCTTTTTTTTTAGGGACCATACGCTCTTGTCGTCACTTAATACTGTTCATCCTTCATTTTATACTCTCTGAACAAGACGAAATATTCTAACAGCCGTACTTAAGTCATAGGCGCCATACTCTCTGTACCAGACGAACTGTTTAAAACAACCTTACGTCGTATTCGCACTACTTCTAGAATATAAACGAAGCCAATTATGAGAGGGGATCAATGCAGCGGTCTACATTATGTAATCTGTATTGCACGATACAGCACTATTTATTTAGGTCATCGCCAATCCTACACGAGATGGTTGTTTTAGAATTTTTAATTTAAACTATTTATGTTTAAACTGCTTCATTAAAAGGCCTTAAAAAATGTGTCCACACAAGAGTGGGAAAAGTCCTTCCCGGTGCATTTGAAAGAAAACAAATTATTAACGATATTTCAATTTTAATTTCTCTCTACAATAAAGGCAGCCTCTTGAGGCGTGAGGCCCCCTAGAAGCGTCAGATCCCCTAAAAGCGTGAGGCCCCCTAGAAAAGTGAGGCCCTGGGCAACTGCCCAGTGTCACCATGTCTTAAGCCGGTCCTGCTAACTACCGCAACTCATGCTCACTGAAAAACAAAAAACACGCCCCCCCCCCTGGTTAACACATCCACTACGTACTTTTATATGATTGAACAAAACATTGGTCACGTTTGTCCAAATGAGCGTGTGTTAAACAAGGACACTGTTGTCCTGAGCAACAAATGAATGCTTGCTCAAATTAACATAGCACACGTTTACCGGATTTTTAAACAAATATGTTTTTGTCGTAATTAGCGGCGTATCCCCCCCCCCATACACACACCCACCCCCTGGTCATTTACCCGACAAGACCGTCATGAAACTGAGCTGCGCAGTGAGCCCATGGCTCCTGCTGGGTCACGTTAGTCAACACAACTGTTACAACTTTTAAACCATTACAACCGTGTCATGTACTATTAAAGTAGCTGAAAAACGTGCTTGTGATTTATATATATATATTTAAAACGTACTTGGAAACCCCCCCCCCCCTTGTGACCGTAGCTGTAGACCTCGTGGTCCGTAACAGATGATGTTACGACAGCATACCACATCCAGGTCCCGCCCCTGACAACATGTGCTCACGTGACTTAGTGTCATGGAATAATGGGTTAAATCAGGTAACCTGATGATGTTGGGGATGTGCCAATTTGTTTTACTTCAGCGTGCAGTATGCAAATGTCGCTAGTTATTGAAATAAGGGGAGTGGGGGTCATTTGGACTCATGGCATCAATCAAGTCTTGGATTTTATAACCTATCGAGGCTTTCATTAAGAAACGAAATTTGGGGTTGGAACTATTTGGGCTTGAATTACATAAACAATGTGGGCTTGGATTAAAGAAAATATCGAGACTGGATTATATAAAATACGTGGGCCTGGATTATAGAAACCACGTGGGCTTGGATTATTGAAACTATGTGGGCTTGGATTATAGAAACTATGTGGGCTAGGATTATAGCACTATGTGGGCTTGGATTATAGAATCTATGTGGGCTTGGATTATAGAATCTATGTGGGCTTGGATTATAGAAACTATGTGGGCTTGGATTATAGAAACTATGTGGGCTTGGATTATACTTATAGAAACTATGTAGGCTTCGAGGCGATGTGAGATAAGTGGTGAACTCAATGGTATACTTGTTCCACATTGACAACAAAGTAAGGGCGGTGGTTAAAATTCAAGGAACCAGTGACAATGGTCCGTTCTTTTATTGTAAATTGTGATTCAGAAAATCTCCACCTCTTAAATTTTTCAAACTTACCGTGATATTTCTATTTTAAAATTTAATAATTAAATGACCCTCCGTTGAGTCAAAATTTAAATTGGATTCATAAAAAATGTCACAATGTGGTGTTTCTGTAAACTATGCGTAGTATATGACGCAGATTGTTATTAAGAAAACATATTTGAAAGTTGACGGCATAGATAGCGCGACGCCATTGGCCTGGAAACTAAAACTCTCTAACACGCTGCGTTTCTGTCTTTTTTTGGTGTGTTTTTTTATATTAATTCTGTTTTCTCACTGGGTTTAATTGAAAGTGACACAGGGTCATTTACATCCCAAACCATAACACAAAATGTAAACCAGCGCCCCCTCATCCACAAAAAACAAAACATAATAATAATATAAACACATAATTCACATAATTTTTAAAAAAAACTGTCACTAACACTATTAATTAAATGGGATATAAAATGTTTAGCCAATAGCTGACTTCGGCGGTGCTCCTCGGTATTTTAAATTTAAAACATATTCGTCAGCCCCGTTACTAAAGTACTAACGTTACATTTTTATTTATAACTTCTTAAACTTGAAACTATTTTTAAAAAATAGGTCAATTATGTGCTGATAAATGATTCAGATTTTTTGTTATCTGATATTTTTTTAGAACTGCATTGCAAGCATGCTTGATCGATGGGCGAACATAGTATATTGGGTTTAAGTTATTACAATAACCAGAGCCGAATCTAAGGCGGTGTATTGTGTAAGATAGGGCCCCCTGCAATAGTCGTAACTCGATACGGCGCACAATGGGCCAGAGTAGGACAGACGAAAATTACCCCCCCAGTGGCGTAGTGAGGGGGGGGCAAGGGGGCATCATGCCCCGGGCGCTACTCACAAAGGGGCGCCAAATGGTATATTTTACTATAATATTGTATGGTTTTCGAATGGGGGTGCGCTAAAAAGGTATTGAGGGGCGCTATAAAGGTATTGTGCCCCGGGCGCGAGTTAAGCTCGCTACGCCACTGCCCCCCCCCACTCCCTTTCCGGTCTTCGACTTTGTATCCCAAACAAAAGACAATGACGGGGAACAATATCAGTTCTTGCCTTTTGAACTGTGGGCAACTGTTATCCAAAAATGGGCACTATTGTTTAATTATTAAAAGGTAAATCCTTCTTTAAATCTTAAAATTTGTCAAAGTCAAAGACTTAAAGTTTTCGTAACATTTATTATTATTTACTATTTTGAAAAAGTGAGTTTGATTTTATTATTAAGATGTTCTTTGAAAAAAAATAATAATCGCTTTATCATAGCCACCATCAAAATTTTCAAAAGAAAATTTGTAAAATTCGCATCACATTTTGATGATTTTCAAAAGTGATTAATTTTACTCACTCAAATTGTTTAACTGCTTACACCACACTGTGATACCAGCGTTGCATTTTACTTAACATTCCAGGCTGTAACATTGACCGTAGTTTGGCCCCGCACTGTGTACTCTATCCAGGTAGGGAGGGTCCTGCGATCACCTACTCTACTTGCTAAATCGCTGATTGTATTCTTTCTTTAGGTTTCTTCATTCTGTTTATATCCACATCAAACCGAAAATAGATCCCCCCTCCCCCAACACACACATCGATGACACACACTTCACACAGCCTACCTCTTGGAGTGAAGTTATCCTTTTAATGCATAATCCTTGTTAGAAAAAATAACACCTTCTTTTAAGTTTCGTAATCCAACACGTAAAACCGGGACACGGCGGCACACGAATCGGTTTCGCCAATAGCCCAAGGCATGTAGCTGAAAAGTAGGCCACAAGAAACCACAGGCACACAACAATAAACCCCGACCGACATACGCCGTCTGCCTGTGGCCCCTGTTGGCTGCGTTCGGTCACGTGACTGCTTCCAGCCATTCACAGCGCGAGGTCATGGCAATGCTAGGCCTTACTGGATGGAAGGGAATTTAAAAAAAAAAAAGGTGGGTTTTTTTGTGGGAGTGGGGGGGGGGGGGGAAATTGGCTACACATGCCGTCACTGACAATGGCATTGACGGTTGAGGAGAGGGGGGGCTGGCTTGAAAGTTCAGTAATTATGTTAATTTGTTGTATGCTATTGAGCAATCAATATTGATCTATTTTAAACGACAGGAGTTATTGTGGAGTGAGTGAATTTGTTTTTAGTAAGCGAGGAATGCTCCGTTGAAGAGATTCGAGTCTTGTTTGTGCTTGCAGAAATATTGTCCGGGCACCGGTTTGGGAGAAAAAGGGGGGGGGGGGTGGAGTGGAATGCAGAGCTGAACTTTTGTTAAAGGTGGAAAGTTGGAGCGTTAGGCAGGCAGGTGAAAAAGGAGAGCTCGGTGGTGGGAGCTTTAACTTATCTACGGGGATTTTTTTTTTAAAGCACACAAGAAAAAACTACATATCTCGCTCTCAGCCCCTCGCCATCCTCTCGCTCTCAGCCCCTCGCCATCCTCTCGCTAATAAAATAGATATGAAGTTTTATTATGTAACGTCTTATATTTATTTATCAAAATGGACCCAGACACGCAGCGCCGCCATTCGCACCCGGGTACCATTAGACTCAATGCTATTCGGATGTCATTTGTGGTGGTTTATTGTAGTAAAACTGAAGAATTGAGGTTACAAACGTTTAGTACATTCAATTATCTTTCATTTGATACCTCATTTTGTCTTACAAACGTAACAATAATATTTTTAATCGTTTTTTAATCCCAACCTCTCAATTCTGGTACCCGGGTACCAATAGGTGCAGCCTTAGATTAATCATTAGTTAGACATTTTTAGAGTTTTTTTGTTTTTTTTAAGGGGTGTAGTTAAGCAAGTGCCCAATCACTGGACGTGGTAATTAATCCCCGACAACGTAGCTTTGTAAAGGCACACACACACAACAATGTGTCCAATTGATGGTTCACTTTTTTTTCTCTTGTTTTTAATTTGAATATATAAAGTGGACCCCCGTCATAACGGTAATTTAGCACATGATTTTTTAAAATATATATATATATGAAGGAATACTTAATACATAGCGTTTTGTAAGACAATAAAAATGCACTAAAAATTCAACATATAAGATTTTAAAAGTAATCTGTGCATCAGACAAAATCATGTATTTGCCTTTTAAAAAAAATTAACGCTATTAGCTTGGAAAATTCGGAAGTGCAAGTGGTGTAGCTAGGCGTATTGCCTCCTGGAATGGCCACATTTTTTTGGGGTTGCCCCCCCTCCTTTTTTCCCCCCGGGAAATAATCTGCAGTTTGTCATCCTTACATATAATTTGTTTTAATGCCACCCGGGCCCATCCGCTCCCCTTTCTACGCCACTGGATTCACCACTGGATATACCACTGAAGCGCAACCCGATTTTTGGACATCCTTTAATTGCGTTATATTGGGGTTCGACTGTGTCTTGAGCCTTGAACGTGAACTCGTAGGTTATAGGCGTGCCCTTATGGTGTTGTCCTTAACAGACATCTACACAATGTCTTGCATTTCCTTACAACCTAAGGAAATCATGGTCGCTTTATTGGCCTTCAATCAACGAAATATCAAGGGAGACCACTAGGGCCTACGATCAAGGTGGGTCTCTAGGGCCTACGATCAAGGTGGGTCTCTAGGGCCCACGATCAAAGGGAACCTCTAGGGCCTACGTTGTCTTAAACAACGCCGATAATGCTGATCTAAAAAAGTAGGGTTTCCCAAAACCTGACCAACTGCCAAAAATTCTCCCCCCCCCTCCCCCCCTCCCCGCCCTTTACATTTTTTTTCTTTCTTCTTCAAACTATCAGGTAGACCTATACTCAGTATAGCACTGTTGCTAATAAGTAGTATCATTTTAGAGTTGAATATTATGCAACAGCGTTTTCATTCCTTTGCATGTTTGAATCAACGTCTGAGCTTCAGCCCAAAACCTTAAAACGATGAAGATGAACACACCTGAAATATACGTGGAGCCGGTGATATTGCTCGATTAGAATCATTTTTAAAACTTGGAATAAGCAGCATTCTGGGATAAGTACACAGGGGGCAATAGCATCACTAGGGATAAACACACCGGGGGGGGGGGGCAATAGCGTCACCAGGGATAAGTACCCAGGGGGAAATAGCGTCACTAGGGATAAGTACCCAGGGGGCAATAGCGTCACTAGGGATAAGTACCCAGGGGGCAATAGCGTCACTAGGGATAAGTACCCAGGGGGCAATAGCGTCACTAGGGATAAGTACCCAGGGGGCAATAGCGTCACCAGGGATAAGTACCCAGGGGGCAATAGCGTCACTAGGGATAAGTACCCAGGGGGCAATAGCGTCACTAGGATTGGTGTCATCCAGGAATGTAAACCAACGCCCCGCAACCATCTGTTCAAGCGCAGCACGCACCTTTTCCCGTCTCCGCTTCCAAGAACTCCGTGGCGGCACACCACAAGTAAAACATATACTATAGAAGTTTTAGATTTGGTTCACAATCTGATGAACCAAACAGAAGCTCATTATCACTCTTTTAAGCACGGCCGCTTAGCATTTTAGTATGAGAACATTCGGAGGTATTCTTCACATAAAATGTGTGCTTATAATGTGATAGGGATATGTCATTTCTCGGACCGGAAAACGTCACATCGCATTACGTAATGATTATTATAGACAATGTTTTCGTAAAACATGGCTTCTAGCAATGTACTTCCGCATAACATTTTTTTTGTAAAATCTTTCGTAAAATAAAGTTGTAAACATGTTTTCGCCTAGGTCAAGGCTCACGTTGAAGTTGACGTGCCGAACAGTTGTTGAGAGGTTGGCCAAACGGAATACCAGGATGTTTTATTGATATCTTAAAGAGACTGGCCATACTTGACGCCCGGATATTCTATTAATAGATTCCAGCCATTCAATGACAAACTCTATTGTAGAAGAGTCATTGCAGTGGCTCGTTGGAAATCTGAGGACAAGTCCGCGTTTCATAATTCCTCAATTCCAAAAAATACATGTACACAATTGTAACCCAATTGGAAGTTGTTTTGCGACGTTTTGGGGAAGTTAACAAAAAAAAAGTTTTGGGATTGCCCTGAAAAATCTCCGTATTAATAAACTGAGAAAAGTAATGATCCGTTTGTTCGTTGTTTGTTTGTTGTCTTCCCCTCTGATAGTCACGCAAAATCCAAAGATCGTGAGCTTCCTTGTGTGAGTTGTCAGATTGATTCTTTAGTACACGTCTTGTGACACTTGATCAGTGGTTCTCAACCTGTGGGTCGCGACACCTGTGTCGAATGACCCATTCCCAGGGGTCGCCTAAGACCATCGGAAAAAGAAATATACTCTACAGTTAAGCAGTAGCAACGAAAATAATTTTGTGTTTGGGGGTCGCCACAACAAGAGGAACTCTAATAGAGGATAGCGGCATTAGGAAGGTTGAGAAACACCGCCCTTGATGTTTTTTTGTTGTTGTGTTTTTTTTTGTTTTTTTTTGTGTTAACCTGTGGTCGAGTTTCTATTAGATTTCGGTTAATTTATCGAGTCATGTTAGAACAAAATCTTATTCAGGCCTCGAATTATTTTGACGTTCTTCATATTTTGTGAAACATGCTGGACAGGGCGGAAGCAGGGGTGGATCGAACGATCGGTCATCGCCTGATAGATTCTAGGGCCGACGTAAAGGCCACTTTCCACTGATACAATATATATTTTTTCCATTATGGTTATTTTGCAAGAGCAAACGAAAGCTTCTTGGCAAAAGACAAAAAAAAAACCTTTAACATTTTGTATGTCGCGATTGCGTGTTCGTTTAGAGATTATGCGTGTTGTTTTATCTATTATGCTTAGTATCTTGTGACGTATTTTGTGGTAAGGGGAAATGACGTATTATTGTTGGGTAGTTGTTGTGCTGGTGTAATGGCAGTTGACGATTTAGTTGTGTTCATAAAGATACTGTATTCTAATAATCAATGGTTTTTGAAGTAAATATAATTAACCCCTAGACAAAACGTAGCCATTGAACCTTTGGTAGTATCGGTACGTAACACGTTTATGCTATTAAATTATAAATTATTTCGATAAATCCATCATAAAGTCGTTTCGATCTCATAAATAAGATGTCGCTCTCCTTGTAATATGAGGGTTGGTCGAAAGATGCTTTAGGAACTAAAACTTCAAAAATGTCGATGTCCCCAACAGTGAATTATTCATGTGGAACAGTTAGAACAAACAAGCCATCTTTCAAAATATTTTATAAACAAAAAGGAACGAATGTGTTGCAAGCCCAGAGGAAGACTGAACATGGGATGGAGAAATTGAAAAAAAAACAACAGTTCACAAGAACTCCACATTGTAAATAAAGCCGCATACAAAAATCTCACCAAACTTATAAAGAAAGGAAGTATGTTGAAGTTGAAACATGCAGAGTTACCGCAGGTGAGACATGCAGGGTTACCGCAGGTGAAACATGCAGAGCTACCCCAGGTGAGACATGCAGAGTTACCGCAGGTGGACATGCAGAGCTACCCCAGGTGAAACATACAGAGCTACCGCAGGTGAAACATACAGAGTTACCGCAGGTGAAACATACAGAGCTACCGCAGGTGAAACATGCAGAGTTACCGCAGGTGAAACATGCAGAGTTACCGCAGGTGAAACATGCAGAGTTACCCCAGGTGAAACATGCAGAGTTACCCCAGGTGAAACATGCAGAGTTACCGCAGGTGAAACATGCAGAGTTACCGCAGGTGAAACATGCAGAGTTACTGCGGGTGAAACATGCAGAGTTACCGCAGGTGAAACATGCAGAGTTACCCCAGGTGAAACATGTAGAGTTACCCCAGGTGAAACATGCAGAGTTACCGCAGGTGAAACATGCAGAGTTACCCCAGGTGAAACATGCAGAGTTACCCCAGGTGAAACATGCAGAGTTACCGCAGGTGAAACATGCAGAGTTACCGCAGGTGAAACATGCAGAGTTACCGCAGGTGAAACATGCAGAGTTACCGCAGGTGAAACATGCAGAGTTACTGCGGGTGAAACATGCAGAGTTACTGCGGGTGAAATATGCAGAGTTACCGCAGGTGAAACATGCAGAGTTACCGCAGGTGAAACATGCAGAGTTACCCCAGGTGAAACATGCAGAGTTACCCCAGGTGAAACATGCAGAGTTACCGCAGGTGAAACATGCAGAGTTACCGCAGGTGAAACATGCAGAGTTACTGCGGGTGAAACATGCAGAGTTACCGCAGGTGAAACATGCAGAGTTACCGCAGGTGAAACATGTAGAGTTACCCCAGGTGAAACATGCAGAGTTACCGCAGGTGAAACATGCAGAGTTACCGCAGGTGAAACATGCAGAGTTACCGCAGGTGAAACATGCAGAGTTACTGCGGGTGCGCTCTAAACAACGAAAAAATAATTGCTAGAGAAATCGGCGGTGATAAAACCATTGTTCGATACCATGAAGAGAATTTCGACCTGATGTTAATCAGCAGGTGTTTAAGACAATGTTGATCAGTTTTCGCAAAAAAACAAAAAAGATTTACCGGAAACAGAAAGACGGCTGCACTGCAAGCATGAACACAACATTCCTCGATCCGGGGCGAATTCTCATAAACTTGATGGAGTCTCGTATGAAATGCTTGAATCTCTCGTCAACAAAATTGTTACATTCAGCGTCGAATTAGGTTCAAATAGAATTGATGAAGAATCTCTAGATTGGCTTTCTGAATTTGACAATTTTGAATGAAGGTCTTACAGAAGAAACATAAATTAGCTTAGAATTGATATACACAACGAAAACGACGATTGTGAAAATAATGGGAATATGGATTCAGAATTTTGCAGACCGAACGTGACAAACACATTCGTTAACTAGTAAGAAACGAGCCTTACACCAGAGCTCCGCAACCGATGACGGTGTGCAGCGAAACGATGCAAGGTCTAGGAGGTGTGCTGCGGCATCAAGGCGCCGAGCAACCGAGTGGAGACGATTTAAAGTTGTTGAAACAAAAGTTGGTTACAATGATTGGCCAGCTAAAGAGATGTCAAAGGTGTGTCGTCAATTATAAGCACAGCACATCTGTGTGGTTGAATGTGGTGGGTCAAGTGACAAGGTCAACACCTCGGTGTGTAAATATCGTTTTAAAAAAGGGCGTTACTTTACTAACGAACGGATCCTAACCTCTATGCTTTTTTTCCTTTTTATTCCGAAACCCATCGCATCCCGGTGACGCAACTGCATACGATTACATTGTTTGTGTGTTTTCTGTCTAAAACGCCGCTAATTCATGACACGCCCCGGGCGCCACAGAGTCTAGTTACGCCAGTGGTCTAATGGAAAAACTCTCTGGATGATCTGGTAGCGCCCTATTTTAAAGACACCGTTTTTTTTGGTGGTACCATACTATCTACGATACGTGAAGAAACCGACTCGAGAATTTTCCGGTGGCGTCAGCCCCCACAACCCACCCCCTTTTGGTGACTCTACAGTATGTAGGTGCCCGCGGGTACGTATATGTACGTTTGGTGTAAATAACAGCAGTTCACAGACAACGTGTTTTCTTCAATTTACTGACTTATCAGCCTACATGTATTTACTTTGTGCTTTCTTTATGGCTGATTCGGGTATTGAGTCATAGGGATCGCAAACTGGGATCCAAACTCTCGAAAATACTGGGATACCAGACTATAACGGATGCTTGAAAATACCGTGGTTTGATTTATGAACACCGGGATTTTCGAATTTTCCGGTATTTAATTTTCAAAAAATATTTATATCGCTTTTTCTTAGTTTCGATGTTGTATTAAAAGCAAGACATAACAATAATTTATGGCATGTGTGAACACCTCACGCCACGTGTCTCAAGTTCAAAGAGAGAAGACGACCGATGGACTGGATCTGTGTAATGTGATTCATTTGTAAAGAAGCGTGGCGTTGTTATTAGTTTTGTTTTTACATCGTGCGTGTGTAGTGTATAAACATAGTTTGTAAACATAGTGCATAAACATAGTAAATGGAGACTTGAAACACCTAGACCTAAATATGAACGAAGTGGCTATTCGTACCCGGGTACCAGAAGTGAGTGGCTGGGATTAAAAAACTATTTAAAATACTATTGTTGGTCTTTTAAGACAAAATAAGGTATCAAATGAAAGATAATTGAATGGAGTATACGTTTGGAAGCTTAATTCTTCAGTTTTACTAAAATAAACTACCACAAATGACATCCGAATAGCATTGAGTCTAATGGGACCCGGGTGCAAATGGCGGCGCTGCGTGTCCGGTTCCATTTTGACTAATGCTATTCGGATGACATTTGTGGTAGTTTATTTTCGTTAAAATGAAGAATTAAGTTTACAAACATAGAGTCCATTCAATTATCTTTCATTTGATATCTCATACTTAAAAACCCAACAATAATATTTTTAATAGTTTTTTAATCCCCAACCTCTCACTTCCGGTACCCGGGTACGAAGAGTCGCAGCCAAATAGGAAAAGGATATGAAACTTTCAGAAACAAAGACATCAGTTTTGTGTTATTGCTTGAAAGCTACGGACAATCTGTCAGCGGAATGTATTAGGTGTGACAAGATATATATAAAACATCGGGAGGCACAACTCTAGGCCTCCACTCTCATTTAAAGGCTGCACATTCCGACCGTCTTGAAAGATATCGCCGTTCCTGGTACCGGCATACTCTAAGAGCATTGTTTTCTACGGCATCTTGTCCTAAAATTTCGGCCGACACAGAAGATTAAACACTAAGAAATAGAGCAAATTAACAGACTATTTTCCAAGTTCAACCAGCTTAGCAGAAACAATTTCTAGTATAACCGCTTTAGAGGGTCTTCCATTCAGTTTTTTTGTAAATTACTTCTAATGATCAAAGACGAATCATGAAGCAATGTGGTTACAATTTGCCTACATCTTCTAATTCAATTAAAAACATGATGATAAATAAAGCATAAACCTCTTTGATAAATGAGCTGTGTAAGCTGAAAGAAGAAAGCGCTAAGCTGTTGCTGACACTGGATGAATGGAAGAGTTTGGGAAATCATCGTTTTATGAACGTTAACATTCATAGTCCTGTGTTAACTAATGCATTTGTCAATCTCGGGTTAGAGTGATTGGCAGCATGCCGGCCAGAACATGTTTACAATTGTTGGAAAACAGGCCATCCACTTTTAAACTGTCATTGAAAGATGCTATAGTCTGCATAACTAGTGACGGTGTCAGTGGTATGACCGTGTTAGGACGTGAAGCAGCGCTTTACCATCAACAGTTTCTTGCTCGCGGTGTACAGTTGACAATCTTAGACGTCCTTTATAAAATACAGAAAACTCTTCAACCTCAACAGCATCAACATGAAGAAGACAAGGATTCTGATAATTCTGACTGTGCTGATGATAATAACAACTGTGATGATAATGACATCTGTGAATATGACATAACAACTGTGATGATGATAATGGAAGATTCAAAATTGAAATCCTTGCGTTACTTTAAGATGTAATTTGATTCGACAATGACTGCTTGGACGTATTTCTAAGGCCAGATTGCGACCAGGTGCAAAACATATCGTGGACATTCAAAAGATTGGTCAAACAGCGGATTTCCCATTGGAAATGTATGGACAATGAAACTGAACATATTGGTCAAACAGCAGATTCCTCATTGGAAATGTCTATGGACATTGAGATTGAACCTCTTGGATCTGCGCATGACACAACTGAAGACACACAGCCGCTTAAGAGACAATTAGAAATTGAAATACAAAAGGAACTTCAGGCTGAGGATAATACTTCCAGAGCAACATTGATACATTGGCCAAAATAGAGATGGCTCTATTTGAGAATGGCGGTTCAAGAGGAAAATATCTGGAACTTGCCCATAAAACACCGTCTCTTCCTCCGACCATTGTGGAGTCCGAACGGGTGCTCTCGTCATCAGGCTACTCTTGTAACCATATGCGGTCAAAAGTAAACGACCAAACATAAGACACGTTGTCATTTTTAACGATCTCATTATTTAAATTTGACCACAGATTAAAACAACTCAATTTTTTAAAATATTTGATAACTATTTAAATTAAAAAGATAAGAATATTATTTTTGATCGTTTGATTAAAGTCTTAAGTTAAACATTTGTGTTATTGTTAAAAGCTTATTAAAAATCAAAATGCGATTTCTTTTTTTTTTTTGGGGGGGGGGGGGGGGGGGGGGAATGTTCTTATTTCATTGATAAATCGTCTTCTCTAATCTCGAATCTCGACGAAAATTCTCTGACCAATGAAACTATCGAAAATATCGGGATTCCGGTATCGTAAAACTTCAACATCGAAAAGTAAGGTTTTGGCAAGAGGGACCGGGATTGCGACCCCTAGTACTGACCTGGAATTGCGGTTGTATACCCGGACTCGGCAAAAACAACAACAACAACAAAACACACACACAAAAAACAAACAACCAAAAACTTCTGAACCGGGTTAAGGGTTTTTTAAAAAAGGAGTTTTCTTCTCATTTGACATTTGTTCCTCCCAATAATGAGCAATAAAAAATGCATGTCTATAAGTAAATATAAACAGTACTTAAAATACAAAAAAATTAGGCGGGTGGGTGGATTGTGGGGGGGATATTATATTTTACCTGAATTAAATAAACAACAGAAGACTGACATGCGATCGTTGGGAAACTAAATGTAAGCTAAATGTAAGCTAACTTTAAGCTTAATGTAAGCTAACTTTAAGCTTAATGTAAGCTTAATGTAAGCTAAATGTAAAAAAATAATAATGCACTTGCTGGCAATTTCGCGTAGTAATTTCTCTCTCAGCAAGATGCGTCTCTGGGGTTATGACCTCGGCATTTACCCTATAAAAATTATGATGTCATTTCCCATTCTAAAAATAGCTGATAATACAGAGTGGTCGAAGATTGTTTTCGTGAGTGTGCGTTTTCGTGCGTGAATCGTTTCTAATTTCTGTCCTATAAATCAATAATAGGGATGTTATTAACACTCATTTTAATGTTCGTATATTACTTACAGTGTTACAGTCCCAGTTATCAGACAAGTGTCTTATTGTAACTGCACTCTGACAGGACTATAGCGACGCACTCTGACAGGACTATAGCGACGCACTCTGACAGGACTATAGCGACGCACTCTGACAGGACTATAGCGACATAAATTAAAATTTAAAAAACAAACTGTGATTCGTTTACTGGATGTCAGAGGCTAATTAAATTT
Organism: Omphiscola glabra; assembly: GCA_964017045.1. Taxonomy (NCBI): domain Eukaryota; kingdom Metazoa; phylum Mollusca; class Gastropoda; family Lymnaeidae; genus Omphiscola; species Omphiscola glabra. The sequence continues at coordinate 30,889,700 of OZ024794.1, read as the reverse complement.
AATTTTTTTTTGGCAGTTTATTTTCTGTTTTTGTTAAAACTACCTTATATAGATAGGCCTATATCATTTTTTTTTTCGTTCCCCCCCCCCCCCCCACACCACCTTAAAAGTTTGCAGCTTCCACACAAATCTATAACTAGTTGTGTGCTTTGTTGAAACAATTTCTGATGATTGACTTACAGGGCTCGCTCTACAGGACTCCCCACCCCCCGCCCACCAACTTTGCTGCTCCCTTATTTCTGCTTCTTTCCACCCACGTTCAAGATTACAGTTCAAACACCATTTTGTTTTGTACAAAAAATGCTCCTCCCATCTCAACACCTGTTTGTGGCTGTGGGTCACCCCAGCTTTGGCCAATGTTATAAAGTGGTAGTGGCGCTAAAACGGTTGAGAAGCACTGGATTAGGATTATATGACTAAACTATTAGTGCATTGATGAAACCTTCAACCTTCATGGCTTAATGATCGCTGCTGGTTCTGCCATCCGAACTCGGACCCGCCGGGTAGTGTCTCCAATTTCCCGCAACGGGTGTCACCAAAAAACCTGCACCCGGCACAGGCATGCTTCATATTACCGGTACCGGTAGATCACACGTTCATATTACCGGTACCGGTAGATCACACGTTCATATCACCGGTACCGGTAGATCACACGTTCATATCACCGGTACCGGTAGATCACACGTTCATATCACCGGTACCGGTAGATCACACGTTCATATTACCGGTACCGGTAGATCACACGTTCATATTACTGGTACCGGTAGATCACACGTTCATATTACCGGTACCGGTAGATCACACGTTCATATTACCGGTACCGGTAGATCACACGTTCATATGTATACAGTCCGTCATTAGAGTGAGTCGGCGATATTTGAACCGATGTTTATCAGCCATCTACCCTTAGCTATTTTTAATGCTATCACATTGAGATAAAACACAAAAATGTTAAAACATGAATTTTCAGCTTTTAATGGTCATTTTAAGAAAAGTCCAAACAAGAATTTAAAGACAACCAAAAAAAAAAAAAAAAAAAAGCATCAATTTCCCACATGAAACCTAATAAACTTTAATTCGTTTTCATTACTCGGTGATACCTTAACAGTTTAGTATATGCCCTAGTATCATGATCGGTGCAAATTTTTGGGAGCCTTTTGTTAGTCGAGCATATTGTCAAACAATTAATAATAAAATGGTGACAGTAATGAAAAAATATGATTTAGTGCTGACGTGGCTTGATCCGAATCATTGTAAAATGACGGGAGCTTTTTCGGCGCACAGGAAACAACAGGTGACATAGAAAACAACAGGTGACATAGAAAACAACAGGTGACATAGAAAAGAATTAAATAAGTAACCAAACGGAATATAAGAAAAGCAAGAGGGAAAGTATTGAATAATAACATGATTATACAAAAAGTTTTTTTAATTCTTTTTTCAAAAGTATATTTAATTTTAAATAACATTTATTTTAAATTATTTTTAAAAAAATAATATACAAACACCAAAAAAAAAATTTAAAAAAAAAAAAAAAATTTCAAGTGTCCCCTTAGCTCTCCTTCCAAAGGATCGCCACATTGTGTATTTGGACACTAGACCGATTGGGATACAAAAAAGCAGAGAACATTCAGAGTTATAAACTGATTTTACATCCGGTAAGTGGAGAGAAAATGTGAATTCCTCTTTCAATGGCCAAACCAAAGTTTTTAGTTTTGAATGAGAAATTGTGTCCATTTGAACTAACACCGGCTCTATGCTCTTACTCAGGCTTGACAACCGTCCGTAACTCTACGGACATTCCGTCAATCTATGGACGGACCGTCAATCTACGGACAGACCGTCAATCTACAGACGGACCGTCAATCTACGGACAGACCGTCAATCTACGGACAGACCGTCAATCTACGGACAGACCGTCAATCTACGGACGGACCGTCAATCTCCGGACAGACCGTCAATCTACGGACAGTCCGTCAATCTACGGACAGTCCGTCAATCTACGGACAGACCGTCAATCTACGGACAGACCGTCAATCTACGGACAGACCGTCAATCTACGGACAGACCGTCAATCTACGGACGGACCGTCAATCTCCGGACAGACCGTCAATCTACGGACAGTCCGTCAATCTACGGACAGTCCGTCAATCTACGGACAGTCCGTTTATCTAGGGACAGTCCGTCAATCTACGGACAGTCCGTTTATCTAGGGACAGTCCGTCAATCTACGGACAGTCAGTCAATCTACGGACAGTCCGTCAATATTTCACCAACAGTAACTTGTCCGTAAAATCGGAAAGAGCTTCTAGGACGACGTCCGTATAAGTATAAAATGAGACTTTGATAAAAAATCTTTTGGAAATAAAATCACTGCGTCTGTGATTTCTTCTTGCTTGGTTTAAACCTGTATGATCATATTCAGAAAAGTTTAAATTAATCAGAACGCCATAGAAAATAGTATGACTATAAAATAGGGTGTTTTTTTTTTACATTACGACATGTTTAAAAAAAAAAAATTTTTAAAATAATAATAAATCATAATAATAAAATGAAATAAATAAACAGATGTAAGAATATTTTTTTAGCCTAAATATATGTACGAATATTTGTTTTAGCTTAAGTCGATGTACGGATATTTGTTTTAGCTTAAGTCGATGTACGGATATTTTTTTAAACTTAAGTAGATGTACGGATATTTCTTTTAGCTTCTTATGGTCATTTTAAAAGTGTCCGTTGAAATTACAATAGTTTGTCCGTAAAAAACTATGGAGATTTAAAAAAAATCCCTTAAATTTTATTATTTAATTCCTTACAGCCATGGGGAAAAAAAGGGGCGGGGGGGGGGGGGGGAATCTTGATATGTCCTGAAAAAAAAGATTTCTATGATTAGTTGATCAGTTTCGGTACAAATCCCTTTACTTTTCAGTTGCGGTACAAATTACTTTCCGGTACAGCTGCGTTACAAATGACTTTCCTGTACATTTGCGGTGCAAATGACTTTCTGTACAGTTGCGGTACAAATGACTTTCCTAGCTGTGTCGAACATTTTGAAGACAAAACAAAACTGTCCTTTCGGGCAACACACAGGACCTGCCCAGTTTTCACTCCCTCGACAAAATAATTTTAATGATTTGTTTTATCAGTAATCCAGCCCTTTCTGTTGATAACACTGTACTTGGCCATCAGATGGGAGAAATTTATCTACAAGTATAATCTCAAAGATTTAGAACTTCAAAAAAAAAAATCACGAAGACATCCTGAGAACCGTGTAACAATGACAGTGATTGTGGTTCTTTCTTGGCTCCAGCGTGCAAAATAAATAAATATGTGCAGAGATCGCTGGTGTTGTTCTGAATTTATATCCGTAATTTGATTCAAGATGTATGCATGGCATCTTGTTTACATTTACAAGCATCACCAAAAACCAAACACTGATCCTTTTCTGACAAACTAACAGACGATGAATTGTTAGGAGCATGCCTTTCTAGCTGCTCATCATAATCTCCAAAGTTTGAAGTGACAAATAATTAAACACCTAATTATGGAAGTGTTCTATTTCCTTTAAAATAACGTATAGCCAGTCTTCTCTTCTGATAATTAATTTTTAAAATAACAAAAAAACAAAAAAATTAAAAAACCAACAACACATATAACAGATTTTACGATATATATAAATTATTTTTCAATAGTTTTCGTGCTACTATTGCTGATACGGTTGTTGTAGTTGTTGTCGAGTCAGATGTGCGTCTATTTTATATATAAAAAATTGGTTACCGGAAATTTGATCGAAAGAAATTTCGGCGACGGAAAATTGATCGACGATAATTTGATCGAACGGAACTTTGGTCGAATCTTTTTTTCAGTCCAGACGTTAAAATTTTCGTCAAATTTCTTTTTGAACGCACTATACTATATCGTAAAACATAATAATGCGTTCAAAAAGAAATTTGACGCAATATTTTAACTTATAAATTTAAAAAACGATTCGACCAAATTTCCGTTCGATCAAATTTCCGTCGATCAATTTTCCGTCGACCAAATTTCTTTCGATCAAATTTCCGGATACGTAAAAAATTGGGCCGTCTGATTCCGGTTCGGTCGGTACAAGATTATTTATCAAAAAAACTGCCGCGTTTTTCTAATAATTTTGGTGGCGGCGCCAGGTTTAGTGTAATAATTTAATTTTATGAATGGACTTTCGTATTAAACCAAATTCGTCTTAAATAAAAAGTCACATCTAAACATGTACTTAAACGTTTTTAACTATGATTACCAATATTTCCTGATTGAGCGTGGAGTTAAATTCTCCACGTTACCAAGCCAATCGTTCACAACAGAATTAGAATTTAAAAAAAAATAAAAAATTTAAAGGCTACAGAGCAGTACCAGAAAAGATTACAACTTGAATGGTAAAGGGGCAGTAACTACAGCTTAACATGAAATAAGAAGACGAGCAGAAAGAAAGGAAACGTAACTCGACACTCCCACAGCTACATCATTTGATGAACTGGTGGTCCTCATGTTGGTAATGTGATTAAAACTCAAGCCAAGTTCAGGTTTTCAAGCAAAAATATTAATTATTAATAATTGCTTAAATATTTTTCTCGAGTTCTACTTGAAAATAGAGTTGTTTGAAACGAGTTATATTATTGGAATGAATACTTAACATAAATATTTAAAAAAAAAATAATTGATAATTGTAGGCAGCACTATTCTATATAGTAAAACACTATACTATATAGTAAAACACTATACTATATAGTAAAACACTATTCTATATAGTAAAACACAAAAATGCGTTCAACAAGAAATTTGACGCAAAATTTGATCGTGTAAAACAGTGGCGTAGTGAGGGGGGGCAAGGGGGGGGGCATCATGCCCCGGGCGCTACTCACAAAGGGGCGCCAAATGGTATATTTTACTATAATATTGTATGGTTTTCGAATGGGGGGCGCTAAAAAGGTATTGTGCCCCGGGCGCGAGTTAAGCTCGCTACGCCACTGGTGTGAAATGAAAATAAAATTCGATCAAATTTCCGTTCGACCAAACTTCCATCGATCAATTTTTCGTCGCCAAAATTCCTTTCAAACAAATTTCCGGATACGGCAGTAATCGGGTACATGAAGTTTTTTCGAAAGAAATTTGTCCAACGGCAATTTGATTGAAATGAAATAATGATAAAGCGGGGGAAAAATTTAAGTAATACTACATTTCCCACTCGCACCTTCCCTTAAAAATTGTGTTTGTTAAAAAAAAAAAAATTCATTTTTAACAAACTTTTGTTCAGATTTCTTTTGAAAAAAATGTCCGGATAGTTTAAAATCTTTTGTGTTCCATATTTAAATTACAGCCTGTTGAGCTATTCCTGTAATGATGTTTCTCCATCAATATTTTAGTGTTAGTAAAATGAACATGAATATCTCTTGTTTTTTTTTTTCCAAACATATTTTTTGTAATTTTGACGGTATGAATATCTGGTTTTGTCATACAATACTGACAATACATTGTGTCATTTTGACAGTATGAATATCTGTTTTTGTCATACAATACTGACAATACATTGTGTCATTTTGACAGTATGAATATCTGTTTTTGTCATACAATACTGACAATACATTGTGTCATTTTGACAGTATGAATATCTGTTTTTGTCATACAATACTGACAATACATTGTGTCATTTTGACAGTATGAACATCTGTTTTTGTCATACAATACTGACAATACATTGTGTCATTTTGACAGTATGAATATCTGTTTTTGTCATACAATACTGACAATACATTGTGTCATTTTGACAGTATGAATATCTGTTTTTGTCATACAATACTGACAATACATTGTGTCATTTTGACAGTATGAACATCTGTTTTTGTCATACAATACTGACAATACATTGTGTCATTTTGACAGTATGAATATCTGTTTTTGTCATACAATACTGACAATACATTGTGTCATTTTGACAGTATGAACATCTGTTTTTGTCATACAATACTGACAATACATTGTGTCATTTTGACAGTATGAATATCTGTTTTTGTCATACAATACTGACAATACATTGTGTCATTTTGACAGTATGAATATCTGTTTTTGTCATACAATACTGACAATACATTGTGTCATTTTGACAGTATGAACATCTGGTTTTTGTCATACAATACTGACAATACATTGTGTCATTTTGACAGTATGAATATCTGTTTTTGTCATACAATACTGACAATACATTGTGTCATTTTGACAGTATGAACATCTGGTTTTGTCATACAATACTGACAATACATTGTGTCATTTTGACAGTATGAATATCTGTTTTTGTCATACAATACTGACAATACATTGTGTCATTTTGACAGTATGAACATCTGGTTTTTGTCATACAATACTGACAATACATTGTGTCATTTTGACAGTATGAATATCTGTTTTTGTCATACAATACTGACAATACATTGTGTCATTTTGACAGTATGAACATCTGGTTTTGTCATACAATACTGACAATACATTGTGTCATTTTGACAGTATGAATATCTGTTTTTGTCATACAATACTGACAATACATTGTGTCATTTTGACAGTATGAACATCTGGTTTTTGTCATACAATACTGACAATACATTGTGTCATTTTGACGGTATGAATATATGTTTTTGTCATACAATACTGACAATACATTGTGTCATTTTGACAGTATGAACATCTGGTTTTTGTCATACAATACTGACAATACATTGTGTCATTTTGACAGTATGAATATCTGTTTTTGTCATACAATACTGACAATACATTGTGTCATTTTGACAGTATGAACATCTGGTTTTGTCATACAATACTGACAATACATTGTGTCATTTTGACAGTATGAATTAGCTGTTTTTGTCATACAATACTGACAATACATTGTGTCATTTTGACAGTATGAATTAGCTGTTTTTGTCATACAATACTGACAATACATTGTGTCATTTTGACAGTATGAATTAGCTGTTTTTGTCATACAATACTGACAATACATTGTGTCATTTTGACAGTATGAATTAGCTGTTTTTGTCATACAATACTGACAATACATTGTGTCATTTTGACAGTATGAATTAGCTGTTTTTGTCATACAATACTGACAATACATTGTGTCATTTTGACAGTATGAACATCTGGTTTTTGTCATACAATACTGACAATACATTGTGTCATTTTGACAGTATGAATATCTGTTTTTGTCATACAATACTGACAATACATTGTGTCATTTTGACAGTATGAACATCTGGTTTTGTCATACAATACTGACAATACATTGTGTCATTTTGACAGTATGAATATCTGTTTTTGTCATACAATACTGACAATACATTGTGTCATTTTGACAGTATGAACATCTGGTTTTTGTCATACAATACTGACAATACATTGTGTCATTTTGACGGTATGAATATATGTTTTTGTCATACAATACTGACAATACATTGTGTCATTTTGACAGTATGAACATCTGGTTTTTGTCATACAATACTGACAATACATTGTGTCATTTTGACAGTATGAATATCTGTTTTTGTCATACAATACTGACAATACATTGTGTCATTTTGACAGTATGAACATCTGGTTTTGTCATACAATACTGACAATACATTGTGTCATTTTGACAGTATGAATTAGCTGTTTTTGTCATACAATACTGACAATACATTGTGTCATTTTGACAGTATGAATTAGCTGTTTTTGTCATACAATACTGACAATACATTGTGTCATTTTGACAGTATGAATTAGCTGTTTTTGTCATACAATACTGACAATACATTGTGTCATTTTGACAGTATGAACATCTGGTTTTTGTCATACAATACTGACAATACATTGTGTCATTTTGACAGTATGAATATCTGTTTTTGTCATACAATACTGACAATACATTGTGTCATTTTGACAGTATGAACATCTGGTTTTGTCATACAATACTGACAATACATTGTGTCATTTTGACAGTATGAATATCTGTTTTTGTCATACAATACTGACAATACATTGTGTCATTTTGACAGTATGAACATCTGGTTTTTGTCATACAATACTGACAATACATTGTGTCATTTTGACGGTATGAATATATGTTTTTGTCATACAATACTGACAATACATTGTGTCATTTTGACAGTATGAACATCTGGTTTTTGTCATACAATACTGACAATACATTGTGTCATTTTGACAGTATGAATATCTGTTTTTGTCATACAATACTGACAATACATTGTGTCATTTTGACAGTATGAACATCTGGTTTTGTCATACAATACTGACAATACATTGTGTCATTTTGACAGTATGAATATCTGTTTTTGTCATACAATACTGACAATACATTGTGTCATTTTGACAGTATGAACATCTGGTTTTTGTCATACAATACTGACAATACATTGTGTCATTTTGACGGTATGAATATATGTTTTTGTCATACAATACTGACAATACATTGTGTCATTTTGACAGTATGAACATCTGGTTTTTGTCATACAATACTGACAATACATTGTGTCATATTGACAGTATGAACATCTGGTTTTGTCATACAATACTGACAATACATTGTGTCATTTTGACAGTATGAATATCTGTTTTTGTCATACAATACTGACAATACATTGTGTCATTTTGACAGTATCAACATCTGTTTTTTGTCATACAATACTGACAATACATTGTGTCATTTTGACAGTATGAACATCTGGTTTTGTCATACAATACTGACAATACATTGCGTCATTTTGACAGTATGAATATCTGTTTGTGTCATACAATACTGACAATACATTGTGTCATTTTGACAGTATCAACATCTGTTTTTTGTCATACAATACTGACAATACATTGTGTCATTTTGACAGTATGAACAGCTTTTTTTTTTTTTTTTTTTTTTTACATTTGTGTCATTTTCACCTTTTGAACGGCTGTTGCTTTCGTCCTACAATACACGTTGGCAGTAGGAAGGCTGTAGAAACAATGTTCAATGACTTTAAGGACACCTCAAACTGGTACATTTGCACTGCAGTCAATTATAACAGTACAATAAAATAAAACACAGAGCTACTTCATTATAAAGGTACTGAACCAATAATACAGACATGAAGACACTAAAGATCACTGACCATACTAACATAAAATTGACATACAGGCAACAGTGAAAGAGCTCACTGTTTCCAAACCTGGTGTCAAGTATGATTTAATGGAGTAGGGGTGGGGTAAAAAGTGATTTCATGAGCATTTTTTTTAAAGGTTTGGGGGGGGGGGGGTGTGTGTGAGTGTGTGTGTGTGAAGATTGTATGCTTAAATTGAAAAAAAAATAAAAATTTTATTGAATAAGAAAAAAATGAAAAGTAACAAGTGAGTTAGATAAGGGTCAACGTTTACCAAGCAAATGTGTTTAAGAGGTCAATGCATTGATGCATTGCTAAAACATTGTCTCAATGGATATTTGTAAGAGGCTGTAAGATAATTGCACAAAATTGTCCACGCTTCAAGCAGATGTAACTGTTACTTATATAACTTCACCGTACCTGTAAATGTAATTTTAACGAGTGAATGGATAATACTTTTTAAGTCTTGTCTACAGAATTCAACAAGGATTTTGATTACTCTTTAATGTTTCTACTTCTGAGGCATTTACTCAGTGGTTGAGCTATGCCAGGATGGTTATCTTAGAAAGAAATTTACTATAAATGACCACAACTGAAAAAAAATATATATTTAAGGCCATCTGGCTGTACAAAGATGGTCGTGTTATTTCTTGATAAAAAGGCCATTCAGAGAATTAAAGTTAAAAATTGAAAGGAAATCAAATGCAGGTTAGGACATTACCCTTACTTGACCATGCCATAACTCAGGTTATAGACCTTAGGCTGTTTGTCATTATGAGCATGCCATAACTCAGGTTATAGACCTTAGGCAATTTGTCATTATGACCATGCCATAACTCAGATTATAGACCTTAGGCAGTCTGTCATTATGACCATGCCATAACTCAGGTTATAGACCTTAGGCAGTTTGTCATTATGACCATGCCATAACTCAGATTATAGACCTTAGGCAGTCTGTCATTATGACCATGCCATAACTCAGGTTATAGACCTTAGGCAGTCTGTCATTATGACCATGCCATAACTCAGATTATAGACCTTAGGCAGTCTGTCATTATGACCATGCCATAACTCAGGTTATAGACTTTAGGCAGTTTGTCATTACAGCAATTGTTTCATTTACATTCTTCTCATATTTTTTTTTCAAGTGTTCGGCTCAAATGTTAAGAAGACATTAACAAAGCAGAGTATGTATTATTATATCTGATAAGTTTAATATGTCCGCCTGATTAGGATTATGAATTGATTGTGATTATTGACTGCCTCATTGGACGTCCCGGAACTAGACTCCTCTTTTGGATGTGGGCAAGAGAAAAATCTGCCTCCGCCTGGACAACAGAGGACATGGCTCAGAAGAATTAAAGAAAACAGTTTGAATGTTTTGATCTACAGAAAAATCTAACAGTGTAAGCAGCTATGTAACTTTCGTTAGATTAATTTTTCCCTTGTCATGAATAAGAATTGTTGTTTTACTGCCATCTCCAGTATATATTGTTGGATTAAACATTATATTATACCTTCTTTATTATTGCATGCCTAATATACTAATGGATTAAACATCCACATTGCATGTTGGATTTAACATCCCCACCGAATCCAAGTACCGGGTATTAAAAAACCCTAATGTATTAATGGATGAAACATCCCTACAGTGTCCCATACAGAAATTAACACCCAAGGAATTTGCACTGAATCAATTTGTACTAAACCAATTGTACAAAGGAATTTTGGTTGAGCTGAAGTTTGTTTGAACAGAAGTTTCTTTGACAAATATTTGTTCAAATGGACATTTTTTGTTCAATTTCCTTTTAAATGTTGATCTGACATGCTACAAATAAAAACGTTCCAAAGGTAGCAAAACTTATCAAATGCATACCATACATTTTAGTTTATAGTCATTTTAGTTTTACTAAATTCACCAATAATGAAATTAACATATTTTGTTATTATGTTTTTATGGTCATTTTGAACAATTGATTGTTTTTGTACAAATTTCAGGTAATACGACTGTGTCAATGGATAAAATATCCATAATGTATCAATGGATTAAATATCCCTACTGTCTCAGTGGATAAATCCTTAACCTATCATAGATTAAATATCTCTCGCACAATAAGATTAACATATGATAAAGTGATATATATATATATATATATTTAATATACCATAAAATGATTTTTTCCAATAAATATATTAATGCTATATAGAAATATGTGAATTCAAAAGTAGTTTGTGTAAGAACAAATCTAACAAGGACACTGTAAAAATTAAATTATGCTTTAATACTATCATACTTTACAGCAAAACAAAATATCTCACATTGAAAAAAAAAAGATGTGCACATTCTCCAAAGAATAGTCATAAAATAAATTTTGCAGGCGGAAAAAGGAAAAGGGTGTGGGGGGCTGGCTCGCCTACCCAATGGCTGGAGAATTATAAAGCCCCTTGTCGGCCGGAGTAGCCAGAGTGCTAAACTTTATAAAATCATCTCTAATAATTCAACATGCTGACTATCCACTCAAAGCAATGCGTCTGTTGCTCACTGTATGTATGGAGGTTCAACAAATTGTTACTAAATATAAATCCAACTAAATTAAAAGCAGATTATTCTGACTGGCCAAGCAGTTACTTAGAAAATTCAAGAAACATTTCAAACCCCTCCCCCCCTTTTGCGGAGAATACATTACATCATTTAACTTTGTAGCAATGATGAGGAGACTTGTCATTGGTGTGAATACCAAACTTCTACTTTTTTCCCCATTGAAATACACTGCGTTATTTTTTTCCCCATTGAAATATTTTGCATTATTTTTTTCCCCATTGAAATACACTTCATTATATTTTTACCCATTGAAGTACACTGCGCTGTATTTTATTTTACAAGTAAAATTACAGAATATTGGGATTGTTACTAACTATGACATCTCAGTTTTCTCTCCCTGTCATATACTTTATTTTTAAAAGGATATTTCAAATTTTAAAACTAGCAGGGTACATACAAATTACTACAGTTTATACCTTTGCCAATCAGATACATTGTGTTTCAGTGCCGGACAAGAAATATAAGCTGTGTTGGGGGTCAAAGCTACCCATAAGGGACGCCATTAATCGATAGTTTAACACATTAGAAAAGAGAATGATTTTTAAATAAAAAAATTTAAAAAAATGAAACCAACCTTGTTTATATTTTTTAAAAATGTATTTAAACAAAATACAAGGATTGCTAGCATGCACTTAATTCAAGTTAATTTTGACTCTTATTAACCACTCATGGATGAGCATGCATTTAAAGAAAAAAAAAAAATCCAAGTGTGGTCCTACAAAAATATGCTGCATGAGTTTGTGACATAAGTGACATTGTACACAGGTGGGACAGCCATTGGTTTTGCAAGCAGAGAGATAATAAGAGAAAACATAGGTAAACTTTCCAGAAAGTTCATCACAGAGTTCAGTGTTTGTTTTTTTTAAACAAAAGAAAATAATATACCTGGGAGTCTAATCAAAATAATTAGGAATATTACTAACAAAAAAAAAAAAAAAAACAACAGGCTTTTCAAATGGTGAATATTCTAATTCAGTTAGCACAAATAAGATTAGCAATAAATGTCAGAAAATGTCAGAAAGCACATTGCCCTGATCATCTTTTTTAAAAATGGGGGGGGGGGGGGGGAGGGGGGGGGGTGTTTTGGGAGTCATTTAAAAAGAAGAAAGGATTACAAAATGAAAATAATCAAACAAAAAAAAAAAAAACATTTTGTATTTTCCATTCTCATTAAAAACAATTTGTTCCATATTACAACATTTTAAATACATCATTTTACAAAACAGAATGTGAATTTTTTAATGAAAAAAAAAAAAAAGCACATGAAAAATTTGAATATTAAGAACAACAGACAACATGGCTAATATTGAGAGTACCATAGAACAAAATCTCATTGAACACAGCACTAAATGCTTTTTTTTTTTTACATCAAGATTTAAAGCTCACCAAGTTGTTGATTTGAAGACCCCAAGAGACTACAGCTTAACACCTACACATCCACTCAGTACAACAGGTCAATGACATCAGCGGCATAAGACCCCAAGAGACTACAGTTTTTGTCGACTCAGTACAACAGGTCAATGACATCAGCGGCATAAGACCCCAAGAGACTACAGTTTAACACCTACACATCGACTCAGTACAACAGGTCAATGACATCAGCGGCATAAGACCCCAAGAGACTACAGTTTAACACCTACAGTGGACTCAGTACAACAGGTCAATGACATCAGCTGCATAAGACCCCAAGAGGCTAGAGTTTAACACCTACACTCGACTCAGTACAACAGGCCAATGACATCAGCGGCATAAGACCCCAAGAGACTACAGTTTAACACCTACACGTCCACTTAGTACAAGTCAATGACATCAGCGGCATGTCATAGCATATATTACTTCCCCCACTGTTTGATCAGGCCACTTCGCTGAGACATAACTGTTCCATAATCTACAACAGTCCCTTATATGTTTGTGTATCAGCACAAATTTATTTTGACTCCCAACACTAACTAAAACCTAAAACTTTGTATAATATGCGATAATAGGGGAAAATAAAAGGTAAGTTGTTTCATCTAAGGCAGTGGTTCTCAACCTGCCTAATGCCACGACCCTTTAATACAGTTCCTCATGTTGTGGCGACCCCCAACCATAAAATTATTTTCGTTGCTGTATTGTATATGTGTTTTCTGATGATCTTAGGCGACCCCTGGGAACCTGGTTGGGAACCGCTGATCTAATGTGTGTCATTTGACCTTTTCACCCACAATACAGGCTGCTAGATGTTAAAAGAACACAACTAAACAAAAAATACGGATACTGTTATGTTGTTATCAATGAATAAAAAAATAATAAGTCCTTAAAATGGGCTCAACATTGACGATAAAAAGACCAGTGGAGCTGGTTTTAAGTCTAAGTGGGGCACCATGCAAAAATCTAGCAATTTTTCATTGGAAACCCTCAAAATTTTTGAAATCTTCCTGCTGCTGATATTTGGTTCTTTTGACTGATGAGTTTGCCGAGCACTGATGTAACATATGCTCTCAATATAGCTGACACAATTTAATGAAGTATTTTTTTTTTAAAGTGACATTATATCTTCTTGATTTATTTTGAGCTCAAAAATTTAAGAAAACAAGAGTTTAACTTTATCATGACATGTGCATTAAACTAATATTTAACTTATTCTCAAAATGATTATAAGGATACTAGCAATGTCTTTACTCCGAATATCTACTAAATTATTGACCCAAAATATAATTATTAACTTTACAATTCTTATTTAAGGAAAATGTTGGTTTTTACAATTTTGCATGCAAAAGAAACAATGATACATTTTTTTTTTAATGTTACATATTACAAAACTAACAACATATTTTTCCATTCCAAAGAATCACACTAACTTCAACTTTTCAACCAAACAAAAATGTTCAAGTGCAAATAGAGAATTTAAAATGAGTGACTAAGGATACCCCATTGTTAATAAATAAAAAAATATTGAAAATGCCCATACTATGCTTGTGGTACAACGAATGTAGTTTGGGCACATGCGTTGAACAGAGATGCTGGTCTGAAAGTTGCTGTACCCACTCTCACAATTGCAATCATTATTGCACTTGTAACAAAGGACAAATCTGTTTTTGATAATTTAAGTCCAGATGCACACCACACACATAAACTAAATGTTTATGCTTCTCAATTCACACACAGTTTATGTATCTAGTCTTTCTCAGTGGCGTGAATTCAATTGTAAGTTTTATTACAAGTCTGGATGGTGGAGAAGGTGAAGAATTTTGGACTTCAAACATTCTCCATCAGGCTGGCTGTCTGGAGAATTAAAAAACTATTCCCCCAACAGCCAACACCAAGTTCATGAAGAAACCTCACGTGTAAAATGACTAACACTAACAGGGCACTTACACTAATCATGCTGAAGCCATATGAAGTTCACCTCACAAATGAATGCTCTAATACTGATTTTTTAAATTTGTAACAAATTCAAACTTCTCAAGAAAAAAAAAAGGCAAAGATGTTTGATACTGTGCTGCTGTTGTTACAAGCATGTCTTCATTGAGAAACCTTTTTTAAAAACAATAGCAATGTGTTAAATATGTATAAATATATATATGTGTATATATATATATAGACAGAGAGAGAGAAAGAGAGATATTAAGATTGAGACAAAAAAAGGAAAACAAAAAGAAAAAAACCGAGTATTTAAAATAAGGTCAGAATTAAACTTGAGAAGTGGCACTACCACTAGCAAACAATTTCTAGGGTAGTCTTACTTCAACTGAAGGAAGAGAAGATAACGGGTGTGTTAAATATGATCATTTAGCGTTTCTCAATAGCAATCAACCTTTTTGAGGAAACAAAAGCTCCAGCTGTTTGGACTATAGGCTCAAAGTTCAAAGGGACAACTTCTTTTCAAGTTTGGATACCATCATAAAGATTAGATTACAATAATTATAAACAATACCCAATTCTGGTTTCATTGACTTCAAGAAGTAGTCAGCCTTTGATGTTGGCACACATTTTGTGAAACACTGCACTTGACACACATTAAGATGTATTTATTTCCCAAAAGTCATTTAACATTCAATGACAGAGGCTCAGAAATAGTGCTGTTAAAATTGTATTCAATAAACAGAAACCGACAAATCTCCTTTGCAAAATGCCAGTATATTGATTGAATATAGCTCATTTCATAACAAAAACTTATCCATTTTCCTAAATTTTGTTGAGGATACCCAGTTTGTATAAGAAGTCATGGAGGACATAATACAGCTTTGTAAATTGTATTGCAAGTGTGGATTACATTTAATATCAGTGAATGCTCGAGTCAGCAAAGATATAAGGGGATAAGTTGGCTGATATCTCAGTATTTGCAGGCAGGCCTTTCAAATGAACTATAAAAAAATTCCACTTTGGCATATTGGAAGATTTTGAGTTAAAATTTCATTGGCAACCAAGTTACTCACCACAAGAAATTACATATGTGCTTTTTGTTTTGTATCTGTCAAGTTCTTGCCTGTATGTACATTGAGTGCACCATGTGGTTATAATTTTGATCCATATTTTTTAAAATTGTCATAGAGCCATGGAATAAAAATTCAAGCAGAATGTCGACAGCGAACAAGTTGACTAGACAAAAATAAGACAACTAAAATATGGAACCGGCTTTTCCTTCTCTTTCAGTTAGGAATATCTATGTGGGAAAAAATAAAATAAGAGTGTTGCTAGATGCCTTTCATAAGGAATTTGCTTACAACAGTAAAAGTAGTGCACACTATAATAAAGTTCATTTCAAAAAATTGATCTAACTTTCTTTTTGGCTCCATAAACCTCACTCAACACACTTGCTAATAAAATCCATAAATCGTTTTGCATACTGTTCCGGATGGACGGTGGAAATTTCTGCACCAGCACCATGTTTAACTGTCTTTGCTGCCTGTGCAGTGCGTTTCTTCATACCATACTTGGTAAGGATGTCTATCAATGCCATGAAGTAAACCTCACGTTTTCCACTTTCTGAAGATGCAAAATAAAAGCTGGTTTAAATTTTCAACAAATTTTGTTTGTTTGTTAACAACGCAATTTATAAGACAGCTGTTACATTTTTGCCATAAAATCATATTTTGCCTTGTGTCATATCTTCAACCATGATGACCCAGAACATCAAATTTAGCATGCCTTATTTTGCTATGAATCACGGTCACCATTCCTTTTCGTTCTGGGTCTTCTCAATTAGTAATGGACAACCCCTTCCTAGGCATAGCCCCTACCTTAACACAAAGTGGGATGGGGGAAAAGGGGAGGACAGACTGGTGTGGAAATTCAGCCTTAGACAGCACGCCTGGCAATTTAAACATCTGGCTGTTTGCCCATGTTTTGAACAATATAATTTATATTTAACAGTCTCCTGTTTTTTTCTCATCAACGAGGCACTTAAATTGAACTTATAATCCAATAATTAGGGTCAATAAAACGGAAGCCTGTTAATAGGGGTGGTCGCATTAATTTAGTTTTTCCATATTTTATGCAACCAACCCTGTTTGGCACTGATGAGGCCCAGTGCATGCCAGACGCTTACCGACTTACACATACGAATAGAGTTGGCATTTTAACAATTAATATGTCACCCTATCACAAATATGATTTTGAATTTGTTATACTTATCAAAAAAAAATTTTGTTAAAAAGAAAATGTCCATGTGCAAAGGAATATACCAAATTGATGGGACTTATGCAGCGAACACATATAAATTTGCATTATATTGGGGCGCTGTATTTATCTGTCCATACACTAAATATTGATATCTAAAACTCTAACATGTTAAAAAAATATTTAAAGCCCTGTAGCTACCTGGCCACCCCAGCAATAAAGCATTTACTAAATGCATTATAAAAGAAATAAAACCAAATTTGAAAAATGAGATAATTTTTAGAATATAGTTATAGCTGGAACTTCAAATGAAGCCTTAATTCCATTTTCATTATGTATTGGCAAGCTGCCAGTTTTAGTTGAGAGCTTCTCCTTTACTCTTGTGTGTGTGCTCCTTAAAAACTTCCTCTAAATAATCTAATGACCACCTTACCCTCATTACTTAAGACACCATAACGTTCCAAATCTGGGTCCAGTTCACCCAAAAATTGAGGCATCGGCGTGACGGGTGTTGGGGAGTCGGGTGGGCTTGGTGCGCCATCTGGTTCATCCTCGGTATCAACCTGTTTGAGAAACACCTTACATTTATTTATTTTTAAAAAATCCTTTGTTTTGCTTAACATGCAAGTAAAAGATTAACCGGTGTCGTTTTAAAAAAAAAAGTTCGTTCAAATTAATTAGTATGAAGATTATTTTATATTTTTAGGACTTTCCATATTTCTAGACACACTACAGGCTAACTAGACACACTACAGGCTAGCTAGACACACTACAGGCTAACTAGACACACTGCAGGTTAGCTAGACACACTACAGGCTAACTAGACACACTACAGGCTAACTAGACTGACTACAGGCTAAAGTAACACAATCTGAATTTTTATAAGACATGTCAGATCCATTGTTTATAATAAATATGATAATTGTTCTATAAATAGACTTTTATGGAAGATACTGTGCTGCTGCTATTAAATATATTCCATTGTGTAACCTTTGTTAACAGCTTTAGTAATAAGTAATGTATACATTTAAGGTTTCCCAATTTTAAACAAAATTCTTACATTCCCTACATAATTTACTTTAGAATAGGTCTAGCCCAGGGGTGGGCAAACTTGTTGTGCTGAGGGCCACATTGACATATGTAAAACTATTTGGGGGCTGCATGTATATTATGTCCAATTTTTACGTGTTGATAAACATTTCTCTATATTAAAAATCGCATTTTAGCATTACAAGTACAAGACAAAAGTCAAGGACTGTTTTTAAAAAATTGAAAATTAGAAAAATGTTGATACAAAATGTAAAAACAATTATAACAGTACATGAAATTCTGTAAAATTCAACAATATGACTTAAAAACAAAGAGGTTTTTAAAATTAATAAATGCCTCAGAGGGCCGCATAAAATCAAATGCCGGGCCGCAGTTTGCCCACCCCTGGTCTAGCCTAATAAATACTAAACCATATTTTAAAGTTGTATCAGCTAGAGAAAGCTTAACTCTAAACACTCCTTGAATTTTTCATTTTTTCTTGACATTTCTAGTGACCTTACAAGAGTCATTAACTTTAAGAATCCATGTCTATAGTTCATGATGCTGCATATCAATTAGTGGGGGAAATTCATGAGGCTTCTACACATGGTTGTTTTTTTCTAAACATATAAGTTCAAAACTTAGCAGAAGTGAAACAAATAATAAATAAAGTTTTTTTTTATGAAAATGTGTCATAACTTTGTTAAGGTGACCAGATGCAAAGAAGACAAAAAAAAAAACAACAACCTGAAATTATGTCAACTGTTTATTCAGCAAGAGAGTTGATTTTTGTATGTCATGAGAAGAAGTTAGAACATGTTACGAGCATTTGACCAAAAGATAAAACATTTTGTAAAATGTGTCAAGAAGGCAAAATAATAATTTCAAACATAAGTAACGAACCCGCCACTAAGTATTCACAAAAATTACATGATATTATTATTCTACAATTTTATAATTATTGCTACATTACAAAACATATCAGTCGAAAATTTAAACTTGATGGTACTCAGACAGTTTCTAATTCTTTTTTTTAAAACCAAGGTAAGTTACTTTTGATAGTACTTATTTCTTCTTCTGCATTCCTAATTTATAGCACGCATAGAATTTCTTTTAAAAACTGTGCATTCATGAACTTTTGTATGTATTCTATTGTATTTTGTGTTATTTACCCTTGATACACTTGGAACCTTCCTTAACAGTTTTAGTAAAACGCGTAATGTTCAAATAATTTCCTTGATGAAATCAAATGAGATTTAAAAGTTAAGTAGCTTTAATTCATCTATGTCAGGATTTTCTTTTCAACACTCCTGAAGAGAATATAGCCGCCAATGTCAACAAAATGTAAAAACAAAAAGGGGTTATCCAGTGCTGTTCTCTTTACTTAGGGAGGATACAACCATTTATCAACACCATACATGAATGAATTCTATGATTTCAAAATCTGATTTGACAATATTTCTTTGTCTCTCCAACAATTGCCTAAATACAACACATCAATTTTTGGTTCTGTTCACAAAAGAAAATCCTCATGCCATCATATAATTTGACTGTTTTATTATCTCTCCATTCAAAAGTTATAAGTTCATTATCTCTTATCCACCACATATCACCCTGAATATCAATGGATGTCATAATTTGACTGTTTTATTATCTCTCCATTGAAAAGTTATAAGTTCATTATCTCTTATCCACCACATATCACCCTGAATATCAATGGACGTCATAATTTGAACAAATCTGTTTTGGGGCCAAGTCTGATTTCAGCCATCTTGTTGTTAGCCGGAAGCTATACCAAAATGATTGTAGATTGTTTAAGTTGACCAGTATTTTTTTGTATACTGGGGATGTGCACAGTTGTCAGGTACATTAGTGGTCCTAGACATTTGGACAATACATCTGTTGGAATATCAATATCCCTCTGTTAATGCAAGGTTTAGAAGGTCCCATGGTAGATGGATAGCCGGTGTATTTTACAAATGTATCAAACAAATCCAGTGTGGAAAAATATCTTGAAAAATCTTTAGGATGAAGGAACTGGCTCACTGTATCCATGTTTACATTTCTCCCCCTCAGACGTAAACCTGGCTTCCTGGCTGGGAGAAACTTAGGAGTGGGAACTACTGAGTCATCATCTCATAGATCCTACAAGTTTACACTGTTAACCTGTGATTATAAATGAGCAACTAATATAATATAGGCTATGTAGAGGGGTGAAATTAATTTTTTTAAAGTATACAGGCCTTTGTCTACTGATACTTCACATGCATAGCTCCCAATATTGTGTAAAGACCATAATGACTGTAAAATAGGCTTTCATTGAATATTTTTATTTACAGCACACACAGATGTCAAATTGAATGATTTTTTAGGATGATATATATCATCATAGGTAGTAGCTCCAAATGCATACCTTTCATTCCTTGGCAACAGTCAATAAGAAAAACAACTTCACTATTATCTAATGTAATAAAATATTCACACATTGTAAAATTTCATTTCAAAATGGCTAGTAAATATTTTAATAAGCTTAAAAAAAAACAAAAATTAAACAGGTACATTTATAAAAATTGTAATAAAGCTAAGAAAGAATAGAATGATGCAACACTTGAAATACTAACCTTCTGCTATTCATTACTTCATTGGATGATTTTCATCAAAAAATTGAATCAGAATCACTTGTTTTGAGACCTCAGTTATTTTCCTCAGCAGTATCAGATGGAAATTGATTGATATTTTTACCAGTAATATTTATTTTCCTTTCATATCCTCTTTTCAAAGTCAATAAGAATAGGCTCGAGGAATGTTAGAATGGTAATAAACTTAAAGGGGAGAGACTGCAAACAGGTTAGAAAGATGGAAATGAGTGAAACAAAGTATGGGGAAAACCTGAAAAAAAAAAAAGAATGCAGCAAAACAACGAATGTGTCGGCAAGAAGCCTTCATCAGAGAACAAACAAAAGTAAAAACAGAATTAAATAAAAATAACACTTAGCTGTAATGTACCAGCAGTATCCAAGAGGACAGCAAGAGGAATGTCTTCTGTCCCACAACCAGCAACAAATGCAGGAAAAGACAAAAGATGTAGCCACCATTTCAGCACAGCTCGGACTCAGTATAAATAAAAGCAAGACAAAGATCATGAAGGTAAACTCAGCCAACCAAGAGCATATCTCTCTCTGGCAGGAAATGCACTGGAAGAAGTGGAGGCCTTCACATACTTAGGCAGCACCTTTGACATAAATGGTGGATCTGAAGCGGATGTCAGGGCTAGGTCAGCTTATGTGCTATTAAAGAAAATATGTAGTCAAAGACGCTGACGCTGCAAAACAAAGTCAGAATTTTCAACACAAATGTCAAAACACTCCTACTCTATGGAGCCGAAACTTTGGACAACAACAGCAAGCATCATGCATAAAGTACAGACCTTCACAAAAGCTTGCCTTAGAAAGATTCTAACATCAAATGGCCAAACACCATCACCAACAAAGACTTAATGGAAAGGACATACCAGGAGCCTATTGCTGAAGAGATCATAAGGAAAAGATGGAAGTGGAAAGGGCAGACCATTTGTAAACCCCCAGCTAACAGCACCAGACAATCCCTAACATGGAATCATCATCATCATCATCATGTCATGAAAACTATCCTCCTCCATTCCTCTCTGTCTTCTGCACTGCGTACAGCATCGCCTAGTTTTAATCCCGTCCACTCTTTGATGTTATCTTCCTCTTCTTCTCCCTCCTTTAGTTGTGCCCTGCATGATTTCTTTGGTGAGCCCTTGTTTCCTTGTTACGTGGCCAAACCATTCAAGTTTTCGCTTTTTTACCAACACCAGGAGGTCATCGTACTGCCCAGTTGCTTTACGAATCCTTCCTTTCTTTCACTTGTTCATTGGTGATGTGGTCTCTATAGCAGATGCCAAGAATGCCTCTGAAACATCTCATCTCCATCGCCTTTATTTTCCTTTCGAGTTCTGCTGTTAATGTCCAGGACTCACAGGCATACAAGAAAATGGAATCCACAGGGCAAAAGAAAGGCCTAAAAATAGATGGAGGCGCGAGCTGGAGGCAAACAAAGTATGGGACTAACCTGGAAGCAAATTGGAAAGGAAAGAACAGAACCGAGTCGACTGAAAAATTCTTGTAGACGGCCTATGCCCCAGACAGGGCAAAAGAAAGGCCTAAAAATACATGGAGGTGGGAGCTAGAGGCAAACAAAGTATGGGACTAACCTGGAAGCAAATTGGAAAGGAAAGAACCGAGTCGACTGAAAAATTCTTGTAGACGGCCTATGCCCCAGACAGGGTAAAAGGCAGAAGCACATAAGTATTCATTTTCATAGCTTTAGCACTGCTACGTCAATTATCGCCTAACAAAAATGTGCATAAGACGTTTAATTTTAAATTATTTTTAAAATTTTTCTTTCAATTGTATGATGAAATAAATATAAAATTAAAAAAACTAAAAAGACAAAATTTTATGAGCGAAAATAACCTGCATATATAAATAGTATATACCTTCGTATAAATGAAGAGTTAAGGTCATTTTAAAAAATCTCAAGGAGACCAAGATATTTGTCAAGTTGATATAATTAAGAGCTAGTTAGCACAGGAAAGACGCAAAAGAGATAACAAGTGTTTCATAATTATTCTTAAAATTTATAACATATAAGCTTTCCAGATTTTGTTCCAACTTGGGTACTTTCAAAATGTCAAACTCCATTTTTCACCTGGATTTTAATAGCCACTTATTAGATTTACATTGAACCCTAGGTGAATAATTAAATCTGAGATACCTGATCCCCCCCTCCAGCAGTAGAAGCACCTGCCTCAACATCATCTTCATCAGGCTCCTCCTCATCTGCACCTGAAGGCATGGCAAAACTCATCCCCCCTTCATCCTCCATGTCCCTGTCATGGATGCCCACAATTAAGCTGTAGTCCATCAGGTGGAGACTACTTAAAAACTGAAACACAGGAAATTTGATGTGAAAGTTTATCATTGGGGTAATGATGGACAAGTTGATCTATTACTAGTTTTAATTGTTGGCACAGTCATTGTGACTGTACTAAATGAACATTAATTTAAAAAAAGTCTATCTATATCTTTTGAATTGTTGAAAAATGATGAAATTTGAATTAGTTAATTTAATACAGTATAATGATAATGTGCACTCAGGTTATATGCCCCTAGATACTACCACAGCCACCTAAAGTTTATTCATTGTGGAAAATGAAAACTTACATCAACATCACTTTGGAGTGTTTCCAACAATTTTTTCTTTTGTTCTGGACCAATATGGATTTTAGCACCATCATTTAGAAAGTCATTGTCTTTGAAGGTGGGTAAATTTTTTAACTGTATGAAAGAACAAAATGTTAGTCCAGCATTCTTATCAAACACAATTAATTTGAGCATTGCTGCCTAAAACAATATGTGGTAACTGATAACAATTG
Organism: Omphiscola glabra; assembly: GCA_964017045.1. Classification (NCBI taxonomy): domain Eukaryota; kingdom Metazoa; phylum Mollusca; class Gastropoda; family Lymnaeidae; genus Omphiscola; species Omphiscola glabra. The sequence goes on along the minus strand of OZ024794.1, from coordinate 30,865,855 downwards.
TAAATAATTGCTCATCATTGCCACACTATGTCATTGAAATGAAAAAGCTCAAGAAGTTTTAATTAAAATAGTTGACTCCCAAATAATTGATACCAGTGCTTAAAATAAGTATAAGGGTTGAAATGTTCTAACAATCATTTGCTAAAAATAAATTAATTTGTATTTCGACTAGTTAATGATAATTAGGTTGTGAGATTATTCCATTATTGTTGACTAATGCTATAGCACTGAACTGGTTTTTAAAAAAAAAAAAAGATTTTAAAACATTCAAAATAAATATTATACTAACCCTTTCCTTGTCACTAGCTTTTCTGTCTACTGTTGATCCCTGAAATACAATAATAAACCCTATTTTTTTAGCACACACAAAAATAATAAAGGCACAGAACACGTGACTCTTGTGTATTAGTTTTATTATAGAATTTGAAGTGATGGATTTCCTCAAACTGTTTGCTTTACTTTGCTTTTAATATAAAGGAAGGATTCCCCTGATTTAGATAATGAAATAAACTGACTGGTATGAAACCTATACACAGTTAAATCATAGGCTAACCTTAAGGTCATATTTTTTGTGTATAGAGAGACGAGGACTGAACACATTTCTCATGACAACAACATAGGTCTCCACGTCATTGACAGTGATCCTGTACATGGCCAGATACTGAGGTAACAATGTCTGGGCGTGACATTCCACAATATACTGATGGGAGAATAGATACAACTTAAAACACATTTGATGAGTTTTACATAGCTCTTCTGTTATTCCAAAAAAAATATTTTAAATATGTTTTAATGTAAAAAAAAATTCAACAATATTTAAAATGGAATTCATTTTAAACTGAAATTTAATGTTTCTTAAAAAAAAAAAAGCCTTGCTTAAAAAATTAATTGCAGAAATGTAAAAGTCGCTGACTCAATAAAGAGTGTGATAACAAATATTTTAAGAAATAGTTGAAAAACTCAACAAATAAAAAGTACCTGATGGTACTGTTTAAGAAGATGATGCATCATTTCTACTTCTTCTGAAACCAAAGTTTTAATGAAAAACTTTTTATCACGTGACATTAGCATTCTTGCGCCACTTCTCCCAGGAGAATCACAGGATATTGGCTGTTGTTTTGATAATGAATTCTGGATCATAAAAAAAAATTATTATAATTAGGTTTAAGCCAACATAATAGGCAAATAATTTAATTCCGTACAAATTTCTTTAATCCTAGTGATAATGTGAAGCCTGAAAGTGCAAATAATTTTCTCTGAGATAGGATACCCCGGTTGAAACCAGGGAACAATCGTAAATCACGTTGGACATTCGCCCTTGCCTAATACCCTTTTTATTCTGAGTATAATAAAACTGTTTCTACCCATGGGGATCCAAATATTTATTTAAAAATTAAAGTTTTATGGATATTCAATAAACTTGTATATTAAAATGGTTGGCTGGATGGCTTTGCAGTCTAAATTATGTACATTGGAAACTACTTGTTGACTGGAGTACACCCCAATTGTTGCCTGGAGTACAACCCGCTTGTTGCCAGGAGTTCAAAACCCAGCAAAACTCAGATGAAAAAAAATAACATCAGCGGCACCCCAAAGTATTAGGCAAAAAAATGCTACTTCAACACTAACTTTATATCCACACAACCTTATAAACATAGCAAAAAGAAAGATTCAAGAAAAATCTCCCCTGAGCTGCACACACACTCTAGCATCTTTATATCCTTCCCAAATGAATTTATCACAACTTTTTAATGAAAATGACCTTGTTCAATTGTCGGAAACTTTTTTTGTACACCAATCATTAATGATTTTTTTAATGAATGGACTCGTCTGATATAGATAATTCGTTTTTTAATTATGCCAGCTGTAGTAAAACAGATTCCTGTATTAAATTAACAAAGTGAAATTAATAGATTGTCGGCCTTGACAAAGTTATTGAGTTTACCATCTTATCTTTTAACCTTAATTTTCCCCATGAAAAAAAAAGGGGGGAGGGGGGGGGGGGAGCGTTACTGTTAAGTTAACTTTATGTGCTATGTGAATAAATTAGTTTTATTTCATTATTTGTACTTAATGGATAATTTGATTTTCTAACTTAAGATGAACATTTGATTGTAAAACGGTTAATGGAACAATTGTTGCCTACATCTCTGCAAAACCTGACTTCACAAGTTCATGAAAAAAATCAAAATACAAAGTAAATTATAATAAATAAAATTAAGAAATTATATTGAAAAAAAATTGCATTACACCAGAAATAACAAGAATAAATTCTTTAATGAACTTATAACTGTTCAGTGGAGAGATTCAAGTGAAATTGATTGGATTCGTCATAGTCTTTACATTAATATTTTATGTAATAGCAAACTTACTACATGAAAAAATCATGCATAATGCATTTATGGTACACATAGTACTAAGATTAGGCAAATAGTAGTCCCAAAAACTCGGCTTGGGTACCAGGTGAAAATGTCTACCCCGTTGTTCTAGAGTTGAAAAGTGTTGGTAACAATGGATCTAATATATACTTTCAAATGGCAGACAGTTACCACCAAACAGATTTGGGAAAATTGAAACAATATTGGTTTCTACAGGAAATTAATAGTATAATCATACTTGAAGCACAATGGGTGTGATTATTTTCTAAATTAATTTTTTCAAAAATGTCATTTAAGATGGCAAGAGTCCTCACCATATAATCTACATCATCCAAACCAAACCTTTCTCTCAAATTTCGGAACACAATGGGGCAGTATTCTTTTACTTTAAATCTGCTTGGCATGTTATCCCTGGTGAGAGAAAAAAACAACAAATTTGATATTTAAAAAAAAGAACTTAGATCCATTATTTGTTTTTCAATTAATTAATTTTTTTTTTAAATTCACTTTGTAGCAAATTACAAACATTCCATATCTGGCAATTTATATAAATTGTCTTCAATGATACAAATTTTCATTTACTATAAAAAAAATACATACTTATTATACATATGATTGTCCACCCGAATTTTACTGTAGGATTTAAAATCATCAGGCATCAGCATTACTCGTAAATTGACATTGTTTAACTCATTCACCTGAAACATAAGTAATCACAAAACTGTATTGACAACCCAAATTCCATTGCCATGGAAAGACAAAGAAAAAATATAAATAAAACTTTAGAAGAAAACTTAGCATACACTCACACCAACAGCATCAAATTTTTAAACGCTAGCCAAGGCATTTAATGTATAAGAAACCAAAGTTTTCTATTTGTTTTTGCGAGTATATAATTGTAGCATGCCTTGGAAAAATAAATTGGTGATAAATTAAAATGGCAGAAACACAGCAAATACTTTGATTTATTTTCTTAAATCATGCTTTTTTTCAAGGGAAATATTGTAAAAAGTATCACGAAAATACCACCACCCTGCACTCTTTTCTGAATTTTCCCCTGGTTAAGTCTTTTAACATATACTCAACTACATTTAAAAAACGAAGTAGCCATTGGTACCGGGGTACCAGAAGTGAGAGGTTGGGATTAAAAAACCATTTAATATATTATTGTTGTGTTTGTAAGACAAAATGAGGTATCAAATGAAAGATAACTGAATGGACTATACGTTTGTAAACTTAATTCTTCATTTTAACTAAAATAAACTACCACAAATGACATCCGAATAGCATTAGTCAAAATGGACCCAGACACGCAGCGCCGCCATTCGCACCCATTACACTCGATGCTATTCGGATATCATTTGTGGTAGTTTATTTTAGTTAAAATGAAGAATTAGTACTTTTTAGTGATGTGGCTTCAAAGGATACATTTGATACAATATTAATAAATTTAAAACATTAGCCAAGAATGTATCTTGGTAAGAAATCAGCTTCTTAAGCGCTGATCTAATTAACTTGATCCTATGGGAGAGGACAAATGAATCTCAAACTGAGTACGAACATATTAATCTTACTAAATCAGGTGACCAGTGAAAAAAGGAGGGAAGTAAAGCATTTCTTTTATTTAGATAAATTGTTCTGCCTATAAATCTATAAATTTTAAGGCAATGTAGGAGGGAAAATAACACCACTGTAATCCCTAAAATCAGATCTCAGCACAGACTGCTTCAAAGACAAATTGATTATTCTGCTTTAAGTAGAGAAGGAAAAGAAATAATTGGTGTGAAAATAAATTATGTAAAACAAAAAAAACAAAAAAGAAAAGGGTGAAGTAGGACAAAGTATATGTTGTTGAAAGATTGGATGATTCAAACCACCAATTTGCTCTTCACCCATTGATCTTTTTAAGCTCTGGAAACAGAAGGAAAAAAAAAAAAGATTCAATAGGGCCAGCATTTATTGTAGTTGCCATGGTAACCCTTATTGGGAATCTATTGGAGAGAAAAAACCAGGCTCATATTCTTAAGCTGAGAGTTTGGCAGCATACAGAATTAATGATAGCTTTTGACATTCTTAGTTTGCTTAACAGGGAAACACAAACAATTAATTTTTATGTACCACTAGACTTTTTTTTCCTGAATTCTTTAAAAAAAAAAAAATACATCCTAATAGCAAAATTAATAACATTTAAGCTTGAAAAATTCAGAGATATGTCAATAAGTATCCACATTATTCAAAGGTGTAAACAGATGAAGTGATAGCATAAGAGGTTTAATAGCGGAATCTACAAACAAAGGAGTTATTAATTGTCATGTCAAAGTAGAAAATAATTGGTTGTTCCAGTGCATATTCTAACCTGGTTTGTTCTCATAGGCTGAGTTCTCCAGCCTACTGGAAAGAAAATTAAAGGAAAACTAAATCAATACTGAAAGCACTGGAGAATGCCCAGCTTGTTGTGAGATACAAGCTGGGACTACAAGAAGTCCGAAGCAAAAAAACACCTCAAGTGCTTAACAAAGCTGGTTAGGAATCCATTCAAAGACCCCCATCACAAGGCTAAGGAAGGCAAAACACACCCACAAAACTGTGTTCTGGGCTACACCAGGGAACTATAATTTCACTGAGCTATTGTGACAGTAATTGACTTGACATTTCATGGAGATAAAAATAGTCTCAGCTGCACCAGTGAGAAATGATCAATAAACAGTTATTTAAACCCAACTCCTTCCTCCCAAGAAATCAGATTAATATCTTCAAGTAATACTGTGGGGACAACCTTATGATTCAAGGGTTCTTACCCAGGGAAGTTGGCACCCCATGAGGATGGGGGAAGCAGTGTCAGGGGTTTGTTAGTATTTTTATTAGCAATTTTTGTGGGGGTGTGGAACATATGTTATCAAATCCAGATGGCGATGCCAAAATGTTTTTGATGTTAAATGGGGATGCACCACTGCAAAAAGATTTAGAACCCTGCTAATATTGATATATGCCTAAAAATTGAATTGAAAAGATTTATAAAGAAAATGTAAGTGGGTAAAGATCATGGATATCTGTCAAATTTGGTTACATTTATATTTGTTGTTTCAGAAATAGATTTTGTATTAGTAATATAAATTAACAAAAAACTATCTGTATTAGTAATATAAATTAACAAAAAACTATCCTATCTCTGGAGAACCCTTGTCTACTTCAAACTTTTGTTTCTTGTAGTTGTTAGTCTTTTTGAATTTTCTCTGTTAATTAATTAACTTTATTCACACCTTTGAATTTGATTGTCAAACTTAACATTTACAAAGCTACATAAGAAACAACAATAATACGAAAATTATTCAATCTCAGAAGAAACTGAATGCTTTATTCCTTAATGATGAGACATTTTGTTTCAGCTTTCTAGGCTTTATGATTTTAAAAAAAGCGGCCCTAAAAATTCCATGAATAATTTTTCTAATTTTTTTTAGTGTAAATTTGGTGAAAAGAGAGTTAATACTATTTCAAGGGAAACAAAGTTAACTATAAATCAAGGAAGCTAAATCAAGATGTATTAAAAACAAAGGATGTGTTTCATCAGATACACTTCACTTCCTTTACAAGTGGGAAGTTCCTCTACTTTTACATTTCATTTTTTAAAGTTTAAAGCCAGTTTGAAGGGTGTACTTTTTAGAAAATGTATTTAGCATTCAAACGTTTCCAGCATGTGCTCAAAATGACAATGTGTAGCAGTCTAAAATTAAAATTAATTAAAATCTTTAAAGCATCTGATGATAATAAGGTAGTCCCCCACATAATATTTTTAATCGACATAAAGTGAAACTTAAAACCACTAATATATAGTGAGAATAAAACATGGCAAACATGATCCAAATATCTTGTTCCACCCCGGGTGGCACTAACCCTAGCTCTGCTCCTACTTTTGACTATTCTTTGATTGTATTGTATAGTAAATCTTTCTGCATTATGTAAAGTCATCCAACTATGTGGCGCTACAGCCCATGTAGGGCTTTGGCCTGCCTCACCACCTCCTTCCACTCAGACCTAACTAATGCTTTTCTTTTCCATGCTTGGATTCGCAGTTGCTGTAAATCTTTTTTCCACATCATCCATCCATCTAAGGCTAGGTCTGCTTTTGAGCCGTCTTCCTCTGGGGTTTTGGTGTACAATCTTCACTCCTTTGTTACTCCTCTGTCATTGGCATTCTTATAAATGTCCTGCCCAGCACAGCCTACCCTTTTTTATTTCTGCTACTATAATACCTGGTTGGTTCATATGCTCCATCCATATGCATCCTTCATTGGTCCATATATTTTCCTGATAACTTTTCCCCATGTGTTTTAATAGGTTTTCTGCCATTTGTGTTAGGGTCCAAGTTTCACTTGCGTATTTTACAACGGTTTGATTAAAGTTTTATAAATAGCTGTCTTTGTTTTTCTTGTAATGTTTTTAATTTTGAGTATTTTCTAAAACCCTAGTATGCCCTGTTTCTGGTCGATATTCTTTCTTTTATTTCTGTTAGTAATTCGTTACTTTCATAGGTATTTTAATTGTATTTTTCAAAAGTTTAGTTTCTAATTTTAATGGCTTCATGTCTAATCTTCTCTTATCATATTTACGTATTTTGTTTTTTAACTTCAAGCTCTCCTTGTATTGATGCGTATTCTAATTCAATAAAGGCTTTTGATATGTTTTACTATTTGTCCCTAACAGTGCTATGTCATCAGCATATGCAAGATACTGAAAGGGTTGATTCGAGAGAGTGCCCATTGCTTTTGGGTCTTGGGTCTCCTCAGAAAGTAAATTATGTTTAGTAGTCCCTCTCAAATGGCAGTTTACCAACTTATGGGCCATCTTACTTCACAACAACATATAGAACAGATTGATTTGTATTTTTTCCCCTTTCAATTTAAGTTTGCTACAATTACAATGTATTTTTATCATTTTCTATCCAACACTAGCAACATGTGTAAAATAAGCTGACATTTTTTTCAAAATCAAAACCTTGAATTTCAAATAGTTTTGCCTCAATGGGCGTCCAAAAATAATAATTTATTTGTGATTTAACAGAGAGCTATTATATCAGTGAAGAGTTCTTTTGAAAAAAAAATTATCTTGATGCCAATGTGGAATAATTATATTTCTTTTAGTCATGAAATTATGCCGGGATCTTTTATTAAAGTTAAAAATTTCATAATTTTTTTTTAATTTTCCAGTCTTAAAATGAACTGAATTTAGCTCAGGACAAACAAGGACGAAGGTCCAAAAACCAGTTCTTTCCTGGTAAAAACATTAAAAAGAGATGGGTGTCTCCATTCAGTAAGAATTAAAAAACTCAAATGCGATTAAAACACCTAGCCTTAGCTTAGTAGAATATTTTGAAATAGTTTTTTCAACTAAACCAGAAAAATGATTTGCAATAATATGATCAGAAAAAGCCCTCATTAGGGAACATCTTGACCTACATTCCTACAGTTTTGCCTTTATAGATAGGACATCTTTCCTTCAAAAACTTTTGTTGAAGTTCAAAATCTAAGTCTATCATACTAAATATTGAAAATCATTATATTTTGATGTATATGTGTACTAATTCTCCTTTATGTAGGTTGTGTCCACCAATCGTTATGCTATTCCATATAACATGTATTATCATAAGGTCACTCAACACAATTTTGACCACGCCCCCTTTTTAATGGCGGAAGATGCAGATACTTGGGAAATTTTCAATTAATACCACTATTTACATCAAAATATTTGATAAATTGTGTGTTAGATGAACTTAGAAGGCATTTAACCAAGAATATTTGGCTATTTATCACTATTAGTGCCAAGCGTGATTTGATTGTTTAGGGTTCAGGTTAGGTTTAGGGTTCAGGTTAAGTTTAGGGATACATTTAGGAAATTTTTTCCTTATTATTTAACGTTTTATTCTTAATTTTACGGGTTGCTGCAACCAAGATGGCGGCCGTGTGAGACATCGCGGCACTAATAGTGTGAAATTACCGAATATTTTAATTTGAGGTTTAAAAACCCCAGCAGAGTCCATATTATAAATGATCATAATTTGCAGTGTAAAACGTTGTCATAGGCAAAATATTTATTGACTTGATGTTTAATGCAAATAATAGAACTTTCTGGAAAATTCTAGATCAGCCACCAATGGAGTGAATATTATTAGGCTACTCTAAAATCCACCAATATTTAAATATGGATTATGATAGATATAGCTACAGAGCTTGGCCAGTGTCCACCAATTTAAGCATATGCCTATATTATTTTCCAAGTCTGCTGGTATTTATTTAGCTTATATAAGGAAAAATGAAATCGGGCCCCAGTTCCAAAGCTGTAAAGGAGTAAATATTGTGAATTCCGTACCCTTCAGTATATGAAAAGGCTGGCACTACATACACCGTGGCGGTGTACCTAGCAAAACCATGGTCTTTGGCCTGCGTACACCGCAGCGGTAAAAGCAGTAAAACCTTGGTTATTGCCAGTCTTTAACTCTATGCGGTACTTGTAAAATTAATCTTAAACTCTTGTTAAAGCTGAAAACTATATATTTAAAAATTATTTAATACTTGCAAGATTTAACAAACGTAGAACTGATATTTTTATTGTGCGCAGGGCTTGAGTCCTGCATGAACGCAAGGGAACGACATTCCTGTAAAACTGTAACTGTAATTTTTTTTTAAAATTTGGTAATATACACTTTTTTTATTTTGGGTGTTGTGAGATATTTGGGTAAGTTCCACACTTTTGTAAAGAGAAAGCATTCCTTAGTGTTTTATTGGTCGTATCTGGCCTCTTCGTAAGTAAAACGCATTTTATATCCTAACCTGTTGCGTACCCCCCCCCCCCCACAAATATTACTGATTGCACATATTTTTAGGTTAAAATTGGCTTGAATAGAGTGTCAGAAATTCAAGATAATTATTAAATGTACGTTCCTTCTGCCAAACCCACCTCACCTCCGACAACCGCTATACGCAGCAGTATGCAAAATATCCCTAATCAACAACCTCCTCCTCCTTCCATAGTGCGTAAATGGATGGACCTATATATCAAACTTTCTATAGTCTATAGTTAATAAATAGTTTTCTAATTTCTTATTTTTTTCACATTCAACATATACTTAATTCAATTGCTACAAAATATTTTTATAATTCTGATAAAACTACCGTTACAAATGAATATAATAAATTAAATATAAAATATACTTTTAATTAAAATAAGAAAAAAAAAAAAGTAAAATTCGATAACTAACTAGAATGTGATCTCATAATATAAGATCGCTTAGATTCTACTCTACCACAAGACGACACAAGTTCACATCCAACTGCCTTATCTTAAAACCAGGTCAATGGTACATTTTTGCCGCTGTGTACGTGGGCATAAGTACATGGTATCACTAGGTCCATGGTTTTACTAGGTACACCGCCACGGTGGACGCAACCACTTCGATTTGAAAATGGATAATGCAGTGTATTTGAAGTTTATTGTGTACTAAGTTAAAGTATATTCAATTCAAAACCACCCAGTATTTCATTTTTTTGTTAACAAGTCTTCAGTTTTCAAAATTTCATTTAGCCTACTAGCTTATAGGTAAAAAATCCGGCACATAGGGTCAGGAAAAAAAATGGAGAGATCATTTATGGGCTATGACAGCAACAGCTATACTATATACGAAGTGTCTACGTGTCCGGCGCGCCTGACGTTTAAGTGCGGGAGATATACGTCCAGCGACCAAGTCACATGACCGCCGTAACATACCCTACTTTTCAGTACTGACCTCAGATAAGGCAGTTAGATTTGAACTTGTGTGGTTTTGTGGTAGAGTAGACGCTTAGCGTCCATATATTATGTGATCATTTACTGGATCGGGATGGAATTTCACTTTTTTTATTTTAATTAAAAGTAATTTTTTTTTTTTTAAGTGTCGGAATCAAATAGTAATACTACTAATACTAGTACTAGTAGCAATAGTAATACTAGTTAAGTATAGGCCGACTAGTTTAATATTCAAAGTCAAATGCTTACAGTACACTTTATGTATCTCATAAGTCATAGCATTGATTTTTTTTTTTTTTTTAATCTGTACTCAAGACTGTACTGTCACTGTCTAGTTAACCTCCATGATTCGATGGGTAAAATATAATACAAGTAGGCCTACATGCACAATTTACAACAAAATGTCCTTTAATTATACTAAAACTGGAAAACTGCATAAGACATACCGTGTGATTTACACCCCACATAAGTACACTGAGGAGAGGCTCATTGGCACGAAACAATTTTAGCTTCGGCGCTACTGCCTTGACTTTGATTTGTTTCCTCTTTGTTGAAGACATTTTTAAATTCTATTTTCTAATATTGCACTTAACCGGTTGATTAAATTACACTTTTCAAAGACCAACACAATGAGAATAAGTGTGTTATGGCCTCTCACAGAAAAAAACTAAGAAACCGAAAACTAAACATCACATTCTCCGTCGGTAGGCGATTACAAATTGTAAACAAGATGGCGTTACCCAGCATACACCTATTAAGGTGAGTAACTCTGAAATAACACGGAGAATTTGAAGGAAGTGTCCGCAAAACAAAATGTAGCATCAGTCTAGCATCCTACGCTAATAAATAAATTTAGTTTTTGCGAGAAAATAATATACACAATTTTTCGAATAATATTGAATTTTATGCTATAAATTAGTAGGTTTTTTTAACAATGTGGAAATATATATGTCTACAAATAAACTGTAAAATAAAAAGATACATTTTTGTTTAAATTTTTAATTAATTTAGATCTATTAATTCTAATATCATATTATTCATATTCGATATGCTGCAATATGCATATCTTTATCAGGGTTGGGAACCTCCGGACATCCAGGTTTTCAAGTGCGGCTTTTTAATTGAATCCAAATTTAAATTTACAGAATCACCTGATATTTAACAAACAAATAGACCAAAGGGGCTGTCCATTAATTATGTCAACAAATTTTGGACATTTTTACCTCCCCCCCTCCCCCTTGCCAACAAATTGTCAAACTTCCAGAGGACCCCCCCCCCCCCTATAAAATTACGTCAACATTTGATTACCCCCCCCCCCCTAAAATAAAGATAAAATGGGGAAAAAACAACAATATTTTAAATTGACTAGTTTACAACTACAACAAAAAAGTTAATAAAAGTAAAATGTTTAGAAAAAAAAGTTTAATAAATTTTAAATTATGAAATTAACTTTATTTTAAAAAAGTAACATTGTTGACGTCAACTTTTATTGACCTCCCCCTCCCCCTTGTCAACAATTGTCAAAAAAATTCAGAACCCACTCCCCCCTATTTTGTTGACATAATTAATGGACAGCCCCAAACTCGGTTAATAAAGGTTGCAACACTTTAAATTAACAAAAAGTGTTCATTGTTAAGACGTTCCCTCTGCTCGCATTTCAATTTTGAGGCGTAATCTTGAGTATGAAACGTAATTTTTAAATTATTAAATATTTTATATACTAAAAACTTTTCGTGCAGTATTCCCTTGGTGAAAAATAATAAAATCGTAGAACAAGGTATGCGGACGCTTGAATAGAAAGACAGGACAATAAAAGAATAACGTTTCGGCTTAGAGCCTTCCTCGGCAGACAAGAAAAATATTTTAAAAAATGACAAGAAATAGAAACCAAGTAAAAAAAACAAAAAACAAAGGAGAAAAAACAAATAAATCCTAAAAAGAACAATTAACAACAAGGTTGGGACAGGTATAGAGAAATAGTAGCAGTCAAGTTGGATAATAAATGTAGGACTGCATTCGGGACGTATTTGAAGGAAATAGTAGAACAACATATGTTGAAGTTTGAATAGAAAGACAAGCCATTTAAAGGAAGAACGTTTCGGTTAAGAGGGTTCTTCAGCAAACAGGACAAATGAAGAAACGACATGAAATAGAAACCAAGAAAAATAAAAATTAGAATCCTAAATGAACAAGTAACAACAAGGTTGGGGCAAGAATAATGGGTAGATGGAAACGGGTTGACAGTGTTGCTCAAATGATCGTGGTTGACTGCTTCTCATATTTACTTTATGCCTAGGCCTAGGTAACGAGTTAAGTCACTTTAAACTTTAACCTGGATTTTGTAAGCATTCGATATTTAAAAAAAGAAAATAATTCCATTTTTGTGGATAATTTAAAGATTACAGTTTTGATAGTAAAAAGTAGAACTAAACATATAATTTAAAAAACTTTTTAAAAAAAATAAGTCACACTAATAAAGTAATTTTAAAAATTCGAAAGATGCATTACGGCAGAAAATAACTGTAAGTGTAAGGGAAGGGGTCGTCCAGTAAAGATATCTTGCAGAGATTGCGGGGAGGGGGGGTGTTTGCCTCTTTCAAAAGTTGCCAAGGGGGTGACGAGGGGGGTAAAGGATCTTGCGGACGTCAGCATATAATTATTATGATAGATTGCGGAATTTTGAAGGAAAAATAAAAATAATAATAAAAACAACCCCAAAATTTATAAACATTTCTTAAGGGAGATCACTCTAAATATTTGGTTGCTGTTTATCAACAAATGTTAACAATGCAAGTTTTTCTGTGGTTGACTTTGATGGAATGATTTATATTAGGGGCAATCCATATATTATGTACGCAAAAAGTAAATTGTGAACCTCTATACTCATTAGTGTATTTTTTTTCTTTTTTGGCACCCCACCCCACAGTGGCGTAGCGAGCTTAACTCGCGCCCGGGGCACAATACCTTTTTAGCGCCCCCAATACCTTTCTAGCGCCTCCCCCCCCTATTCGAAAACCATACAATATTATAGTAAAATATACCATTTGGCGCCCCTTTGTGAGTAGCACCCGGGGCATGATGCCCCCCTCACTACGCCACTGCCACCCCATGCGTACGTACAATTAGCTCTCACCCCAACCCCCCCCCCCCCAAATAAATATATAAATAAATAAATGTATAAACCATTATGATGTGTAATACAATTAATTAAAAGATAATTAAAAGAAGTCGAAGTATTCCAGTGTTTCCTAACCAGTACCGAACATCCACCTCCCCGAAATCGGGGGGGGGGGGGGGGGCATATTCGTAGGTTATAGGAGGACATATAATAGTCTCTAGGACAGTGTCATGGGCATGGGAAAAGGGTGGGCGGAGAAGCGGTTTGTCCCAGGCAGCCCTTTACGTATTCAATGGTGGGGTGGGTAAACTATTGGTCATTGCCGTAAGCCTGTTAAAAGTGTGACACTTTTTTCACTACTGCAGCTGTTTGGTTCAGCCAAACGTCTCAAATTAGCATACGTCACCGACACAGAATCACGTAAGAATAACTACTAATGACTAATCTAATGTTGTGAAATTAGCGAGTGTAAACACAAAGCAACAGTGTGACAATATAAAAAAAACATTGCAGTGATTTATAATCAAATATCATAAATCTCACAGATTCTTAGGTGATAGATGACCTTATTAGAGAGTGTCCGAAGTACGAACTTTCTGCAGACCATCACCCTGTGCCGCAGTATGCATAATCTCCAAAATCAACATACACCCCCTTTCCCAGTAGTGCGTGCGTAATTAATGTATGTACACAAATCATACTGATTTAGAAGATTAAGTCTAGTGACTCTTTGCTCATTATAATCGTTATTTTACGTCCAGGTATCTCGCATTGTAAATTGTCGTATACGATACGCATGCGAACGTCCGCGGACATGCGGACAAGGGGGAGGGGTGAGAAAATTAGCAATTTTATCCTTTACGGACAACCCACAAGTGGATTAAGTGTAGCACAAATGAGAGAATTAAGGGATAAATCAGAAAAGTTCCAGTTTCAGGCAGAAGTAAACTGTATGTACAATGATGAACTATGAACCTGATCATTAACTCTCTTTTATAAGAACAAAGAAAGAGATAGTCTTGAGAGAGCTTATTTCAAATGCTTCCGATGCTTTGGACAATATACGTTTCCTTTCATTGACAGATCCTAATACCTCATCTGCAAAAAATACCGTTCAGGATTTTTTTTTTAAATATGCTTTCAAAAGTTTTTTTTATATTATGCTTCCCAAAGTTAATGGGATGTAACCTTACAAAATGTATCTTTGAAGAAAAGTAATTGTCTCCCTGTAACCGTTCACTTTATGCCAATTTGCGTCTATATGTTTTTTATAGTTGTTGGAATATCATGATTATGATATAGATCAAATTCTTTGTGTTATAAATAATATATATGTGCCATATTTTCTGTTGAAATTATTAAAAAATATTACAGTGAAACTGAACTTTAAATTTAAAGAAAAAAAAAATCTAACTACCATGATTATTTTTAATGACCAGTTTTTCCCTAAATTTGATTGCGAAATATTGTTCTTAGCTGTAAGCCGTTTAAAATTTACTAAAACGTTTGTAGGAGTGGAAGGCATTTATGGCCTAGGCCTAAACCCATAGACCATATACCATAGTCGTCATCTTAGGATTGTTACGCTAGTGATTCATTATAATGTGTATGTCATCATGGTGTATTCTTTAATTAGTCGTTACAACTGAATCCCATAAAAACGATTCAAATCATTATAGAAAAATACTCTTTATTTACAAATTGTGTCACTACTTTACTACTTACTTAACTATAAATAATTTACTATGACTATAACTATAATAATACTATTAGATTAGAGTCTAAAAGTACTGAAGTAGTTAGTAATAATACTACTATTAATTATTAATAAAAACATTTTTTACATGGTCATGGTTATTTTAGTTTTGGGACTTACTACTTTTTTTACTACTACTACACTAAACTAATTAGTTAATTAGCAATTGTAGACCTTGCCTTTAACTTTTTTTATTAATATAATAATTAAGTAAGCATTAGAATTAGACTATTGACTAGTTAGTAAGACTTAGTTTTTTACTTGACTTAACTTTAATTAATTAATGCCAATACTTATACTAGACTAGGCCTAGTGAAATTTTAATTGAATTTTTAAAAAAAATATTAAATTAGGCCTACTTTGAGTTTGATTGGATTAATTAATCATTCATTTATTAAGCCCGCCTTCTAACTTCTAATATAGTTAAAGTTACAGTAAAGATTAAAGTGCAGTCTCTGCAGACTGCTACTAACTGCTAGACTAACTTAAGTTAAAGACAATAAAAATTGAATAAATGTTACTTCTAGGCCTAGGCGATATGATAAATAGGCTATAAAGAATGCTAAGACTTATTAGTCTACTAAGCCTACTTAATTTTATTGCCCTGGTGAAAATCATACTGATACAATTTCGGTTTGTAAAAATATCACATATGTTTTCATACTTTGTTTTTCTAAAATAAAAATTGCAGAAAATAGTAGCCTACTTACTAATACTAATAAGGTCTATTTATGTTCTTAAATAAAAATGTCTTATTGAGAGGAAGTTATTGTTGACATTGTTCACCTCCTGGTGTCAGGGGTGTTTGTTCTCTCCCAAGTCCCCAAAAAACTATGATACATTACATTTCTATATAGCCTAGGTATTTTTGTAGGAATAAAATCTTAAATAAAAGTAACATATTTTGTCCTTTATGATGGAGGCATAATTAGTCTAATAAGTTCCTTTGTTTGACTTAAAACTCTATAACAACAATAGTGATAATAGTAATAGGCTTACTGAACAAATAGGATCAAATAGCTAACAAAATATTAATCCTATGCCTGTGCCTGGCTATGATCTACCACATTTAGCCTAAGCCTAAACATTAAAATTAGGCAAGCGTTATCCGCACGGCCGTGAGAATAATGCCGAGCGTTATCTGCACGGTTTTGGACGTGAGAATAATGCCGAGCATTATCCGCACAATTTTGGCTGTTATTCCCCACAACCAGAAATGCATGATGTATACTTATATTAACTAAAATTATGCATTTTTTTACATTTTAGCCTTTATTTCAGGAATTAAAAACTGATAATTAAACGTAACTTAGTTTAAGGCGACATTTTTCGTAGGCTTATTGAACGCAAGTTACAGTGTGGAATGAATCACAAATGAAGTAAATGTGTGAAAGCCAGCCTGTCTCAGGTCTAGGCCTAGATGTAAAATGTAGGTATAGGCCTATAATCTTGTAGAGTAGTAGCATTGTATGGCATCCTTCCGTCTTCACGAGATGATGTAGTAGCTATATTGTAGTCCTACACTTCGACGAGTGGCTCACTAGGCCAATCATGGAGTGACAATCACGACTGCATTTCACGCAGGAGAATGATGATTCCTGGTTACTTTTGGCCTTCCGTGCTGTTCTTTTTGTTGCAAGGGCTTCGTTCCGCACATCTTCTGCCTTTTTCACTCCTTTGTACACTGCCGTTCGCCAGCTGGAACGTTGTTCGGCAATGATCTCTCATTTTTTGACTTCAATGTTCGCTTCCTTCATGCTCTTTTTGCAAATGTCCATATACCTCAGTCGAGGCCGTCCAATAAGTCTTGTCCCTTCTGCCAACTCTCCATACAACAGCATCTTTGGAATACGGCCTTCCTTCATTCTCCTTACATGGCCTAACCAGCGAAGGCGCTTCTTGCTAAGAGTGGAGAATATGCTACACATTTTGGAACGTTCCAAGACCTCTGTGTTAGTCACCTTGTTTTATTTAGGACCTATGGCCTAGAGGCTATACAGTCTACTACTAGACCTAATATAATAAGGCAGTGTTTAGCATTCCGAGAAAACCGCACCATGTCTAAGTAATGTTTCCAAAACTACGATCGGCCGATCGACACATTTCAAGAAATTTCCTAAAAATTCTGTACTCAACACTTTTTTTTTTCTTCAAATATAGATCTAGAAATAATGCATGAAATGTCAATAGTGTGTTTTATTTTTCATTAATTGCATGTAAGAGTTGAAAATAAAACACAGCTTATTGTCGATCGTGCAGTCGTGCTTGAAATCAGTTGTCAATGTTAACGAGGGGCGCGCTTCTTTTTTCAATGTCATGTGACCAGCCTCTATAATGCGCATGCGCTGAGGAGCTGTGCGGATAATGCTCGGCGTTATCCTCACGGCCAAAACCGTGCGAATAACCACTCCGTTAAAATTATGTTAAAAACACAAATTTTAAAAATCTAAAACCCCCTTAAAATATTAAAAATTTTATTTTCACTTGTGCTACTAGCAACATGATCAGCTTAAAGCTATTAGCAGCCTATAAATATTTGTATTGTTTAGTTTGTCACTGAAATGTGTACTTTATTACTTTATATAAAAGATAAAGATGTCACACCATTTTTAGGGGCAGATTTTTCAAACTACCCCCACTCCCCTAAATCATTCATACACTCATATATCCACCCCCCCCCCCCCCCCCCCACATTTTTTTCTACAAATTTTGATAGCATTATGTAAATTATGGATAGCCCCTTATAAGAAAATTTGTCAAGTTTTATGTCTAAAGCTGAAAACAAGACACGTAGACAAGGTGGAAACATTAAAAGTTCAAGCTATTAAAACTGCTATTATTTTGTGCTACCTGTATTGCATCTTAACTAGCCTAATAATATTTTTATAATTTATAGTACTTTGATAATGAAGTGATCCATCATTAAAGGTGGTATTAGTAAGGAGTCATCATTATTGGTAAAACTGAAATTATATACTTTATATCTGTACAATTTCTTTAATTTTCACAACTGCATTTCATGTAATGTTTTAAACATTGATGCCTTTTTTCCTTAATCCATTTATTTTCAGGTTTTGTTCTGGATATGTTATTTGCACAAAGAAGTTAAATATTATTTTAAAGTAATGGGTTGGTTAACCAGATCTTTTCGTCGTAGACGCTCTACAATTTTATTCCTGGTGTTTTTGATTCTACTGCTGATTGGTGCAGGACATTATTTTGACATCTTAAACTTATCAACATCGGATATCGCACAGTATTCTGTTAGATATATTAGATATCAACGATACAAACAAACAGAACTATTTCGTGTTGGCCCTGGAGAGCGTGGAGAAGCAGTACATCTAGAAGGTGACGAGAAAAAATTGGCCGATAGTCTTATAGAAAAAGAGGCATTCAACAGAATCGCTAGTGATAAAATATCTTTAGAAAGGTCTATAAAAGATGTAAGGGATTCAAGGTAAAAAATATTCTGTCCATTGCTGTAAACACTATAACTTAACTTACCTCTTTTTATGTAGATATCTTTATTGAGTTATATATATATATATTCATTTTTTTCTGCTTAAACTGTAACAAAATAACACAGTAAAAGAAATTTGACAGATGAAGCTTATTTGTAGATGGTATTGAAGTACAAGGCTAATACTTCTCTTAAGAAATATATGATGTTTTTATGGCATATTTATAATATCATGCATTAGCTAAAGCTAAAATTAATTTCAAAAGGTATTTGACAGCTGAAGATTCTTGTAGAAGGTAATGAAGTACAAGGTTAATGCTTCCCTATGAAAGAAATATATTTTATGGCATAATTGTAATATCATGCATTTGTTAAGGCAAAAATTAATATCTAAAGTTTATTTTCCACTAATTTATAATTCATCATTATATGTTTGGGAGCCTAAAGAAAGTTGAAATAATTTGTTGTTTCAGATGTAAGTCTGTAAATTATCCAAAGAGATTGCCTACAGCCAGTGTAGTAATAATTTTTCACAATGAGGCTTGGTCACCACTTCTGAGAACAGCACACAGTGTTGTTAATCGCTCACCACCTGAATATTTGCATGAGGTCATTTTATTGGATGATTTTTCAGATAAAGGTGAGTGTTAATTTTTAAAAAAATGTATATTTTCTTGTTGTATAATAATGAAACCTTAAATAATAACTATCAAGAGTTCAAAAATGTATTGTACCTGTCACTTTTAATTTTTTAAGTATTTTACGGACTATAAGATGCTACAGAGTATAAGAAGCACCTTGAATTTTAAGCAATTTTTTTAAAAAATAAAATTTTTACCATTTTTATATCAATTTCGAGTAATAGACGCACCTGAATTTTGTAGGCAATTTTTCGAAGAAAAAAGTTTATCTTATAGTCCGTGTGTGTTATTTGTATACTAATCTACATTTCAAAGCATTTTAGATTCAATATAAAAACATACAAGCTATATATTGTGAGATTTTATATATAAATGTCAGGGTAACAAACTCTTAAAAATTTCTAATTACAAAACATGCTCTTGGTCAGATTTTCTCAAAGGGAAATTAGAGCAGTATGTAACTGATACATGGCCAGATGGTGTTGTTCGTATTGTCCGTACATCAGAAAGATCAGGACTTATTAGAGCAAAAATAGCTGGTGCTAAAGCTGCCACTGGAGATGTACTTATTTTCTTAGATTCACATTGTGAGGCAGGCCCTGGATGGTATGTATTGAAATACAAATGTTATGTTTAGATTAGCCAGGTTTTAATTATGCTTTTAGTAAACTGTTCGGTATGCTGTAGCACTTAATATCCACACAGCCAGCATAATTATCACATTAATTATCTCTAATTATATCTAAATTACGATCAAATTTCTTATCTATGAGTTACGCATTTGACAAAAAAATGCCATTGATCTGTGAAAAAAAACTAAAAATGTGACAAAATCATGCTTTATACAAGCTATTTTCATTTAAAAGTTTTGCTTTAACCATTTAGGAATGGAAGTAAACATTTTGAATGTGTACTCAACAAAGGGGAGAATATTCATTAATTTTTCTTGTTGCTATGTTATGCAGACACCAATCAGCATCTTGTGGATATGAAGGTTAAAATTGGTTAATGCCGATTACCGATGTGAGAAATTAAGTGTTAATGCATGGGGCTTAAAGCAAATATATATTTAACAATAGGGGAAACATTTCTGACACAGCGCTAGGCATTTTCCTTGGATTTTGCAACCTAAGAAAAACACTTATGATGAAAATCTCTAATTGAGCATTTCTCCATAGGGTGTTCTGTGAGTAATTATATTTATGTTGCGATCATTTCAATTAAGAAATTCACTGTTTTACAAATTGTGTATTTCAATTTTAGTAACAGTTAATCAAGTTTAATTAGTCATCTAATAGTACTGTATCTATTTTAACTTGATTCGTTGTTTGATTCTTTTATAATATCCCAATCAATCTTAAAGGCTCAATTTTATGGGCAGCTGATGCCTTTTTTTTTTTTTTTTTTTAAATCAGTTTAATGTAAAAAGTGGATGCTAAGAGATTTTAGCTCTCATAATCCTTAATTACATAACTTGCCTTGTTATTTGGGGAGGGAGCAAAAAGGGTGGGGTGAGTTTACATAATGCAATTTTTTTGTAGTAATGGCTAAAAAATTAGAATAGTTCAAATGGAAAGAAAATTCAATTTTACAATCTGACAGTTTATGTTTAGAGTATGTATTGTGTATTTTCAGTATAATGTTTCCTTCTTTTCATATGAATAATCTTTTCTTTTTTTCTTGCTATTTTTAAAAGTTATTAATTTATTTTTAAATATAAAATATGTTTGACTAAAAATTTCTGCCAAATTTGATGATTTTTCAACTGACAAGTTGCATTATAGTTTTTAAAAAGTGTGTAATCTGATGAACACCATGGGAGTAGAATAAGTTGAATTGAAATTTGTTAATTTTTTTGCAGGGCAATGCCACAAGTTAAAGTTTTACCCTAACTGGTTAGAAAATATTTTCAATGTTTGAAAAAAAAAAAATTAACTTAATTTTGTTGCCAACCTTGTTGCCTTGTTAGCATTCCAATGTTAAGCCAAAAATAATTTCATCACAACTCAAGTTTATGGACAGCATCAGGGAGAAATGAGTTTCTATCATTTGACTGTTTTTCACTGAAGCATTTTCCTACAGGATTGAGCCCCTGCTTAACAGAATACATGAGGATCGCACTGCTGTCCTTTGTCCAGAGATAGACCTGATAGATAAAGATACTCTGCAATATGGTGGCACTGGTAGCTTCAGTGTAGGTGGCTTCTGGTGGAGTCTTCACTTTTCCTGGCGACCGCTGCCACAACGTGAAGTAGAGAGGCGGAAATCTGAGATTGACCCCATTAGGTAACAAGAGAGAATATGAAGAGAAATATGTCATCTTGTTGATTTTGGTAGCTCTTATTTTATGTTTCGAAAATAGGGAGTTTAAGTGGAGTTGGCTCAGATGAAAGCAGCAAATACAGTTTTAGGGCAAATATTTCAAGGCAACAGCTGGATGACTATCGAGTAGCAAGCTAATTGACTTGTGGCATTGCGTTGAAAATACCAATTAAATCATTTAAACGGCCTTTGTTGCTTTCATTGCTAGGCTTGAGCCACTGTTAAGTCGAATAGCTGAAGACAGAACGGCAGTTTTGTGTCCCATTATTGATTCTATTGATGACAAGACATTAGAATATTCTGATAATGGTGGCTACCAGACAGGAGGCTTCACGTGGAGCCTTCACTTCACTTGGGATGAAGGCGAGCAACGAACTGTTCAAAGCTCTGATTATATCCAACCTGTACGGTAAGGCTAGCAGCCACTAAGTTATATATCAAGGAGGTGCCATTGTGAATCCTGTTTCCCATCACCTCACCATGTAGAACCATTTCAGCTTCATTTGTTTGAATTATTTTTTTTGGCTTCTGGATACATATGTTAGAATATATATATCGGCCTTATTTATCAAGTAGTATAATTGACTTCCCATCATAAAATAGCTAATCATTTATGAATAGCAAATGACACCTTGCATAATTATTGGCTATCTACAAAATATGTTTTGGAATTTTAATACTTTTGGTTTATTTTACCTTTAGATGATCTAAGTAATAAAAAATATTTCATTATGGAGTTCCCCTAACTAAACATGTCTGATTTCTAATAATTGTGTATAGGTTGCTCCTGTTTAGTCTGTCCAATAGGAAGCAAAACTCATTTAATGCTACAATCTCAAAAGCTGTTAAATAAACAATAATTCCTGTCTTCAGTTGAAATTTTAACCTGGATAAAGTTCTGGCATAGTTTTTTTTAAATTTTATTTTTTAAATTTGCTTTCCTTTTTACCACACTATTAACTCATTTAAATAACCTCACCCTAATTTTTGTTTTAGCTTCTATACCTGCTTGAAATCCCTGAAGTCAAATCTAAATTTATTATAAAACTGAATGAACCAATTTTTTACTAAAAATTCCCACAACATAAAAACCCCTATCAATGCTGTCTGTATAACATCGGTTTAAGTATAACATCTGTAGTCCTTACAAAACAAATGGATAGTAGGGCTACCTTTGAATACACATCTGTTGCCTTCACACTTAACAAAACTAATAATCCATATAAGAAAAAGGGGTGTACAATACATTTTCTTCTTTTCAATCTTTGCTCAGTAAAATTAAGCTAGTGTTTGTTTTAGACAAAGACAGGTGCAGAAAATAAATATCTCAGCTCACTTATTGATTCTCCAGTTACAGTGATAACAGCTGCTTTAATAAATTGTTAAAGCGGACTAGGCTATATAATCTTTTCAAAATTAATAGCAGACATTTAATTTATTGATTTACATGTTTTTTTGTATTGGAGAATTTAATTTCATTTATTTCTACATGTAAAAAAATAACTTCTTTTAAGCTCTGGACATTTGGATTAGAAATAGGACATTTATGAAGTAACAATGAACTAACACTGGCTCCATTCCTTTACAAATATATATTGCTATTTAAAGATAATAAGAACTCAATTTCAACAGGTCCCCTACAATGGCTGGCGGATTATTTGCTGTGGATCGCAAATATTTCTTTGAAATAGGAGCCTATGATCCAGGGATGGATGTGTGGGGTGGAGAAAATCTAGAACTTTCCTTCAGAGTAAGTTTTCATCCCCAGATAAATTTAATGAAAAATAACTCGTAAAACAGCACCAATAAAAACAAATAATGAAATGTGATCAAATATATATTTTTTTAATTTATTAAAAATGTGACAATAAATATTTTGCTCCCCCAAAAAAAAAAAAAATCAAATTTATGTTGACCAGTCACCGTGAAAACACAGTGAAACAGTCACAGAGTTATTTCACATTTATATATATATATATATATATATTAGGTATGTATATGAACATTTGTGCATTTTTTGTTTGTCAGGTATGGATGTGTGGTGGTAAGTTGGAGTTCATCCCCTGCTCTCGTGTAGGTCACATCTTTAGAGCAAGTCATCCATACACCTTTCCAGGTGAGCTTGTTTTTTTAATGTGATATTACTTTGACATTTGCTGCAATAAAAATGGGAAATGCATTCTTACATCACACATATCTGAAATGGTATTCAACCTACAGATTTTGATTTAAACCTTTAGTCACTACATGATAATGCGGAATACTATGAATATTAGACAGAAATCTAGCCTCTTAATTCATGTAGAGTATGGTTTGATGGTCATGTGTTACCTATTAATTATCAGGTAATAAAGACACTCATGGTATTAACTCAATGCGCCTGGCAGAAGTGTGGATGGATGATTATAAAAGACTTTTCTATGCACACAGGAGAGATCTTTTGGTTTGTTTCCTTCTTTACATTACTTTATTTTTTACTATTTGGAAATTACCATGGCTTTGAAATGAATTATTCGTAATGACCCTTAACAGTAAAAAAAAAAAAAAGCCTGAAGTATTTTTTCAGGAAAAGGAGATATATTGCGAAATTGAAAAATAGCTATTTTTCATCGTTTTTTTGTTTTTTTTGTTTACTCATGACAAGCTTTTAAATCCATTTTGAAATTGCTTGTTTAAATTAATAGAGTTATACTTGATAAATAAATTTATTTAATTATTTTTAATTGGACTTGTGATTTTATGGTCAACAAGTTCAAGAAATTGATGACTATAATACAGGATTTTTATTTCCTTTAGGAAGCGAATAGCAAGCTGTTGGGATTTTCAAATATATATAATTGAAACAATCCAATGAAATTTGATACCTCTCATTTCATGGTCTGACCTACTTTTTTGCAAATTCAATTTATTTTCAAAATAAACATTCTCAACAGAGTCAAGATTATGGAGATGTATCAGAAAGGAAGGCACTACGTGAAAATCTAAAATGTCACAGCTTCAAATGGTATCTTGACAATGTGTATCCAGAAAAATTCATTCCTGATGAGAATGTCAAAGCCTGGGGAATGGTAGGGTGTTTTTTCTTAATTATTCATAATGATTGATAAATCATTTAATTAATAATCTCTCAGAAAGACCTTAATTATATTAGAAGGTATATTTTATGGTTTCCTTGAGATGGTGCACTGTTCCAGTTGTGTATGCTGAAACAATAAGATGAGCGTCACATTTCAACATAAACAAATGGATGATATACATAAACTATTGATTTAACTCTGTGCCAAACATTATCAACCATTAGCTTACCCTTTGTTCCTTAATAATAATTCTTCTTATGTGTGCAGTTTCAAATTTGTTGTTATTGTTTTGTTTGTGGACTAAGTAAGTTTAATGTCACTTTATTGAACTGGAGACTCCCTTAAGAATATCTATTAGCATAACACATTTTCCTTTCATCTCTAATTCTGTCAGGTGCGCAATCCAGACTCAGGCATTTGTTTAGATACACTACAAAAAGATGAGAAGTCTGTTTTTGATATGGGAATGTTTCATTGTCAGAATGGAGGCAGTGCCAGTCAAGTATGCAAATCTTTCTTTTAAGTACCTTTTATTATTTCTTTTTTGAAATGAAATATAAGGATTCCATTTGTTAAAGTTTTTTCATTAAATTATTTCTTTCCCTTTTGTGGAAGGGATCAAACAAATTTAGTTGGTTGTTATCTGTACAATTAAGCTTGATGCATTTATAAGTAATAAAGAAATCCACCTACTGTGATTTTTAAAAATTCCAACACAGGTAATGTCATTGACTCATACAGATGACCTGCGACGAGAGGAAGGCTGCCTTGAAGCATATGGAGAGGATAACAGCCATGTCTCTTTGAGACCCTGTCACAACATTCCAAGCCAGAAGTGGATACATGATAAGGTTTGTTTTGCTTGAAACACTTTCTGTTTAATATTCTTATGTTCTGAATAAATAAACCTTTTGAATAATTTTTTGCAATAAACTTTTCTTTTTTTTTAAATAATGCTGTTGAATGTGTATTTTAATTTACTCATAATTATTCTTAAAAGCAAATTTTTCTGATAAATTTATTGATTATACATAATAAGAAAGGTTTTATATACACTGTTAAGTTTATATTAAATTTAAACTTTAAAGAAGTACAATTAGATGCTCCAAATTAGATATGGTAAATTATTTGAGGGCGCAAAGACTGATAAACAGGCGTTTTACAATTTATATAAAATGTGCAATTAAACTACACTTATTTCATAATGGACTACGATTATTCGATTGTTTTGTCACGTGATACGTGTAAAAACAAGTAATACTTCCGGTAGGCTGTCTGCAACACACTAGTCGCTCACAAATTTTTCTTCAAACAACTTTCTTCCTTTAATCATAACTGAATTATAATTATTGTCACATTTATTGAATGTCATTTAAAGAAACGCGTGTATTCAAGAATATTTTGAAAAGTAAAATTTTAATAAACACTGGGGAAGCGCTGATGGAGACAAACATTTTGCTTTAGAATTAATGATAATGGCAATGGCTGATCAGCTGTTTATCTGTTGTTATGTGTTGTTATGTGTAGCAGAAAGCCTACTAATGGCTGGTAAGTATCACGTGACAAA
Source organism: Omphiscola glabra (assembly GCA_964017045.1). Classification (NCBI taxonomy): domain Eukaryota; kingdom Metazoa; phylum Mollusca; class Gastropoda; family Lymnaeidae; genus Omphiscola; species Omphiscola glabra. Next base: position 30,839,757 of record OZ024794.1, on the reverse strand, counting down.
ACAAGGAAGTGACTCATCGTAGTCCATTGACACATCATAGATAACCTTAAGTCTTCAGTCAAAAGAAATCCTGTTTAATCTTTCTTGCCAGACTCAATCTTTGGATACTGTTCTCCATTATCCTTTCAAGGCATACCAGTGTATACAGATTGTTTTAACAAAGTATTTTCAAAAGTAAATATTTTCAGTTCTTAAGAATAAGAAACCATGAGTAATTTTAATTTTTAAAAAATTTTATAGACAAAAAGCACCATAGTCCATAAATCATCTGGAAAGTGTTTGGACACCGGTGGCTACAAGAGTGGTGAAACTGTCGTGATTAACACATGCAATGATAAGGAATCCCAGAAGTGGACCATGCAGCACTATATTGATATGTGATATGACAGTCTCTCTAAGTACTGTTACAACCTTACAAAACAATGTGAACAAGAAGAATGCACCAAGGTAACATTTTGTAGGAATGTAGTTACGACAGAACAAAAGTTGTGCTGATGAATATCTTTTTTGAAACAACGCATTTAAACAAAAATATTTTTTATATTTTTTAATTCCATGTCCCTTGGACTAAAAATATTCTGAAAATTAAATGGTGTTTAAGATGTGAAACTATTCATTTATTTTTTAAGTCCTGGGAATGAAATGTGATATTTTATATGCAATATCTTTAATTAAAGATTATTATTTTAAAGATCCTGTTCCCTTATTCCCTTCCTGTTAATCTAATGGCATATGATAGTGTTCTTTGATGTTATAATTAGTTGAAAGTCTAATATATATCAACTTATTGTCGCTGGCTGCCCGACTTCCTTACTTTGTCTGTATTCCTGAATAAGGGATGTGATTCTGATTTTTTATTGAACTATATTTTAATTGATGAGCTCTTAACTGACAGATGACAAATGCATTCAGAAATGGATGAAGTTTAAGAAAAATATAATGATGATTGCCAAAATATTACGAGCAGCAATGAAAAACATGATTTTTGGCACCATGTACAGACACTTAATTCGTAGATATAAGAAAGACCATACTAACATACACATAGTGTCAAAATAAAGCAATTTAAAAACTTAGTTTTCTTTATTGAAATTGTTCAACATTGCCACAGAAGACATGTCATTACATTGCATCTTTTAAAATAACAATGAGAGAGGTGTGTCAAAGGACACATTGAGCTGCAACTTTTGGGAATAAGTTTAATGAACTTAGATGTTTTAGACTCATATTTTGCTACTTAAGAACAAATGGATCTTTTCACTCTCATCTAAATCTATGCTCTAGAGCAGCGGTTCTCAACCTGTGGGTCGCGACCCATTTGGGGGTCGCACGACCCTTTCCCAGGGGTCGCCTAAGACCATCGGAAAACACATATGCTCTACAGTTATGAAGTGGCCACGAAAATAATTTTTTGGCTGGGGGTCGATACAACGTGTGGAACTGTATTAAAGGGTCGCGGCATTAGGAAGGTTGAGAACCACTGCTCTAGAGGAACCTTCAAGTCATTCTTATTGATTCCATTCTTAGAGAAAATTGTTCACTTTAGTTGTCTTTGAAAATAAATCTTCTCAAAGTTTTTTGAAAAATAACTGCCGCTTGTGTAATTTGAAAAACCTACATGCATTTGTTAGAGAGCTAACTACGCCAGGTGAGCTCGGCCTGCAGTGTACTTCTTAAAAATAAAATGAGACTTAATTTGAAACTGCAAGACTTTTATGTTTGACTTCTTGGAATTTTATGAAGATTAAACCTGTGATTTGAAAGATTTTCATTCAACATTCTTTTCTGCTTAATCTCATGATTGATGCTATACAAAAATGGTGTGGATCTTTGAAGTTTAATGCTGTTGAAGGTTTGGTGAATGCTTCTATATTGATTAGCCAAAGTTGTCTTGTTATAAGCAAAGACTTTTATTTTTGTAAGAAATGGTTTGGATGTTACTTTGCATGTAATGTAACTGCCAGTTTTATTGCACAGTTGTATAAATTAACATCAACTACAAGTGTGAAATCTTCAGAAATTCAAATACTGTTTCATTCACATAAAGCTAACTTTCAAATTATCAAAGCAATTAAATATTCTGATCAAATGTCATCACCTACTTTGTCTAAAATGTAATGAATTATGAAGTATAGTTTTATTTCAATTTGGTTCTATGTGAGACACATCTTTGATCTTAATTATTCTTATTGATTTTTCATATTTACTGCTAAATTTTTTAAAACTGAGACTCATGATAATCCCCATTGTGTCTCCTCTAAGAAATTGCCTTCCTATGAAAATAAATAATGCAAAGCATGGGTGATAAGTGAGAAATAAAAAATTGGAATTGACAGCTTACTGTGGTGTGAGTGTAACTAAATAGGAGGATAAGTGAAGTGATGGTGCAAGTAAAAACCACCATTCAGTGAATGGTGACTGTTGGGAGAAATATACCTTTTGAGATTTCATTGACAATGTGTTTTATTTTGAATTTTAAAAAAAAATTGTTTGAATGCATTTCATTTGCTAAATTTGAACAATGAAATTACCACATTTTTGAATGAGATTATGTTGATTGCCTTACTCTAAAAGTTTGCCTACTGCAACATCTAAAGAATAAATATTGTTTTGTTATAATTAATAAGCTGGTGAATATGATGATGATGATGATGGATTACTTATATAGCGCTTGTGTCCATGCTATGCTAGCATGCTCAAAGTGCTCTGATGTCATAAACTCTATGTAAAGAAAAATGTCTCTAAATCCTTCTTAGATGATTTTTTTATCATTTTTAAATTCCCTCAAACACTGATGCAAACTGTTCCAAAATTTAGTGCAGTTATGAAGCTTATGATCAACAGCATAATAATATCTTGTTGTGGCACATTTCCAACTAGAGAGAGAGAGAGTGTTGTCATGAGGCCTAAGGTTGTCATGAGGCCTAAGGTTGTCATGAGGCCTAAGGTTGTCATGAGGCCTAAGGTTGTCATGAGGCCTAAGGTTGTCATGAGGCCTAAGTATAAATATAATTGAGATCAAGGAATTGCGAAATCTAACCTTTAATGGAGCAATTTTCTTAAACTTCATTTAGAAAAAAATGGAAATGTGGTGGGTTTTTTTTTGGTGGTGTTTCTTGTTCATACTTTATTTATTCTGGTAGCTGTAACATATTAGACATGTCTGCAGCTATTGATGCATGGATGGCTGATTTTTTAACACCCTGGCAGATTTGCTGTTGTCGTTCAAAAATAATGACCTTATCTCTAATCAATATCTAGTCTGGTATTTAAAAAAAAAAAAAAATGTACTGACTTATGGGCATATTTAAATTAAATCATTCAATTTTAATGCTTCATTTTTATTTTTGTAAAGTCTTCATATTAGTGGCAGGCCAAGAGTTTTGTGCTCAGTGCCGCTTCTGCCGATTACTTGTCATATTATGCAACACAAAAGTGGACATTCCATTTATAGCCAGCCTAGTCTTGGCCATCACCAGTTTCTAAGTTAGATTGATTATCTGTGCTTAAAAAGGTACATGTTATAAGGATACATGAATTCATTTACCTTTGCTATAAATAAATGTATGAAAGTATAATTTCAACTGTTGTCATTTTCTTGACCAACTACCTTTCTTATTGTCTTAAAGTTTTGAAGATCACTTGGGTAACTAATTTAAATTAGATTTTATCATGAACTTTTTTAAAAATCTTCAATTGATTGTCATGCTTTTTCCCCCGCTGTTGTTCAATCAGTTTTTTTCCTATCATATTTAACATACACTTTATATGATAACCGAATTGTACATAATTTTTTTATGAAACATTTTATTTAAGATTGTATTCATTTATAATGGGCGTTTTCCTCCATGGGCTGGTATATACTTTTACTTATTGTAACCAAATGTGCTGTCTCTTGCTACAGTTTTGAAATAATGAGGAGAAATTTCCCCTGTTACATTTACCTCCTGATTTCTATTGTAGGCCACTGACCACTTAAGACCTAAGGTCTAGTGAGTAGTAAAAATCATAAAACTTCCATAGGGCCTTCACAATATGCTTATGCCATCTCTGAAGAAGTCCTTGGTCATCTCAATCTGCTGTTGATTTCCCAGTCCTGTTGCTCACTGATTTCATTCACATTTTTGTTGTTGGTTTCCTCTAACTACTTTCATCATGATTTTCTGCTCCTGGTTTATTTTAAACACCAAGTAATGTCAGGGTTTATTGCCCCTTTCCGTACATGTTCCTTATTTGGTTGCGAATAGTTTTGTTGAAATAATGAAAATAATATTAGCCGCTGCATACTTGATAATAAGTTAAACATATTCTCTTATATTCAATTTTCTACATAACTTTACATAAATTACAATTTCACAGGTGATGGACAATTTATCAAAACCTTGGAGATCTTATTTTTTTTGTTCATACCAACAGTAGCATACCCTGACTAAATGTCCCCTACCTTGACTAAATGCCCCCCTTGGCAAACACCCTAAATTCCCCCCCCCCCCCAACTGAATTATATAAAATGTTTAAATACCCCCAACCATTCCCCAGTGAAGCCCTGGGCAGTCGCACCCTTTCTCCCCCACCCTTGAACTTGATGCACCACTGCATTAAAAATATCAAAACTTGTCTTTGTTATCATTACTCAAACTTGAAATATATTTACCGAGTGTATATCAAATGGATAACAACAGTATTTATGATTTTGAAATGTCTTTGTGAAGAAGCCCTATTCGTCGCCTATTGAAAATAAATATATATATATATTATATATAAAATTTTAAAACGAATAAATCAGCAAATTTAAAATGCATTTTAATTTTTGGTTGAATAAATAATAAAACAGAATCTGCTGCCGTGTGAAATTATAAAATATTTTTTTTACTCATTAATGTTGATTTTGTAAATTATTGGGTCACTTAAAGTGGTGTGATGGTACTTGCTTAGAAATGTGTGTGGAAGTTTGTATTTAACTTTGGTGAGGTTGAAATAAACATATGTTTAACTGAAATAGCATTCTTTCTTTACATTGTGTATTATTGATAATATATAACATGTGGACTTTTTCACCCAAATTAGGCAAGTTCTTTTTTTGTTGAACCGCTTCTCTCTCATGTCTCCCTCCTCTCTCATGTCTCCGTCCTCTCTCATGTCTCCCTCCTCTCTCATGTCTCCCTCCTCTCTTGTGTCTCCTTCCTCTTGTGTCTCCCTCCTCTCTCATGTCTCCCTCCTCTCTCATGTCTCCCTCCTCTCTCATGTCTCCCTCCTCTCTCATGTCTCCCTCCTCTCCCGTGTCTCCCTCCTCTCTCATGTCTCCCTCCTCTCTCATGTCTCCCTCCTCTCTCATGTCTCCCTCCTCTCTCGTGTCTCCCCGTGAAAAAATAAATATATATTTCTTGTTTGTAGATATGCATAGATTATTGGGAGATGTTTGGGGAATTTTGTGAACATTGACTTTGGAAACTTGATTATTGTAACAGCTATGAATCAGTCTTACCTAGTTGAACCAAAAACATGTTAAGGTGTATGCTTTGAGGGATAAGGGACAGCTGATTGAGGACAGCAGAGATTTGATCTGTTCTCTAATTTGTTTTAAATTGTGGCTGTCAAATTGGACTAAACCAGTCCCCAAATATGATCCAGTGATGTCTGTCTTTAAATCTATTATAACATGCTCTAGTCTCAAAATACGTCTTATAAGCAAGACTTCTGGGTTTGTGGCTGAATAAATAATGCATCTTATTAGCCAGACTTATAGGTTTGTGACTGACTAAATAGTGCATCTTATAAGCTAGACTATAGGTCTGTGACTGACTAAATAATGAATCTTATAAGCTAGACTATACGTTTGTGACTGACTAAATAATGCATCTTATAATCTAGACTATAGGTCTGTGACTGACTAAATAATGCATCTTATAATCTAGACTATATGTTTGTGACTGACTAAATAATGCATCTTATAATCTAGACTATAGGTCTGTGACTGACTAAATAATGCATCTTATAATCTAGACTATAGGTCTGTGACTGACTAAATAATGCATCTTATAATCTAGACTATAGGTCTGTGGCTGACTAAATAATGCATCTTATTAGCCAGACTTAAAGGTTTATGGCTGACTAAATAATGCATCTTATAAGCTAGACTATAGGTCTGTGACTGACTAAATAATGCATCTTATAAGCTAGACTATAGGTTTGTGACTGAATAAATAATGCATCTTATTCGCCAGACTTATAGGTTTGTGACTGACTAAATAATGCATCTTATTAGCCAGACTTATAGGTTTGTGACTGACTAAATAATGCATCTTATTCGCCAGACTTATAGGTTTGTGACTGACTAAATAATGCATCTTATTAGCCAGACTTATAGGTTTGTGACTGACTAAATAATGCATCTTATAAGCTAGACTATAGGTCTGTGGCTGACTAAATATTGCATCTTATTAGCCAGACTTAAAGGTTTATGACTGACTAAATAATGCATCTTATAAGCTAGACTATAGGTCTGTGACTGACTAAATAATGCATCTTATAAGCTAGGCTATAGGTTTTTTTGACTGACTAAATAATGCATCTTATAATCTAGACTATAGGTCTGTGACTGACTAAATAATACATCTTATAATCTAGACTATAGGTCTGTGACTGACTAAATAATGCATCTTATAATCTAGACTATAGGTCTGTGACTGACTAAATAATGCATCTTATAATTTAGACTATAGGTCTGTGACTGACTAAATAATGCATCTTATAATCTAGACTATACGTTTGTGACTGACTAAATAATGCATCTTATAATCTAGACTTATACGTTTGTGACTGACTAAATAATGCATCTTATAATCTAGACTATACGTTTGTGACTGACTAAATAATGCATCTTATAATCTAGACTATACGTTTGTGACTGACTAAATATTGCATCTTATTAGCCAGACTTAAAGGTTTATGACTGACTAAATAATGCATCTTATAAGCTAGACTATAGGTCTGTGACTGACTAAATAATGCATCTTATAATCTAGACTATAGGTCTGTGACTGACTAAATAATGCATCTTATAATCTAGACTATACGTTTGTGACTGACTAAATAATGCATCTTATAATCTAGACTATAGGTCTGTGACTGACTAAATAATGCATCTTATAATCTAGACTATACGTTTGTGACTGACTAAATAATGCATCTTATAATCTAGACTATACGTTTGTGACTGACTAAATAATGCATCTTATAATCTAGACTGTACATTTGTGACTGACTAAATAATGCATCTTATAATCTAGACTATAGGTCTGTGACTGACTAAATAATGCATCTTATAATCTAGACTATAGGTCTGTGACTGACTAAATAATGCATCTTATAATCTAGACTATACGTTTGTGACTGACTAAATAATGCATCTTATAATCTAGACTATAGGTCTGTGACTGACTAAATAATGCATCTTATAATCTAGACTATACGTTTGTGACTGACTAAATAATGCATCTTATAATCTAGACTATACGTTTGTGACTGACTAAATATTGCATCTTATTAGCCAGACTTAAAGGTTTATGACTGACTAAATAATGCATCTTATAAGCTAGACTATAGGTCTGTGACTGACTAAATAATGCATCTTATAATCTAGACTATAGGTCTGTGACTGACTAAATAATGCATCTTATAATCTAGACTTATACGTTTGTGACTGACTAAATAATGCATCTTATAATCTAGACTATACGTTTGTGACTGACTAAATAATGCATCTTATAATCTAGACTATACGTTTGTGACTGACTAAATAATGCATCTTATAATCTAGACTTATAGGTTTGTGGCACGCAGAGGAATAAGAAATCATATTTTTGCACACAATTACCAAAAGTTATCCGACACTTGAAGAATTTGTTGCAGGGAGTTACTCCATTGGTGCTATTATTCGGAATGGGTAAGTTTTTTTTTTTTTTTTGCACACCATGGCGTTGGTTGATTAAATAGTCGGAAACAAATACGCTAACTCGGTTATTCATTCTTTTGTAAGCATAGTGCTCTTAAAAAAACAACATTGTATTATCAACTGTGCTGTTGATTCGGGTTTGAGCAGAAATTTAAGATAGAGTAGAGCAGAAAAAACAACCTTGTTAACTTTTAATGAAAATAGTTATCTATGTTGTCAAAAGGTTTCTTACAGTCATAAATATAGGGGTTGGTCGCACGCAAGGGTGTACCGGGCGGGGGGGGGGGGCTGCGGTCCGCCCTGGGCGGCACTTATTTTAGGTTGGCATTCTCGGTTCACCTCGGTATGTTTTATAAAGCCGTTTTATTTCCCTGGGTAATCTGTATGACTTTGGGGTTTTCGTTTTATTAGGAGGTTTGAAAAAGAAAAAAAAAAATCCAACAACTAAGGATCGTCCAGGTCTTCTCAAACTTAAGTACTCCACTGTTTGGATGGCACACACTTTGAAACTGTAGTCTTGACTTATATATAAGTGCCTTGCAGAATAAGACCCGAGAGTAAACCCTCGAGGTAAGAAACAACCGTAAAAGAAATAGCCGCCTCTGCAACAGCTACCGTTAGAGAACCGCCTTAACAATACAAGGAGCAAATCTTAAGGCATTCTGCAAAGGAAACTCCGGGTGACCTGGCTTGGGGGCAGGGACGTCATTTTGGGTAAGGCGGGGGTGGAGATTCCCCAATCCCCCAAACTTGATTTTATTTAAATTGCTCTGTACTGTGACGCCTCCAGTAATAAACAACTAAACAAGCCGGGAAATTGTTGGTTTTGCCCCCACTCCCCCCCTGAAATGACGTTCCTGCTTTGGGATGATAAGGAAAGAAAGCTCTAGGGCAGGGGTGGGCAAACTTTTTGTGCGGAGGGCCACATTGACAAAGGTAAAGCTATTGGGGGGCAACATGTATATTATGTCCAATTTTTAAATATCGATAAACATTTCCCTATATTAAAATCGATAGTTTCGCATTTTAGCATTACATGACAAAGGTCAAGAACTGTTTAAAAAATAGAAAATTAGAAAGAAATTGGATCAAAAATGTTTTAAAAATCATAATGGTGCATGAAATTCTGTAAAATTCAACAAAATAACTTAAAAACATAGTAATTTTTTACCATTTCTAAATGCCTTCGAGGGCCACATAATATTAGTTGCCGGGCCGCATGCGGCCCGCGGGCCGTAGTTTGCCCACCCCTGCTCTAGGGGCTTTGATGAGACTCTGAAACAAACAAAAAACAAAGTAAATCAAATAAAATGATTAAAGTAAATGCAGAAAATTTAGCAGACCTCTGTGCAAGCAACCAACATGGTTTTTTGTTGTTGTTATTTTTTAAGGAAGGAGGGGGGGGGGGGTGTGGTGTCACATTCCAACAGAAATATTCACAAGGAAAACTGCATATCATCGCACCCATGAATAACAACAAAAATTGACTACATCTGCATTTATTTATTTATTTTTTTTAAATAATAATAATAATTACAAATAACCCAGCAGTAGCCTTCGCGACGCCAGTGTAACTAGATGTGGGATCCGATCAACACTTTCCGCTATTTGGGGGGGGGGGGGGATAGTTTACGAGCAATAGTATCGTCGTTTTTTTTAAAAATGCATTTAACCGATGTAGCTATCAAGTCTATAGTATTGTCATTCAAATGCTATCTCGGCCAAACGTATTATCTTTAAGAGTTGCCACCCCCCCCCCCCCCACTTTTTTTCTTCTCTTTTTACACCCCCTTCCCTAAATGCCCAGAATATCTAGCGCTCCGGATGACGAAACAGGTTTTAAAGACGGCGATAGAAGAATCCAATGTTTGTTTGGGGGGGGGGGGGGGAGATAACATTCCAAGCCGCTTCATACGTAAACTTACGACGGGGTTTGACGCAAAATGATTTACATGTGACGCAGTGGCGACGGGTTGTAAAAACCTGAAAGATTAGACAGTTATTGGGTGGGTGGGCAACAGTTAGGTGCAGTGGCGTAACTAGGGCTAGTTCCGCCCGGATTTTTGCCGCCCTCTTCCACGAAAAAAAACTTTTGCAGTTGGCCGAAAATTCCGCCCCTCCATATAAAGAAAAAAATGCCCCCCGGGGCAGATCGCCCCCCCTACGCACCCCCTTCCTACGCCACTGGTTAAGTAAAGGTAAAATCTTATTTACAGGAAAACTGAATATACTTAAGAGCAGAGGTGGATTTAGAGTTTGTCAGAAATTGTCCGTGCCCTCCCCTCCGCGCCCTCCCCTCCATGCCATCCCCCCGCGCCCTCCCCTCACACAAGGTTTTTGTTTTTTTAAGGTGTTGGGTGGGGGGGGGGGTCAACATTAAATGTAGCAAAGTTACGTTAGCAAAAGATAAGATAGTCTTCATGAAATGCAAAATGACGCTTGGTTTTTCTAAACAAAGTGCAAGTCATACCTTGTTTTAGAGCAAAGATTGCCGCGTACAGCATTACTTAAAACGTACAAAAATAAATTCAAAAATGTATATATTTTTTCATGTTCATAATAAGAAGGAAAAAAAAATCTGTTCAAATCATTGGTCCCTGTAGTCAGTGTAATGCCCATGTCTGTGAACGCTTTTCATTTTAAATATTGGAAAATGTTTAGAAGAATGCATGTCGTTTCAATTAGGGCATTTCAATTATTTTTTTAAAACTGAAACCTGCTTCTAGAGTAGCAATCAGTATTTTTTGTCAGTAGATGAATGCAGTGGAGACGCTATAGTTTGGGACTCTCTGGGAGTTAGTTGATTTTGCCGCGCGCACCAGATTAAATATTTCCAGTGCACCGAAAATGCACGCCCCAAAAAAATCCCACCCTGGGGCGGACCTCTCTCTCCACCCCCTTCTTCATACTCCAGTTGATGCATGGTTAACAATTTCCCCAGAAAGTATAACGTTGACCGCCCTCTGCAGATCTTGTCTTCACATGCCCTTCGAAACAAGAGTTAAGATTTTCCCATTAGGCTTAACGCTATACGAAAAATTGATATTCTTTGAACCGGAAATTAGGTGCTCCAAGAAATGTCGTCAAAAAAGGAAGTTGCTTCGAACGGAATTTTGTTCGAAAATAAATAATGGGTAAATGGCCACACACACACAAACTGTTTTTAAAACTTTGCTTTTCCCCCTTTACCTTCCCTTAAAAAAAGATTATTTGTTTTTAATCTTCATTTAACAAATATCATTTTTAACATACTTCCATTTAAACAAACTTCCATTTAAACAAACTTCCGTTTAAACAAACTTCCGTTTAAACAAATTTCCATTTAAACAAACTTCCATTTAAACAAACTTCCATTTAAACAAACTTCCATTTAAACAAACTTCCGTTTAAACAAACTTCCGTTTAAACAAATTTCCATTTAAACAAACTTCCATTTAAACAAACTTCCGTTTAAACAAACTTCCGTTTAAACAAACTTCCATTTAAACAAACTTCCATTTAAACAAACTTCCATTTAAACAAACCTCCGTTTAAACAAACTTCCATTTAAACAGACTTCCATTTAAACAAACTTCCATTTAAACAAACTTCCGTTTAAACAAACTTCCGTTTAAACAAATTTCCATTTAAACAAACTTCCATTTAAACAAACTTCCATTTAAAAAAACTTCCGTTTAAACAAACTTCCGTTTAAACAAACTTCCATTTAAACAAACTTCCATTTAAACAAACTTCCATTTAAACAAACCTCCGTTTAAACAAACTTCCATTTAAACAGACTTCCATTTAAACAAACTTCCATTTAAAAAAAACTTCCATTTAAACAAACTTCCTTTTAAACAAAATTCCATTTAAACAAACTTCCATTTAAACAAACTTCCATTTAAACAAACTTCCGTTTAAACAAAATTCCGTTCGAATAACATTCCTACATACACGTTGCTTTCGAACAAATTGGTTTCGATTTATTTTCCGGTTTCAAAGTCGGTCGCTGCCAACAATAATTTTTTCAGACATGTATATTATGGTCCCCAAGAAATCCTCAGTGGTATCTTGAATATATATATATATATATATATATATATATATATTCGCACCCGGGTACCAGAAGTGAGAGGTTGGGATTAAAAAACTATTTAAAATATTATTGTTGGGTTTGTAAGACAAAACTTGGTATCAAATGAAAGATAATTGAATGGAATATAAGTTTGTAAGCTTACTTCTTCAGTTTAACTAAAATAAACTACCACAAATGACATTCGAATAGCATTGAGTCTACTGGGACCCTGGTGCGTATGGCGGCGCTGCGTGTCCGGTGCCATTTTCACCAGTGCTATTCGGATGTATGTGTATATTCATATATATTAGGAACGCTGATTTAGTATTTAATTTTATTTAAGAGCTTCAAAGAGCAAGGACTTAAGTTGCCAAGAAGCTTATCAGACCAGTTTTCTATTCCTACAACAGTTTTGGGTGTTATTTAACAAAAAGGGGTGTGTTTAGGAAGTTCTACTGTACACAAAAGAGAATTGATAGAAAATAAATCTGCTTTTTTTGTGTGCAGGTGGCTACAAGAATAAAAGCCTTTGGGTTTGAAGGATTTTTGTGTAAATAATCGAGAGAGAGAGGGAGAGGGGTACACACTTTTGACGTAATGTCAGCTTGTGACAGCAAAATGAGATATGAGATTGCGTGTTTTTAGTAAAGATAGCCTTGAGCTCCGAGCAAATAATATTCTATTCGTGAACAGAAGAAAAAAAACGGAAAAAAAATGTTTTCACTTATTAGATAAAAATATTGTAGAATCCGATGGCCTTTGACCGGAGGGATTTCCCTTAAGAACAAAGTTCACGACTAGGCTTATTCGATATAAGTAAATATTGATATAACACAAAATATTCGCAAATGGATGATCCATACAGGACGACTAAAAAGTTTTTTTTTTAACATACTGGAATACACGCAGATGTCTCACAGAAACATATAACAAGAAAAAATGCTAGCTTGCGGACGTCCACAAGATCCTTATCTCCATCTTTTCCACTTGTAAGCGACCCCCTTTTTCCCCCTACCCCGTCTTCGCTGATATCCTTTGATGAAAACCCCCTTGATGACTTAGGCCAGTGATTCCCAACCTTCCGAATGCCGCGACCATTTAATACAGTTCCTCTTGTTGTAGCGACCCCCATCCACAAAATTATTTTCTTTGCTTCTTCATAACTGTAGACTCGATGGTCTTAGGCGACCCCTGGGAAAGGGTCGCTCGACCCCAAAGGGGTCGCGACCCACAGGTTGAGAACCGCTGACTTAGGCGATTTGCATATATTTGGTAAATGCCAATTTCTTTATTTCAATTGTTCATTCTTATTTAACCTTTTTTTATAAATTTGAAAGAACTAACCACCGCAAAGCAAGGGCGTAGTATTACCATACAGTGCAAAAATTGTTAATGTTTGACCGAGGAAAATGATATCCTGAAAAGATGTACTGAATACTGCTCAGAGCTGTATACTGAAAATATAAAGATAGACCAAGAGATCCTTAATGTCCCTCCAGCAACGGACAATGAAAACTACCATATTCTCCGCAAGAAGTGGAAGCAGCAGTCCAAGCACTCCAAATAGGAGAGGCCGCAGGAGTGGATAATATCCCGGTCGAGTTGGTGAAACAAGGAGAAGCAGTGATAAGTGCCCTAATCAATATTTGTAACAAAATATGGCTGACAGGGGGATGGCCAAAATCATGGACCCAATCGCTCTTCATCACCCTCCCAGAGAGAGGTAACCTACAGCAATGCCAAAACTATCGCACCATTAGCCTAATAAGCCACCCAAGCAAGGTCATGCTGAAGATCATACTGAACCGACTAAAACCTTATGCCGAAAAAATCATTGCTGAAGAACAAGCGGCGCCCAACGTGTTCAACATCTTCTTGGAGAGAGTTATATCAGAATCATTGAAAGCGCATGTAGGGACAGTCAGCATTGGTGGCAGAACAATTACCAAACCAACGTTTTGCAGATGACAAGACGGACTTGCTGGAAGCGAAATTGAGCTCGCCAAACTAGTAAAGCGTCTCGACAAGACTTCCTCGTCCTTCGGCATGCAAATCAGTGCAGAAAAGACAAAACTGATGACGAATAACACCACCGGCATCCTCCACGGGTAGGAAAGATTAGAGACAGTAGGCAGCTTCAAGTACCTAGGAGCACTAGTCTCGGAAGAAGGCTCCAAGCCCAAATTGATGGCTAGGATTGCCCAGACCACAACAGCACTAAAGAGGCTTAAGAAAATATGGAATGACAAAAATATAGCCCCCCCCCCCCCCAGCACCAAAATCAGGCCGATGCGCTCATTAATCCTCTTCATGTTCTTGTATGCCTGTGAGTCCTGGACATTAACAGCAGAACATGCAAGAAAAATAAAGGCGATGGAGATGAGATGTTTCAGAAACATTCTTGGAATCTGCTATAGAGACCATATCTCTAACGAACAAGTGACAGAAAGGATTCGTCAAGCAATTGGGATGTACGATGAACTCCTGGTGACTGTAAAAAAAGCGCAAACATGAGTGGTATGGCCACGTAACAGAAAAAAAGGGCTCGCCAAAGAAAAAAATGCAGGGCACAACGAGAGGAGGGAGAAGAAGAGGAAGGCATAGAAAAAGATGGGAAGATAACATCAAAGAGTGGACGGGACTAAAACTAGGCGATGCTGCGCGTAGTGCAGAAAACAGAGAGGAATGGAGAAGGGTAGATTTCATGTCATCTGTGGCGCCCCAAAGATCCAAGGACTAAGGGACATGATGATCATGATATATTTCCAAAATAATAATTTTTGTAAATTCTTGTTAATTGTCCGTTTTTAATGTGTAAATTTTTTTTAGCTTGTCAATTTTATTTTTAAAATGGGTCTTTTCTATTGGCTTAAGCTCAGGAGAATAAGACTGGCAGTTTTTAAACATAGCTATAATAAAAATGATATCTCATATGTATATTTTGCTTGTGGTGTGATTGCTTCCATTTCCGGATAGCGCGCGAAATATAATTCCCGAAAAACTACGCTAAATGATTTTTTTTTTAATAACCCAACTGCGTTAGGTGCGTAATATTTTCTTTTCGGAAAATGAAGTTGTATCAATTTAAAAATGGTTTAATAAATATGCACATTAAAAGTAATTGGGACATCATAATTTTAATATAGTTCATGAGCGTGAAATAAAAAGTATGCTGTGGCGTATCGTGTGAAAGGAGTGTAACAAAATTTGGGATTCTTAAATGTGCGTTACTTGAGTTCATGTTTTGTCAAGTAACTATAGTCGATGAAAAGTTCACTCATTGCTGTCGCCAATGTTTGGCGAGCTATAACTAATATATTAGTTTCTCTTCGTGTTACTGTCTTCGTCTGTCAGCTGTTACCAGCGAGGCGTCGCGGGGAGGTATAATAGTTGATGCACACCGCAAAGTGTGAGGCCCGCTGGAGGTTCACGTCGGGGATTTTTAGGGTGCCCTTGACACATGTCAACCCACCAACGGCATGGTCTTCACGTAAGCCCCGAAAGCGTAATTCCTGCTGTTGTAAGCGTCCAATGCAGGTTGGGTGACGGGCACTCCGACCAGGTGGCCCAGCCAGTTAATTTGTTGTCTGGGCCATATACTGGCTGATTGGGATAGCACCAAACCATTTTCGTGAGGGGGAAAAATAATATTAAACCACTAGGAAGGTAGTAAACCTTCAGGAGGGAGATAACTTTAAACATTTGGTTGTTATTTACCCAGTGGCGTAGCGAGCTTAACTCGCGCCTGGGGCACAATACCTTTTTAGCGCCCCTTAATACCTTTTTAGCGCCCCCCCCTATTCGAAAACCATACAATATTATAGTAAAATATACCATTTGGCGCCCTTTTTGAGTAGCGCCCGGGGCATGATGCCCCCTTGCCCCCCCCTCACTACGCCGCTGTATTTACCGAATATTGTCAACAGGGTCAGTTTTGGCGTTTATTTTTTGCCTGTTATTTGTAAGGTCTTGTTTATTTTAATCGAATTGTTTATGTTAAAAAAACTTTTAGAAATTTAAATCTAGTGACTCTTTGCTCTCTTTATAATCGCAATTATTATGCTTCCTGGCTTTTCGCGATGCATGGTGCCGTATGCGGACGTCCAAAACTGCGGGAATTAAAAGGGGGGTGGGGGGGGGTAATCCTGATTCGGGAAAATGTGGACTGCGCAGAGGGGGCTGATGAAGATGCGTGTTTCGTGTGGACATTGCTTTATAAACAACCCACACTGTGCTTTATAAACAACCCACAATATGCTTTATAAACAACCCACAATAAACAACTAACAATATTAACATTTGATGATATTTAAAGTGAGTTCGTAAAATGTTAGTAATTAGGAAAAAAAAATGACCTAGAAAATGTCCTTGAACCCCTGTACTTACGTGGACTTTAAAGGTAGAGACTGTGGGGTCGGATTTGACTAACTTTATAGACTTTTTTCTTTAAAATGTATTCTAATCCGGATTTTTATCGAAGTGGTACAATATTTGAGGGTAAAACGTAAGTGCATTTTATTCTTATCCGTAACTGCAGACGAGCATTGGATTCTCACGCCATAAGTTTAAATAGTAATCGCGCAGGCGATCATTATTTCTTTTTTTAAATCCCGACTATGATTCCCGTCGTTCCTTATGCATGACACCAATCTCATTGGC
The DNA here is from genome assembly GCA_964017045.1 of Omphiscola glabra. Classification (NCBI taxonomy): domain Eukaryota; kingdom Metazoa; phylum Mollusca; class Gastropoda; family Lymnaeidae; genus Omphiscola; species Omphiscola glabra. The sequence goes on along the minus strand of OZ024794.1, from coordinate 30,823,087 downwards.
AATACGATAACATACGTCATTGAATGAGATCATGTTAACAGATCTGCTGTGAGAGAGAAAGAACAAGCCCCAAGAAGTGGGGAATTGTTTAGGGGAAAACTCCACATACGTTCCAATTCTATTCTATACTTAATCTTTCATCAATTTTTAATATAAAGCCTCAACTTTTGAAGAAATAGAACGTATATTTGAATACCTTCATCTTGATATCGCATATTATTTGTTTCCTCGGTGTTACTGTTCGTCCTTCCCTCGCAAAGATGACCCGAGCCATTGTCAACTTGAGCAGTGGCCTTGACTTGAACAGCAGCCTTGACTTGAGCAGTAGCCTTTACTTGAGCAGTAGCCTTGACTTTTGAGCTGTATTTTGTTTAAAGGGAGGGAGAGCTGCTCAATTCGTATGCCTCCCCCCTCCCCCCTCCCCGGGTCCTTGCCGGATCCAGAGGCAAGATTTCGTCAAGACGACTGGAAATAGAGCAGTATGCAGTAGATGACCAGTTATCGCGTGTCTTGTGTCTTTCGGTGTGCTCTTGATGCGCTCTACGTCGCTGGAGTTGTCGGAATTTTCTTCGTATCAATGCTGCCTACAGGACTCCATATCCAGGTTTTCAAAAATTTCCACAGTGTACGGAATGGCAGACCCAACATCCCGCCCCGTTAACAAATTTTAATTTGGAACTCCACGCATAGCCCATTATGTGAATTTATTCCGCCTGCATTGCAGTTAACGATATATTGGTATGTGAGTAGCACACCTGATTGAATTTATGGAAAAAAATTAAGTAAAGGATTTGGTACGTTGACTCAGTACAGTACAAACTTTATTCACAATTTTATACAGTTGCAATGTCTGTTTCCGATTTTGTTGTTTTATGTTACTTCCACCCACTTTCTTTCCGTCCTTCTGATCTTTGTTTTCTTTGAGGACTTGTGCCAGTTTTTTTTATTATTCTTTGCTTATAATATCTTTCTTTTTAGATATACGTAGCATGCAAAAATATATATAATATAAATTTAATTGATAGTAATACTAATGTTTTTTTGCTGTACTGTGGAAGGCATTTTGCTGAAATGTTTGAATTTGTATATTTTCTCATCATAATTAAGGCTTTAATTTATTGTTTTCTTAACGCGAATTGTTTGTGTCCTATTAATCCACAAGCCTTTGTCGCCGTCCAAGCCTTTTGTAGTGTTGGATTTCCGATTTAAAACCTAATCTTGGAAGTCATCTTTAGACTCAGTGTGTTCCGTGTAGCTGTCCTGATAAAGGCAATACAATTTATGACTTGACAGACGAATAACAAAATAAACAAACAACATGACAAGGCGGATTGGTGAGAGCGTGGGCGAAATCCAGTTATTTAATGCCCGCCGTCGTCGGAATAATTAACAAGAGAGTGCTGAAGACGAGACTTTTGGCTAGAACTGGATTGTCTAGAACACTGGAGGGGTCAGTAGCACTGATTGTCTAGAAAGGGATTATCTAGAACACTGGGGGTCAGTAGCACTGATTGTCTAGAAGGGGATTATCTAGAACACTGGGGCTCAGTAGCACTGATTGTCTAGAAGAGGATTATCTAGAACACTGGGGTCAGTAGCACTGATTGTCTAGAACTGGATTATCTTAGAACAAAAAAAGGGGGGGGGGTGAGTTCAGAACCTCTGATGGTCTAGAACTGGATTATCTAGAATCTAGAACATGGGGGTCAGTAGTACTTACGGTCTATAACTAGATATCTAGACCGGTGGACACATTGGACCAGGGGGCAGTGTCAGATTTATGCATTGAATTTTTTTTATTTGATCATAAATATTTATTTTATACGGACAGTCAACGTAAGTAGCACTTTGGGGAAACTGAAGAACACTGAGATTAATAACAGGAAGGTGCAGAACCGTATTATCTAGAGCGTGTAAGTCAGTAACAGGATGGGTTTTGATGGATTATCTAGAACACGGGGGTCTGTAGCAAGATGGATTTAAATTTATTTATTTGCATTTTATCTGTTGGTTGAAGTCTTTAAACCCATTTTCTTAAACCGAATATCGAACATTTCACTAAGAAGGATCGCCTTGCCCTGGCCGTCATATACATGTTGGTTAAAATGAAATTTGACTAACGGAGATTTATTAATTATTTTTTTAATGTTTATGGGAAAATGAACATTATTTGTAACCCCCCCCCCCTTTTTTTTTTTTCTCCTTTATTTCCAGTATTTTATTTCGAGCAAACTTCCGTCAACCAATTTCCATTTGTAAAAAAATTGTTTCGTACAAATTTCCGGTAATTTTTTTACATTTTTGATAATCATTGATCAAGAATTTTTAGATATTCACTGACGTAGGATAAAGGTTGAGGGGGGAGCGGTGCGTCTCGGGCGGCACTTTTTTGTTGTTCTATATTAGGGGCGACATTTTCGGGCAGCTGCAGAGATTTTCCGTCGGTGGGAGCGGCAATAATCTTTTCCCACCCTGGGTGGCACTTACCCATGTGTTATGTCGACGACGTGTTTACGACATATTTCCCCTTGCTGTGATCTCTAGCTGACCCAAATTCGGCTGCACTGCGCTATTAGGGTGTGGCGTACTAGAAATAGTCCCCATTTGACGTCGGCTACAATTAACTACAATCTATGGTCTGTTTATTCTTAGAACTTTGTAGAATTAGGTAGAAGGTTTGAGAAACGATTACAATGCGCAGTTTGGTTTCTCGAAATGTCTTTGAAACCGGCCATTTCTATTGAGACACAGGAGTGTGTGTAGAGGATTTTGGCTATCATTTTATCACGATATATTTTGAGCGTGTGTTATTGTTACTACGAGACAAAAGATTTGTTCACTGTGCGTGTGAAGATTCCTTTTCATCATTGTACCTTTCTACAACATTGTGTATTTTTAAACATTGTACCGGTACAAGCCTATCATTATTTTGTAAGTCGATAGCTTTAATTATGTTTCTTTTGATTTTGTAATTTTTCATTAAAATGTATTAATAGTAATAAGCCCTGGTTTGAGTATCGTGTTCTTTGATATATAGTATTTAACTTATAATATCCTCTTTTGTTGTGCACTGTTTTAGAACGAACCATAAACATAAATAAGAGATTAATTTCTCCACACTGATAACAGTACGTAATACCTCGCCTCGCCACAGTGGATATTACACTTAGTTACTTGCTGCTTCTCTGGTCAATAGCCGAGATACGAATGGTGATCTTGATGAAGCAATCATAGATTTTTTAAAGTGCGTTTTTAAGTAACTTATCAGGCCTCTTAAATCGCCATGTTAAGTAAATTGTACTACATATTTTATATATTTGTATGTTTGGAGCAAGGCTTGAAAACTTTAATGACTTACCCAAATTGATTCTGCAAATGCAGCAAGAATATTTTTTTTTTGCAACTGTCTACAGAGCACAATAGTAATAGAAAATTACTTTCATTTTTTTTAAATAAATAAAATAACACATAAACTTCGTCTTTAACCATATTACACCTTTGAAACATTTGCTCTGCAAATGAGGATGCCCCTGAGGCAGTGACGTAGCGAGCTTAACTCGCGCCCTGGGCACAATACCTTTTTAGCGCCCCCCCCCCCCATTCGAAAACCATACAATATTATAAGTAAAATATACCATTTGGCGCCCCTTTGTGAGTAGCGACCGGGGCATGATGCCCCCTTCCCCCCCCCCTCGCTACGCGACTACCCTTAGGACCAATTTGGACTTAACATCAAAAGAAGAAGAAGATCACCAGCCTCGTGTTACGAGTTGATCATTAATTTCTTTAAAGTTTTTCCTTTTTTTCAACTACATTTTACCTTTGAATAGTGACTCTACCCACATTAACGACGAAAGTTTATCACAATCAGTTCCACAAGATAAGATGTTTTTATTTAAATCAGATTTTAGGGTTTTCTTTGAATTTGAAGAGCTGCTCAAAAACATAAAATGTTAACTCTATTTTCATTCAAGTTTCGGTTTCATACTTTATTTAAAACTATAGCCATGACTCTGAACTCTCATCTTTTCAAAAATTCCACAGGTGTGAAACAAAGATTCATTGCCTGGCGAAGTCGACCCATCCAGCTGGAAATAGTGTTTTATTTAGTAACAGTTTGCTTTAAAATTATATTCTTAGCCTTCTGTCATTTCATTGAATAGTTAACCCACGTATGGTAGCTTACATGCAGCACACATTCAAAGAACTTGAGACACTGCATGTAGAATGAGGTCTTCACCAATTGTAGACAGACAAAACAATTGATGAATTAATTGGTGAAAAAGAGAGATGAACAATTGTGCCTGATGGTGCAGGACTTTTTTTTTTTTTCTCTTTTTTTATAAAAACAAAAGGGGGTGGCGGCGGAAACCTCGAAATTCTCTCATTGACTTCCGCTGCCGCCCTTTTGCGTTGACGTAGCGTTTAATTTTATATTTACTTTAATTTTATTTTTCATTTAACACAATTTTTTTGAACATAGGAAATAATTAAAAAATGTAAAGAAGATAATTTTCTTTTTTTTTTTTTTTTTGAAAAAAATTTTGGTGATGTGGATGGACACTGACTGAGATAGGACAAACGAACATTTAATGTTATATTGATGGTGCAGATCGCTTTTTGACTTTGTCACGAACAAATTGCGGAATGATATGTAGCTCCTTATCAGCTTAGTCATTTTAAAAAATGTACTTTTGTAAAAAAAACTGTGTTATGAATCAAACAACTGGATATAAAATAGTTTTTTTTAAATGCCTGTGAACATCTCACAGATTTTTTTCTCAAATGCTAAACAAAGTTATTTTTTAAAAAAATAATAATAATAAAGTTCATTTGAAAAATCACGCTTCATCCCCAAAGGCTCGAAGAGCGGTACAAAAACAAAGCTGGGAGATAATAAAGTTGGAAAAGATGGTAGACAACTTCACCCCAGAAGGTGTTTGCGAAATAGATGAGTTTTTAAATTTGTATTGAAGGACTCCAGCGTCTAGCTGTGTCTGAGAGCGTCAGGAAGGGTGTTCCAAATGGTTGGGCCAGCAAATGCGAACGTGCGCTTTCCGTAAGTCTCAAGGCGAATACGCGGTATCGAGAGTTTGCCACTATCGGATGAGCGGAGTTGCCTAGTGGGTACATAAGGCGTCATGAGCGCTTGGAGATAGGACGGCGCCAGAGTTGCAATTTTGTAATCTATGCGAGCGTGGACCGGCAGCAAATGCAGATCGCCCAGAAGAGTTTTAGCATGGTCGAATTTGCGTTTACGAAGAACAATTCGAGCCGCATTATTCTGTGCTTTTTTAATTTTATCCAGGAGCGTAGCAGGAAGACCCACCATGAGAGCATTGCAGTAGTCCATGCGTGATATAACGAATGCAGACATCAGCCTCTTTGGTGCATTCAAAGTTAAGAAAGGTCTGATATGACTAATTCTGCGCAGCTCTAGAAAAATCGCCTTGCAAATCATGTTAATGTGATTTTCCATAGTTAGTGTTCTGTCTAAGGAGACACACAGGTTTCGCACTGTTTGAGCAAACTCAATCTGCACGCCTAAGAGATGGTGTATCTTTTAAAGATTTTAGCTTTTGAGCGGTAGCAATGGGGATCAGCTCAGTCTTTTCATCATTCAATTTGAGCTTGTGTATTGTCATCCAGTGCTTAACTGACTCAACTGTCTTCTGTGTCATATTAAGAAGCTGAGGGAACTGAGAGGGGATCACGGATTTCTGAAGTTGGTTATCATCCGCAAACAAGTGATATACCATATCAAAATGCTTGATCACTGCACCCAGGGGCTGAACGTACATAGTGAAAAGCACCGGGCCTAAGACCGAACCCTGGGGTACTCCGAATTCAATAATGGATTTCTTGGAGGTCAAGCCGTTTGCAATAACTGATTGGACCCGATTTGTCAGATAGGAACGGAACTATCTCAAGATGGTATTGGTGAAACCGAACGTATTTTGCAGACGTTGGAGAAGTATGCCGTGGTCAAGCGTATCGAACGCTGCCGAAAGATCCAGTAAGGACAAAATGGATACCTGGCCCTCACCACAAGACGACAGAAGGTCATTTACGACGCGCAACAGGGCTGTCTCAGTAGAGTGATGCGTTCTGTATGCTGACTGAAAAGGCTCAAACAAGTCACACCGAGTGAGGTGATCCAGGAGCTGTCGAAGAACGACCCTCTCTAAAATCTTTCATAAAAATGGTAGATTAGAGACGGGGCGATAATTTTCCAATAAATTAAGATCGAGATTTGCTTTCCTTAGCAGTGAAGGAACAAAAAAAAAACAGTACGAATGGGTTAAATTTCATTTATGTATTAGGGTGGGAATTTCTATAGAAGGAGAACGAAGTTTGAAGACTGAAAGCTCTGAAGTCTAAAGTACAATGGGAATGCTGCCGGCATACGAGAAAAGATACCGCTTTTTTTTTTCTTTTTTTGAATCGCAACATCCCATCATTCCCCTTTTTACTCCTTTTGTGCATTTTGTCGCACAATTTGAGATCCTCTGATTTACGCACACCTTAAGATCAACTGATCAATGCACACCTGGAGATCAACTGATCTACGCGCACTTTGAGATCAACTATTTTGCGCACACCGTGAGATCAACTGATCCGGACTATGTTCCTATTGGTGTTGCCCTGTAAGAGAGAAACATCTGGACAAACCATACACTGACAACATATGAAAAATAAACGTTCCGCATGGCCTGAAAGAAGTCACAGTCTAAAGATACAACATTGTCTTGCGGTGACCCCTTGAGATCAAATCGTCTTATAAACCACCAATGATTTTCTTGTAAAAAACGAAATGCTGTTCTCTATTTATATCATATTTCTACGCTTGGCGTCTGCCTGCTTGGGTTATGTCTGGTATTTGAATAGCGCCGTGTACCAACAAACTAATCCAGTGTTATACTTTGTCCTGTAAAAGTGCCGTACTAATATGACGAATTTTTTTTTGGTGAACGGCTTGTTGTTGGTGTTCTGACGATTAAGATAAATGCTTGTAACCGCACCGCCGTGTCTCGGAACGGCGAAGATTGCGGACAGCTATAATGTTTCGGCAAACAGTCGGGCCCATAAACACAGCCCGGACCAGTAAATCATCGATACACCCAGAAACCTGGACGGGTTAAGTCATAAAGTCGGATTGGAATATATTTAGGCAACATAACGGCCGTCGTTGAAAAAAAAACATTTTACCGTGACGTCAAATCCAGAGAAGACGTTAATTACGGAGCCAAATCAGAGAGTCCCATTTTATCGATCACGTCAATGTTCTTCGAATTTTTTAATTTTAAAAAATGTGTAAGTTTTAAAATAAAAACATCGATGTCCAACTAATTTGAGACTAATTTGAGACTCAGATATTGAACGAAGAAAATACAAAATACACCAAAAGTAACAGTTGGAAGGTACCGCTTCTTGGTCGCTTTTGTCAACAGTTCAGAGCTGTACTCACCACGCTTTCTCTGTCATGTAAAGGAAGATGTTTTTGGACAGTTCTTGTTGGAAATGGGTCTTTCGGAATCTTGGCCCGTTACTGTTCATAGTTGGCCACATTTTTCGCTCGAACGTTAATGTTAAATTGATTGTGATTAAAAATTTAATATTAATAATGTATTTTTTTTGGTGGGGTCGGGGTGGGGGGGGGGGGGGGAGACCGTTTAGAAAAAAAAATCTTGCAGAAAATTTTACAGAGAGACTTAGTAAGACTGCATCAAATAACAGGTAGCGAAGTTTTACGAGTATAATTGCATCTTCATTCCGCATTCAGGTAGCGAAGTTTTACAAGTACATGTGCATCTTCCTTCCGCATACAGGTAGCGAAGTTTAACGAGTATATGTGCATCTTCCTTCCGGATACAGGTAGCGAAGTTTTACGAGTATATGTGCATCTTCCTTCCATATGCAGGTAGCGAAGTTTTACGAGTATATGTGCATCTTCCTTCCATATGCAGGTAGCGAAGTTTTACGAGTATATGTGTATCTTCCTTCAGGATACAGGTAGCGAAGTTTTACGAGTATAATTGCATCTTCATTCCGCATTCAGGTAGCGAAGTTTTACAAGTACATGTGCATCTTCCTTCCGCATACAGGTAGCGAAGTTTTACGAGTATATGTGCATTTTCCTTCCATATGCAGGTAGCGAAGTTTTACGAGTATATGTGCATCTTCATTCCGGATACAGGTAGCGAAGTTTTACGAGTATATGTGCATTTTCCTTCCATATGCAGGTAGCGAAGTTTTACGAGTATATGTGCATCTTCATTCCGGATACAGGTAGCGAAGTTTTACGAGTACATATGCATCTTCCTTCCGGATACAGGTAGCGAAGTTGTTCGAGTACATATGCATCTTCCTTCCGGATGCAGGTAGCGAAGTTTTATGAGTACATGTGCATCTTCCTTCCGGATGCAGGTAGGACAAGTCTTGGGTGAGCCAGATATGGGAGCCATGATGATGCATTAACGACATTTCTGACTATCATTCTTTTTTTTTTTATAGTAATGAGTGGCACCGAGAAAACATTCACATTCACTTACGCATCGATCAGACTCCACTTCTGTTGTCAGAGAACCTTTCCAGAACCGTGTTACTTGATGCCACCTCCCCCCCTCCCCTACAACGGTCGCCTCCTGCGTTCACTAACGTGCGAGAGAAAATATTGCTCCACAATTCATTGCTGTTTCCTGTGTGGGAGCCACCCATTTCCAACAACTGCCCAGTGGCGTAGCTAGAGTATTTGGCGCCCCGGGGGACAAGATTCGCGCCCGGTGACAAGATTCATTTTAAAGCGCCCTCTTTTCCTTTTTTTTCCAACTCTCAAACCCATTATTTTCATCAATAAATTAAAACCAAAGCACATTTTGGCGCCCCTAACTAGCTGGCGCCCGGGTACATCTGTACCCCCCTGCCCCCCCCCTACGCTACGTCTCTGCAACTGCCAAATATGTAATGGCTATGGTCAAACTCCCATGGCAATTGGTCACGTCGAAGCTGGAACTATGCACAATTGATGAAGGAAGTACGCGTCCAAGATTGGGCCCGGGGGGGGGGGGGGAGTTTCAGTACTGCTACTTTTAACGCCTACTGTAGAGTAATCTCACACTGCGTCCCTGACTATTAACTATGAAAGTAAGACGTGTGTAGTTCTCGGTTCCGAGGGGAAAAATTATTAATGATGTCATCTATGTATACAAAAAAAAGAATGTATGTATGTATATGGCACCACGCTATATAAAACAAACAAAACGAAACTTAAAATTTGCTCCTCTGTATTGTAACATGGTTTGCTTCGATTGAGAGGGAAAAAATCTGTAAATTTTTGTTTATTTAAGTGAGCGGTGGTCCATTAACTATGACGAAACGTGTGCTTTTGCCTGGAACACTTTTGAATTAACACAAACTATACATTTTTTTTTAACCTTGACCAAGTCATGACTTATTAAGTCTCGAATTAATGATTATGGATAACTTTTGATTTAATTTATATGAAACTTTTGATTTAATTATTTGAAACCTCTGATTTAATTATATGAAACTATTGATTTAAGTATATAACAACTTTTGATTTAATTATATGAATCTATTGATTTAATTATATAAAAACTTTTGATTTAATTATATGAAACTTTTGATAATGCCTTGCAGAAATATTTAACCCATGGCTCTGTCAAAAAGATTCCCCCCCCCCAACCCCGGAATTTTTTACCCATCTTTAAACTGAAAGAATAAGGGTGGACAAGGTCCTGTTAGAAGCAGGGGCTTAGATATGATTAGTGTCACCAGGGGCAGTACAAGAATTTTACCGCCCCCACCTTATGAGAAAAAAAAAACGGATGTTGTTTTCAAAATTGCCGCCCCTCGATTTATTGCAAAGAAATAGTTGCACTCCGGGTGGACCGCCCCTCCATCCCGCCCCTAACGCCAATGGTTGACTTAAACATCAACGAAACCACACGTGGAATAGGTTGGCAAACTGCAAAGTTCTATTTCAATATATAAAATGTTACCGTATCAGCTTCAGAATTAAGAACAAATAATAACATTCTCTCTGGACATCAGGAGGGACATTAATGAATTCAAACCTACCATTATCATGGAAGAAGATAATTAGACTGCTGAAGAGTAATCACTAACAGATGCTTCTCTGATGACTAAAAATGAAGCTCTGGTCATTCATATAACAACAGATGGGGACTGGTTTCGTTCATCAAATTCTTTTACACGCAATCACACCGAATTGAACACCGTACTAGACAGGGACCATACTCGATATGACATACAGACTAAATCAGTGGTTCTCAGCTTTCCTAATGCCGCGACCCTTTAAACACAGTTCTTCATGTTGTGGCGACCCCCAACCACAAAATAATTTTCTTTGATACTTCATAACTGTAGAGTATATGTGTTTTCCGATGGTCTTAGGCGACCCCTGGGAAAGGGTCGTTCGACCCGCTGGTCTAAATAGATAAAACAAACTATCTTTTTTTAGCTAATTGACCAGTTCAATTATTATAACTAAATACATGTTTTATATATGATGCGACAAACTTTTTAAATAATTAACAGACATTTTCTTGTGTGTGCTTACCATCAACTTAGAACTAATAAATCTTTTTTTTTTTTTTTTTTTTTTTTTTTTTTTTTTTTTTGTACGCTTTTTATTTAGCTTGCTTTTCTGTTTGTGTGTTGTTTTATTTCAACTTCAACTATTGTAACTCAGTATTGAGTTCTGTAAATTTGGCTAGAAAAATTAGGAACAACATGCGAAAAGAAATAAAAGAAACAATTGAACTGCATCAGTAAGGAACAGTAACTCTCGGTAGAGCTGCAGCTCTCTTGCTTTCTCCGTTGGAATCATTAACTTAACTGAGAAATGATGTTAAAAAAAAATAGCGAGGTTGAAGCCAGTAATTTCTGCGGTGAGACTTCTTTAAAAAAAAAAAAAAAACGAGCACCACACCTTCCGAAACCCGATGCAGATGACAGAAGTGAATCGGCCGTTGTTTTGGAATGGACATGTCACGTCTGCTTTTTGTATGGTCACGTAGTTGATGCCACCAGCGCCCATTCGGACCGGAGAACACATGCCCTATTTGGAACACATGCCCTATTTGGAACACATGCCCTATTTGGAACACATGCCCTATTTGGAACACATGCCCTATTTGGAACACATGCCCTATTTGGAACACATGCCCTATTTGGAACACATGCCCTATTTGGAACACATGCCCTATTTGGAACACATGCCCTATTTGGAACTTGTTGATCGATTATCAGTGATAACATCAACGGAGCAACAACGCCTCCAACACAGCAGAAAAGCAAGACTGCAATTTGGCAAAGTGAATAAAAAAACATTGCTTGGCCAGCGTTTTGAGTTTTTGATTACTGGAGGCTCCACAGTACATAGCAATTTAAATAAAATCTGAAAATTCAGGTGGGGGCAAATGCCCCACTCTACCTTACCCAAAATGACTTTCCTGGGCTTATGTATGTCTTATATTATATATTACGCTTCTGGTATGACTCGTGGATGGCGTCCTAATTTACTGCTTCCATTTCCGGCTCATAAATAAGTTCAATAGCGCGCAAAATATAATTCCCGATACCTACGCTAAATGATATATATATTTTTTACATTTTCTTTTAGAAAAATGGAATCGTCTCAATTTAAGTATGGTGTAAAAAAAATTCAGTTTAAAAGTGGTCGGGACTATCAGAATATTTAATATAGTTCATGGGCGTGAAATAAAAAATGCGCGGTGACGTATCATTGGGGGGAGGGGGGGGGGGGGAAAAGGGGTGTAGCAAAAATTTGGATTCTTAAATGTGCGTGACTTGAGTTCATGTTTTGTCAAGTACCTGTAGTAGATTGGAAGTTCACGCATTGCTGTCACCAATGTTTGGCGGGCTAAATCTCGTATATGTATATAACATTTTTCAAAAAATAAAAATGGGAACGAAGAAGTTTTTTGTTGTTTTTAAAATTAAAAAAATTCCGATCTACAAAAACAGAATAGGCATCATTTAATTTGATAACAGCAACACAAAAAACATGTATGATGAACCTCAACAATGTTGAATTTGATTTAAATAGCAGTATTCAGATATTTTTAAAATAATTTTTGTTGTTGTTGAGTATATAACATTTTTATATTTAATTTTTACTTTTTTAATATAAAAAACTATATAAGAGTGGCGGACATATAAAAAGTAGGCTTGTTTCTTTCCTGCTTCTCTTGGATTTGTAACTTAATTATGAAACAGGAAGTCGTTGAAAACTCCGACAGGTGGCGTCTGGCTTGGTATTTCATTTCGACGATTTTATTTTTAAAAAATGAACAGAAAAGTATGTAATGTCAGGAAATATGAACAGGTATGTAAAGAGCTTGTTGCGAGGATGAACAACGATCACTATAATTTTTATAGACAAATTCAATGCAGTTGTCGTTGCATATTCTCGGCCGCATGTCAAAATGTGCGGCGAAAGTTTTTATCAACACGCAGATGTAAGTTCGCACGTTTGTATAAGCGTACTTTTGTTCAAGACCCGTTGAACATTTTACGTGTCAAATTGGGGACATGCTGCAGTGCATGTATTCCCCCCCCCCTTTTTTTTTTCTTACTAATCAGACAGCTGTTACAAGTAGGGCACATTCTCTATCAAGTTCAAAATGTCGCCGGCCGACGGAGAAGTCGTCACGTCGTTTTTAACGTTCCACCCCCGCCCCCTCCCTGCCATCTCTCATGTGCCACCCGGCGAGTGAGTGTCTAGTATCATGTTCAACTTGTTAGTATGAGAAATGATGCCCCAGCCCCCCACCCAACCACGAGCCCCTCTCCATTCAGCCCCACTGCCCAGTGTCCGACCAATTTCCGTTTCTAATCGCTAATTTGTAAAATATGTGACGTAACTAAGGCAAGTTGCCACCCGGGGGCGGGTCAGGATTTTTTGCAGCCCCCCTTCCACGACAATTTAAATGTGCAGTTGGAAGAAATGCCACCATTTCGATATAAATATATAAAAACGACGCATGGGGTGGTTCGCCCCCCCCCCATCCCCTGCTTCTCACGCCCCTGGTTATATTATACCGATGTGAGCAAAAAATTGCAGTCTTTTTGGATTTTCTGGGGGCTAGGTGTAAACGACAGAAACTATCACCGCCATACAACACTTACCCCCCCCCCCCAAACATAGACGTGGCTAAGGGGGCAAGGGATACATATGTCCCTGGGCACCAAACTAGTTAGGGGCGCCAAAATGCGCTTTGATATTATTTTATTGATGAAAATAGTGGGTTTGAAATTTGAAAACAGGCAGCAGTGATACCTCTCGAACATCGGAGCGCCGTGAGCATGATACCATAGCATGGAATGAGCGCTATATAAGTACTCCAATCAATCAATCAAAAAAAGGGAGTCTCTTTAAAATGAATCGTGTCCCCGGGTGCTAAACAATCTAGCTACGCCTCTGCCCCCATATATATATATATATATATATATATATATATATATATATATATATATAATTAGATGCGTGCCGAGGGTATGACAACACACGGCACAAAGAATATTTAAACTTCGATGACAATTGTTGTTGGTTATAAGTTAGTTTACTGGTATTGAATAAGCAAAGGATATCTTCATGTAACTTGATTTATTGATTTCTTGGGGTTTTAGTTCTAGATCTTAATTATAAAAAAATATGTTCTCAAGCCTGATAATAGGGCGTAATCGTTCCGTGTGTGCTTTATGTCCTGCGTACGCCTCTGAATGTATAGATTGTGACGTACACATCTGTATGTATATATTGTGACTTACGCCTCTGTATGTATAGATTGTGACGTACGCCTCTGTATGAATAGATTGTGACATACGCCTCTGTATGTATACATTGTGATGTACGCCTCTGTATGAACAGATTGTGACTTACGCCTCTGTATGTATAGATTGTGACGTACGCCTCTGTATGTATAGATTGTGATGTACGCCTCTGTATATATAGATTGTGACGTACGCCTCTGCGTGTATAGTTTATGACGTACTTCTTTGTGTGTATAGATTATGACGTACGCTTCTGTGTGTATAGATTATGACGTACGCCTGTGTGTGTATAGATTATGACGATGGGGCAACAAAATAATCAATTTCACATTAAAGTTGAAGAGATTTTGAAGGCTTCCGAAAATGAAAAAAAAAAAGAGTTTCCGACGTCGGCAGATGACGTCACGGGATAAAAATAAGCATTCTGTTGACGTCATTCGATCTGATTTACTACGGCACATTTCTTCCATGTATGTAGCCATAAACCCCCTTTAAAAATAAATATATTGGTTTATTATACTTCGTATGGGATATAAAAACATGTATAAAGTTAAATTAAGTTCCATTGCCTATGTATAACTTATTATAATATATATTGGATGTTTTTTAATATATTTTTAAAAATTATTATTTTATTATTATTTTTTTTTTTTTTGCTCCTCTGAAGTCTTGTATTCTCTAGTGTATATTTTTTAAATGGTTGTTATTTAAATTTAAGTTTTATTTCTGAGCTATATTATTTTAACATAAACCTTTTGCTCCCCTCCACCTTTTTTTAAACGGGGTTTAGTCTCACATAGCGATCAGCTGTATCTTTGACCTACCCCCAATCACTCTGAGTTGATCCACACTCCCGCCCCCTCAAACCACTCCTGAAAGGTCATCGTGATACCTGAGAGTGTGCGTCTTAAGTACAAGGCCGCGGGTTTAGGGGACACCACTCTGACCGAATGGTGCGGGGGTGGTGGTGGTGCACGTCTCAGGACGGTGAACTGCCGTCTGGACACTGACGTCAGTGCGTTGACGTGCTGTCCAGCCGGCTTCCCGCGTTCCAGATTAATTCCCGTTGAACGCATCGCGGAACTCACCAGAAGTCATAAGTCTAACTGTGATTAAAAGTAATATAATCTTTCTCACCTTGACACAATTTGTATGACAACTGTTCAGAATATTTTTACATGGTGAAATGAAAATTCTCCGGGAGTTAATTTTCAAAAACGTGACTCATGACGTAACTCGTGACGTTATCTGGGAATTATGACATCAGCTTCGCCACTGGTGAACAAATTAAGACCAATGATTAAAGAAGATTTAAAAAATATATTATTTACGAGTTCAGGAAACAGAATTCAAATAATATTTTCATGAGATAAGAATATTTATTGATCATTAAAAAATGGAAATGTTTTTTTTTATTACATTGTATACATTAATTTTATTACATGAAAGAAATGAAATACTAACAGAAATAAAAGAGAGAATATCGGCCGTAAACAGGGCATACTTCAGTAGTCAGAAAATGCGCAAAAGTAAAAACATTACAAGAAAACAAAGAAGCCTATATATAAAACTGCAATCAGACCAGTTGTTACATACGCAAGTGAACGTGGACCCTAGCAAAAAAAAAGAGGCAGGAAACCTAGTAAACTATGGGAGAGAACATTTCTCTGGAAAATATATGGACCAACAAAGGATGAATATGGACCAACAAAGGATGAATATGGACCAACAAAGGATGAATATGGACCAACAAAGGATGAATATGGACCAACAAAGGATGAATATGGACCAACAAAGGATGAATATGGACCAACAAAGGATGAATATGGACCAACAAAGGATGAATATGGACCAACAAAGGATGAATATGGACAACGAAGAATTGTTTAGTTTATATCAAGATCCCACGCTAGTAGTAGAAATAAAAAAAGTGACATGCTACGCTGAGCCGGACACTTTAGAAAGAATTCCAAATGACAGACGAGTGAAGAGGGTGCATCACCAAAACCCCAGAAAAAACGGCTCAAAGGCGGACCTAGGCTTAGATGGATGGATGATGTGGAAAAAGTTCTACAACAACTGGGAATCCAAGCATGGAAAAGAAGAGCATTAGTTGGGTCTGAGTGGAAGGAGTCAGTGAGGTAGGACAAAGTCCTACATGGGCTGTGGCGCCACAGGGTTAGAGGGACATTTATTTTAAGCATATAAATAAATACACATTTCAATCAAGACAACATTTTATTATTATAACAATTTAAACACAAGACATCCAAAGTGTTTCTCTATAGCGTAGAAAACAGCCATCAATGAACTACTTTTGTGTCAGCAATGACTTAATCAGTAATCATTTTTTGGTGAGTTAACCGCTGGGTAAGCACGCTGGTCAATTTGTACAGACTGAGGAACAAAATAAGTTTTTAAAAATATCTTTCGGTCCTAGATTTAAGACAAAAGACTGTGACCTGATCGAGCTGATCTTAGGTATCTGTAATGAAGAGCGTGAGATGTATCATCCATTTTTTTTCACTTCAGTTTTACAACAGCATATTTCTTCCAATGCTTCTTCATTTGATGACACCAGAGCGCAGTGAGCATGCTAAAGTACCATAGATACCAGCGCTATAGAAGTATACAATCAATCAATCAATCAATCATTTGAAGGATGCTTAGTTTGTGAGCGGTGACTAACTTTTTAAAAATGAGTCTATTAAATCGGTGCTTGATGGCCGAAGATGAATTCCCACAACAGCAGTCAATACTGAAGTCCAGTAGGCTTCCAACTGTTCCACCAGTCCCCCACCTAGGAAATTCTGGGCCCCAGGCAGCTGACAGAGTTCGGGCCCCAGGGAGCTGTCATAGTTCGGGCCCCTTTCGTGTTTTAAACATGTGCGTATATTTTAAAAGGGTGGGCCCCTATCTAGCTCGGGCCCCCGACAAGTGCCATGGTTCCCCCCCCCCACTCCGACCCCACTCCCCCAGGTGTGGGCCTGGTTCCACTGTAGAGTAAGTGAATATATCTGTTTGATTTACTCTGAAATTGTACAAAGTTAGTTAGATTTTGTATTGCTGATTTATTACCCCCCCCCCCCAAACCCCGAGCCCTGCCTGGAAGTTTAGCTTGCTCTAGGTACCCCGGCTGCTTCCCCCGATTCTAGGTTACAGTCATATATCAAAGATCGGATGGAAAGACCCAAAACAGTTGTTTGAACAAGGAAATGGCGTGTTGTAAATCTCAGCGTCTAAGCCAGTCATTTGTGGATTGTGTTGGTGACGTAACTGCTGGGGCGTTGGCAAAGTGGACGAAGAGAGAGGCAGAGAGAGAGAGAGCATGACAATGAGTGATAACAGTTATCCAGAGAGAAGATTTGAAGAGATAACATCTGAACATCGTGACCAGGAGACATGCTTCTCGAAACCGGAATGAAGATATTATTCACACGCTGGAAATGTGGTTAAACAACGCGGGGGGGGGGGGGGGGGGTGTGATGCGTCGTTAAACAGTATAATGTTAAACACCTGGGGGACATGCGTCTTGAAACGGACAGACATTAAACGGACAGACATTAAACGGACAGACATTAAACGGAAATTAAACGGACAGACATTTAACGGACAGACATTTAACGGACAGACATTTAACGGACAGACATTTAACGGACAGACATTTAACGGACAGACATTAAACGGAAATTAAACGGACCGACATTAAACGGATAGACATTAAACGGAAATTAAACGGATATATATTTAACGGACAGACATTAAACTGACAGACATTAAACTGACAGACATAAGACTTACAGACATTAAACTGACAGACATTAAACTGACAGACATTAAACGGTCATTCATTAAACGGACAGAAATTAAACGAACAGACATTAAACTGAAAGATATTAAACGGAAATTAAACGGACAGATATTAAACGGAAATTAAACGGACAGATATTAAACGGAAATTAAATGGACAGACATTAAACGGACAGACGTTAAACACAGACATTAAAAGGACAGACATTAAACGGACAGACATTAAACGGACAGACATTAAACGGACAGACATTAAGCGGGAATTAAACGGACAGATATTAAACGGACAGACATTAAACGGAAATTAAACGGACAGATATTAAACGGACAGATATTAAACGGACAGACATTAAATGGACAGACATTAAATGGACAGACATTAAACGGACAGACATTAAACGGACAGATATTAAACGGACATTCATTCAACGGACAGACATTAAACGGACAGACATTAAACGGACAGACGTTAAACACAGACATTAAATGGACAGACATTAAACGGACATTCATTCAACGGACAGACATTTAACGGACAGACATTAAACTGAAAGATATTAAACGGACAGATATTAAACGGAAATTAAATGGACAGATATTAAACGGACAGACGTTAAACACAGACATTAAACGGACAGACATTAAACGGACATTCATTCAACGGACAGACATTAAACGGACAGACATTAGACGGACAGACATTAAACGGACGTCAAAACGTATGTGTAGAACGCTCGATTTTCTTTCAACAACAGCAACACTTTTTAGACAACTAAACCCGAGGGACCACGAGACAATACTAACGTAACTGTTGACGCAAGAAACCATCATGAGACTTCTTCAACTTTGGCATTTTGATCGGCTATTTAATTTTTGCAGGAAATACTTTCTACTAAGACAAAGGTTAATTAACTTTATCAGCCATTTACCCCCCCCCCCCCTTTTTCTCCCCACGTTTACGATGACTTTGACTTTAAATTAGTTGGATATTTTAGTAGTTTTTTTTTTTTTTAAAGCGTTTTATGATCAGACGTCTGGGGAAAGGTGAAAGATCCAAGTTTGAAAACAAGCTGAAAGATGAGGAATTTATATAAATGAATACATAAATAATTTAAAATACTAAAGAGAGACGAATACGATTCGTTTAACCATTCGCATTTTGTTCCAAAAAAAAAAATGGTTCACGTGTTCGAGAGGCCAGCATCAGGGATGGGATAAGGATGAGACAATCTCATGGGAGAGGGTGAGACAGTCTCGTGGCAAAGGGTGAGACAGTCTCGTGGGATACGGGTGAATTCTTACAAACAAAACGAGCATCACAAAGCACACGCTCCACACGTTTGATTCCATGGTTTATGTTTGAAACCAAAAAACACAATCCAGTTTATTATCTCTTTATTTTTTTAAACCGTATAAATTTGTGTGTGTGTGGGGGGGGGGTGTTAAGGGTTGGTGGTTTTGGGCCGAAGGGCACATGCCCGAATGTGTGTGTGGGGGGGGGGTTAAGGGTTGGTAGTTTTGGGCCGAAGGGCACATGCCCGAATGGCTGATGAATCTGAATGCTAAATGAAATCAAGGGTTAGCCCAAAGTCGCGTGCCACGTGAGGCTATCCCCACCACCCCCCTCGTCAAGTGACGGGATTGACCATGAATCATTCGTCGTCTGAAGATAGACCAGGTGTAACACCGGGGCCGTGGAATGTCGAGTGGACTGATCAGCTGGTGCTCGCTTGACCGCAAGTTTGTCACCAGCTGCTGTTGACTCGAAGCGGGTCAGCATTATTGGGGACACACTAGACCTTGACATTGTATAACACGTTCCCCACCAACAGCTGCATGTGTAATACTTTCTGGTGCATTTGTAATAACTTTCTGTTGCATTTGTGATAACCTTCTGTTTGATTTGAAAGGCATTGTAAAAATATCGTATAAATATGTTAAGCCTTTATGAAATAGCGAATGTTTTCTTTAATTCTTTGTTTAAACTTCAAAGAGAAAAACCGAAGTGGTAAATATTCTATTATGATGCACAACATTTGTTATTCGAATTTCGAGATATTTAAGATATCAAACGCAACGAACTTGCTTTTACAACATGTATGTTAAAATTTATACATACAGAAAATAATTTGTTTCCAAAAAAAAAAAAAGTCGTACAGTTAGATATCTCAGTGAAGTGAGTTTCTCTCAGTTAAATAGTACACCACATAGAACGTACACTATTATTACAGTTTAAATTTTTTTTGTCTAGCACAAAATATCAAACAAACTAACGCTTGTGTGTCAAACTGTTACCTAAAAGTCGTGAATTTACGAGTATATGTTGTATATGTTGCGCTCGTTATACTGAAAAGCATGAACAGACCAATCTACAAAGTTATTGATTTTCAATCCCTTGATCAGCTTCATGGGGCTTTAGCTCACGCACGCCGCCAGACGCCGGAGACGACGATTCCCGTTGTTGAAGAATTAGATTTGCTTGACGCAGAGTTGAGAAAGAATTTTAACAACGAAATGGAATTTTAAAAAAAAAGAAAGATAGAAGGAAGCCTATAAATAATAGAATAAATTATTCGATTACGCTGGATTCGATCGAGTATGTGTTTATACCTTTAATCTCAGATAGTTTTCAAATCATTTCAACCACAGTGGTCTTGGTTTTACAAGCCTTGTTTTCAAACCTTGTTTTGCAATATATATATATATATATATTAATTGTTTAAATAGCTTCGTTACAAACAAAACAAAATTCACATAATACAGAACTATTTTTTTATGTACCTGAGGGTGCTCAAATTATTATAAGATTAATATACTCATATTTTTCTGCCCCCCCCCCCGGCCTTATCCCCCGTGTCTGAGTCATGCCGGGGGTAATGTGTAGACTCATCACTTATACTGCAGCTGGGATCACAGTTCATATAAATAATCATCATCTGAAATCAACATTTGCTCTAGCTTGACATCAATGTACTCTTGACACAAAAGTTACCTGCCAAAAGAGAATATAATCCTTTGTGGATGTGTCACGTAGACGGGTTTGGCATTCACAATTATTTTGACATCATGACCCCGTCAAAGTTTGTTGTCTTATCCATTTTTGGGGATGCTTACAGGGGTTCTCGTGAAGGGTCCACGTTTCCCGACAACACTTAGCACCGCGTGGGTTACGCTTTCGCTAGATTCTGGTTTTTTTCCAGTCTGTCTCCCTAGGTATCTCGCGAAGACAGTTTGAGACCTATTTATATCTTATCATTTTAAGATTTGCATTGCTGTGAATACAAGCACGAATATTAACCCCTAATAACGCTATAAAAATGAGGGGTGGGGTGGGGGTGGAGACTGCAATCAGCTTAGCAACAAAAAACAAAAAACGGAAAATTAGTGAAACAAAGTATGGCAAAACGTGAAAAAAAAAATTAACGCAACAAAAAAAAAACAAACAAAAAACGAATGTGTCGGCAGGAAGTCTTCCAGCGAACAAACAACATTAAAAACAGAGTTAAATTTTAAAAAAATAGCAATTGGCTGAAAGGTAATATCCGAGAGGGCAGCAAAAGAATCGTGCAAAATAACCACTATATATCTCAATCGCAATCATTCTTCGACTTTGCATGAAGTTACTATAGACGTTTTTCACACGTCAAAAAAAAAATGGAAAGAAATATAATTAATATTAAGAACATTCTCTAAGAAATTTTATTTAAAAAAAAATATTAAAAATTAACATTTATATTTTCTTTGATTTTTTTTTCCCTTCTAAATTTCCAAGTCTGGCTATTGGTTTCATTGAATAATTCACCCGCGAATTTTAATCACAAAGTAACCAATGCGGAGTAAGAACTCTTTTACAATTAACTGGATTATCACGTTTCGTTTTCGAAGTTTCCTTTATATATTTTTATAAATAATATATTATGCCACAAGCACTGCCGATAGTCTTTCTCACCAGGGCATGATTTGACATGGATACAGATCCTAGGGCAGCTGTTCTCAACCTGTGGGTCGCGAGCCCTTTGGGGGTTGGGGGTCGCCACAACAAGAGGAACTGTATTCAAGGGTCGCGGCGTTAGAAAGGTTAAGAGCCACTGTTCTAACATAATCATATGGTGACATTTTGAGGTATCCCTACCACGTTTCGTATTTTCTTTATTTTTAGCAATTCAATGATATTTTAAATGCTTCATTTTAGTTGTTTCCTCATTAAAATTATTCATAACATTTGGTCCCTTAAAAATCTGAGTCTCCACGGGGCCCCTAAGTGTTGTAAGGCCTTAAGGAATGCAGGGGCCCAAGTGTTTTAAGGCCCCAAGGAATGCAGGGGCCCAAGTGATGTAAGGCCCAAGGAATGAAGAGCCTAAGTGATAAAAGGCCCAAGGAATGAAGGGCCCAAGTGATATAAGGCACAAGGATTGAAGGGCCCAAGTGATATAAGGCCCAAGGAATGAAGGGCCTAAGTGATATAAGGCCCAAGGAATGATGAGCCCAAGTCATCTGAGGCACAAGGAATGAATGGCCCAAGTGATATAAGGCCCAAGGAATGAAAGGCCTAAGTGATATAAGGCCCAAGGAATGATGGGCCCAAGTGATCTAAGGCACAAGGAATGAAGGGCCCAAGTGATATAAGGTCCAAGGAATGAAGGGCCCAAGTGATATAAGGCCCAATGAATGAAGGGCTCAAAAGATCTCGAACATGGAGCGCAGATGAAACGTTTTAAAGACGACTTAAAAGCCTCACTGAAAGCATTTGACATAAACCCAGACACGTGGGAGGGAAAAGCAAATGATCGAACATCATGGCGTTCCACTTTACACAGGTGCTCCATGCAACATGAAGTTGGCAGAACAGCGGCTGCAGAGCGCAAGAGACATGCCAGGAAGGTCCGATCTGACTCCACTCTTAAGTGCCCTTAAGTGTGAAAATAATGGGGGGCTACAAGATGAACTTTCAGGAGGGGGAGCTACATGGTGAACATAATGGGGTGCTACATTGTGAACATAATGGTGAACATAATGGGGAGCTACATGGTGAACATAATGGGGTGATCCATGGTGAACATAATGGGGAGCTACATGGTGAACATAATGGGGATATATGAGAGCTATGTTTTGAACATAGTCGGTGGCTACATGATTAACATAATGGGGTCTTAAGTGAGAACATAATGGGGAGCTACATGGTGAACATAATGGGGAGCTACATGGTGAACATAATGGGGAGCTACGGGATGAAAATAATGGGAGCGACATGGTGAATGCAATACGGAGCTACGGGATGAAAATAATGGGGAGCTACATGGTGAACATTATTGGGAGCTACGGGATGAAAATAATGGGGAGCTACATGGGGAACATAATGGGGAGCCACGGGATGAAAATACAAGGGGTGGCTGCCTGATGAACGAAGTGGGGCTCCATGGTGAGCATAATTGGGTGCTTACATTGGGTGCTACATTGTGAACGTAATGGGGGCTACAGTTTGAACATAAGGGGGGCTACTTGTGAACATAACTGGTGCTACATGGTTAACATAATAGGTGGCTATGTGATGAAACAAATGAGAGTTTAATACATGGTGAGCATAATGGGGGCTACGTGATGAGGATAATGGGGGCTACTTGCTTAACATAATGGGGTATAAATGATAATCATAATAGGGAGCTACATTGCTGAACGTAATGGATTTGCAAGGTGAACATAATGGGTGGCTACATGGTGAAAATAGTGGGAGGGGGCCTAAATATATCACATTTACAAAAATATATATGCATTGATGAGTATCACATTTACACAAAAGAAAAATGACATGGGGGCCCCGGCTACAAAGGAGTTGATGTTATGAGTTCAGTATCCTTTGGTATTTGAATATGGATAATCAAGTGCATGTGTACTAAGTTTGGTCAAGATCCATCTATTCATGCAGGAGTATTTGTTGGTCCTTTTATCTATATAGCTTATATAAAAAACGATTTCAGGACCCCGGACCCAAACTAAATGTTAGACAAAGTTCATAAACCACCAAGAGCACCTTTTGGATAATGATGGATAAATGTGCCAAGTTTGGTCAAGATCCTTCAATTCATGTAGAAGCGAATGCGGAACAAAGCTACAAACCCACACATTTTCAATTTGATATACATATATGATATCTGTTGGCTGGATTTTTTTAAATTTCTTTTTTCCCGTGTTACATTTTTCCGAACTACTTTTTTTTCCTGTGAGTTTTGTACGCTCTCAACTCATTTAAACCCGATGGCTTGCGATACAGCGATGTACGGGGCGATGTACGAGGCGATGTACGAGGCGATGTACGAGGCGATGTACGGGGCGATGTACGGGGCGATGTACGGGGCGATGTACGAGGCGATGTACGAGGCGATGTACGAGGCGATGTACGAGGCGATGTACGAGGCGATGTACGAGGCGATGTACGAGGCGATGTACGAGGCGATGTACGAGGCGATGTACGAGGCGATGTACGGGGCGATGTACGGGGCGATGTACGGGGCGATGTACGAGGCGATGTACGAGGCGATGTACGAGGCGATGTACAAGGCGATGTACGGGGCGATGTGTTAAGTCGGGTAGATTAACAAAGCATGGCTACAGGAAGAGGTGGGGCGGAATAGCATATGGCAGTCCGCCCCTGTAAGCACCAATTGGAGATCTGCCTTTTTCGGCCCACTTCATAGCTCACCTTCGATTTCTCATCAGTACAGCTAATGAAATTTCGTAAACAAGGGGCCGGCTAATTCGAGGAGCGCTCCGGGTGTCACCAATTAAGTCCACTGGACGTCAGCGTGAACACACTGACAAATAGGGCGATGTTTTAAGACGGGACACACGTACAGCTACATACAGTGCGATATTTCAATTCAAATTAATTAACGGAGATAGCACACACACATACACACACACACATACACACACACACACACACATAGACGTATACCAAACAAAGCAGGAATGTCGAGGCTTTGCTATGGTCCTTTATGACTTCGTGGTGCAATGATTCTTTAATTAAATGACCAACATCTGTCCGTAATGAGACCATTTAGTGCTATTGGTTTTGCAATATTTTTGTTCAATGATAAATTTGGTTCTATTGTCTTGAATCATTCCATTAAAAAGACAACAGAAGAGAATCGTGTTCGTCTTTTGTTATCAGTGCGGTAAAACTTTAGTGCCGCATCCCCGAATAAGGACGCTAACGTGTCGGCCTGGATGACGTGTAATAATCAATAAGACTTTTAGAAACACAACTCTGACTGACTGACAGACTGACTGACTCACTGGTTGACTTGATGACTGGCTAACTGACTGGCTACCTGTCTGGCTAACTGTCTGGCTGACTGACTTACTGGCTAACTGACTAATTGGCCAACCAACTAACTGGCTAACTGACCGGGTGACTGGGTGATTGGCTGAATGACTGACTGACTAACTAACTGACTGACTTACTGGCTGACTTACTGACTGTCTTAATGACTGAATGGCTGACTGACTTACTGGCTGACTGACTGGCTGACTGATTGAATGGATAACTGACTTCCTGGCTGACGGACTGACTGACTGACTGACTGGCTGACTGACTTACTGGCTGAATGACTGACTTAATGATTGGCTGGCTGACTGACTGGCTGCCTGACTTATTGGCTGACTGGCTGTCTGACTGGCTGACTGATCTACTGGCTGAATGACTGACTTACTGATTGGCTGGCTGACTGACTGGCTGCCTGACTTTATTTGGCTGACTGGCTGTCTGACTGGCTGACTGATCTACTGGCTGAATGACAGACTTACTGATTGGCTGGCTGACTGACTGGCTGCCTGACTTATTGGCTGACTGGCTGTCTGACTGGCTGACTTATCTACTGGCTGACGGACTGACTGACAGACTGACTGGCTGACGTACTAGATGACTAACTGAATGGCTGATGTACTAGATGACTGACTAACTGACTTGCTGACTGACTGACTGACGGACTGACTGACTTACCGACTGACTTACTGGCTGACTGACTGGCTAACCGACTGACTTACTGGCTGACTGTATAACTGACTGACGTACTGACTCTCTGGCTGACTGACTAACTGACTGGCTGACTGACTGACGGACTGACTGACTCACTGGTTGACTGAAGGTTTATACATTTTGCCGTAACTTGTCTTCTGAACCGACGTGGCTCCTGTCGACAAGAACAAACAATGGAATAGTTGTTCTTTCTTAACAACTACAATAGAACCATTTGTGACCCAGGATAATCTTAGTTATGGATAACCGATGGACAAGGACCCATGGATAATCCTATTTATGGATACCCGACAGACTGGGACCGGGTTATAATCCTCTTTATGGATACCCGTACAGACAGGGACCCATGGGTAATCATATTTATGGATATCCAGTGGTTGCGACTAAATGCGTCTTTTGGGGGTTCCGACTGATGCGTCCAAATGCGTCCCGGCGCATAGCGACACACCTCTCTCATTATTTTAGTTAAAAATAGCAATGAAATCTCGCGTCCCTCGAGACTTCCCGCTATGGCGTGATACTGCGTGATTTAAATTTAAAAACCGGAAGTTTTTTTTATCTTGTTTCACTTTAAAACTTGGTACGGCGCGTCTATGTCTAGCATTTATTCGTCCGAGGTGCCAAAAATCTATTTTTTTGCCATTGTTATTTATTTTTTAGCCGTTATGTTATATTTTTTATTAAACCTTATTCATTTTTTGATGTATTCGCCATTAGTTCATTAACATTTATTAATATTTAGCAGCTTAAAATATTTTAAAAATATAAATCAAAATTCAAAACTGAGCTACTTCCCTTTTCTCGAGAATATTAATGAAGTACGGAAGTAGCACTGCCGTAGGCAATGAGTTAATAGAGAAAAAAACTACTGAAATGGGGTTACTAATGCGTTTACAATGTGCAACTATAATTTAAAATATCGATGAAAGGCTACTGCCCGTTAACATTTTCGTCAAATTTCTCTTTGAACGCACTATACTATACAGTAAAACAAAATAATGCTCTCAAAAAGAAATTTGACGCAAAATTTTAACTTGTCAACAAAAAAAAAAAAAGATTCAACCAAATTCTGTTCGATCAAATTTCCCTCGATCATTTTTCCGTCGACGAAATTTCTTTCGATCAAATTTCCGGACACGCTTCTTTTTGGGCTGTGATATTTTTGTCTATACATGTACTGATTTTTGGGGACTGTCTTAGACACCGCGTTAAATTTATAAATTCAGTGGAGAATATTTTTGGTGGAAAAGAAAAGTTATTGAATGTTATTTCGCCTGAACCAGCGTTCCCTAATAGTGGCCCGCGGGGGACCGGTCCGCGAGGCTTGCGTTACCAGCAAACACAACAAGAATATTTGTGGTTAAATTAAAAACAAAAAAAATTGAATCAATCAGGCACAGGTTTCTGATGTAGTGTCGAAAGTTGTCGACCCTGGCCTAAACTAAATATTATTGGGCCATTCATACATTACGTCACCCGTTTAGGGGAGGGTTACAAATTTGTGACGATGCGTGATAAAAGTGTCCAATTATGTAACAATATTGGGACAGTTGGAGAAAGTTTGTTTGTATTGGGGGGAGGGGGTCGCAGGGGGGGTAAGGGTGTAATAATCAGCCAAAAAAGCTTGACATCATGAAGTGGATGTCCACCGTATTCATTCATTTGTTATTTGTTTAAAAATATCTCCCTTTTATGAAAAACCTTTTCGACTTTCTCTAAAATTAAAATATCCAGCTTAATGCAGTATCCGGTTGGACTTTGTTTCATTTAAGACATTCTTTGAATTCCAAACAGGAACCTCCCCCACCCCAAATAAATCACCCCCCCAGCTCCGGCAAACGTTTTCAACCATGACGTCGCCGCTGCACCCCGTGCCGGACGTCAAGTCTCGGGTTAGGGACCAGATGAATAATTTTTCTCACCAGTAAGAATTTTATCTCCCGTTTGTTACAACAAGGTATGCGGGGCAGACGCGGCGGGGTTTTATCGGAGATAAGTATCTGGTGCATTTACGTTACTCGTCGCTCTGTCGTCGATCAAGTGGGGTGGATTGGGGGGGGGGCGACACCCCTCTCTTTCCATCCCCACCTATGTCATAAACGCATTGACATCGGGACGTTTTTGATTGGTCGGCTCAAGTGTTTCCCCGCGCCCACGCAGTCCTATAAATGCGACCCCGGACAGACCGTGCTTCTCTGATACGAACGGATCATCAGTCGGACAACAACGCCAGTCTGCTCTGAAAGTTGAGTAGCTAAACATCGTAAAAACAAAACCAAAAGTACTGATTTGCATCTGCTTTCACGTTTACACACGACAAGTGGAGGATTTCTGCATGGCGTATTGTCACACGGTGGTGTATGTCACAATTTTTGTGTACATCTCAATCTACACCCAAGCTGTTCCTTTTGGGCACCCGGCCGGCGAACCCATCAAGCAGAACGTCCCGGGTACTGAAATACCTCCTGTTCACAATGTCACCCTCCAGCCAGACGTTAACGTCGAACACGCCGAATTGAACCAAGACACGGATATTGGAGACTCTCTAAACACCGGGAAAATGCAACTCGATCTGGAGAACATGCTCCGGAAAACTGCACTAGAACGGCGCCGCGCGCTGGTCAAACGGAAAGCTGACCGCTACCATGCCAGGTGCTGCTACGTTGATGTATTCTGCATTCGCGGCTGTCGCAAGCGGTCACGAAATGGCTTCTTCTGAGAACGTCACCACAAACAGAATGAGATTTTTAAAAAAACAACAAAAAAAACCAAACAATTCTTTACGACTCATTTCTTTACCGTTATTTGGTCAACATGCTGTAAGATTTGACCCCACGATGCTCTCAAATTTCTCACGAGTGTCACTAACACAAGTGAGCTTCGCTCAACTCTTGCTGCCCAAGAACAATGTCACTGAATCTTTCACATGAAATCTTGACTCTCCTCAACAAACTGAAATATGTTCCGTTTACAATTGAAAAACAATACTGTTTATTTTTTTTTTTTTTCAAGTCATGGTGTTTAAGGCTCAGAAATCCACTTTGAAATTCTTGAGTGGACAAAACTGAAAACAATTCTCGACACGTGAAGACAGATAGAGTGCTTCAGACAACGTTTGACTCATCAAGGTTGTTTTTGTTTTGTTGTTTGTTTTTGTTTTTTTTTTGAGTTACATGTATTTTAGATTACCTTCAGTTGTTAATCAGCGGGATTTTTCAAATTGTTGACTAAAAACCCGATCAGATATAGTCTTTTCTAATATATTTTCATCATGGAATGTGTTGCTTTTTATGATTAGGTAAATGTAAAAAAAAATACTTATTATATGTTTTAAAATATGTATCGCTTCTAGACAAGGCTATAGAGGTGATGTAATGTAAGGCATGATTCTAAGAGTTATCGGCGTGAGGTGATATATATATATATATATAGAGAGAGAGAGAGAAAATGTGTGTGTGTGTGTTTGAAAAAGAAAGAGAGGGAGAGAGAACAACACAAAAGGAAGCACACGTTTCTTAAATTTCAGGAAGTGTGTTTAGAAAAAAAAAAATGTCCTTTGCTTAAAATTTTTTTTTTTTAAACTACATATTTATAACGAGTCGAGTTATGACTGGACTCTACGCTTTTCGTATATTTATTGTTATTACCTTTCTCTGCCGGCTACACTAAATGACTAAGTGTTTTGAATAATTTATATTTATTTATGTCCCCCTTTAACTCTCTCACTCATCGTATTTATTTATCGATCTATCTCATTCTGACGGAGGCAACTGATCTCAAACTGATACCAATAAAAATATGATCTTGTCATGTGTGACCTGTGCTTACGCTGAGGCCCGCACCTCTCCCCCCCACCCCCACCCCCCGCCCGCCCGCCCTCCCAAAATTAAAATTATAAATAAATGAAAAAATTGATATTGATGTTTTGTATATTATTATAAGTAACTGCGTTGATAAATTGTAAATGGGCGTAAGATGTGTTCACCTCAGCTTATAGCTTGGTACTAAGCATTAATTATGTAACATAAAATATGTTTATTTCACATTGCTTTTATTCCTTTATGATCCATTTATATCTATTTCCCAATTGCCACTTCCTTTTGTTTATATTCTAGCTTTATTTATTTATTTTATTCATTTCACACTGATTTCTTTGCTTTTAATGATTTTTTTTTTAAAAATTAACTCTTTATCAATTATTGTTTTTGTCATACTTGATTTTTATATTCTATTTAACTTGACTATGCAAGTGGCGATGTGTTGACACATTACTGTTAAATTTCCTACTTAGGCCAACCGTGAGAACTAAGGTAATCCACATTTAGAATAATTATTTGAATCCCTTTATTATCTAGTTTAGATGAAAATTTTCCAGATTTCTCAGCATGCACCAGACTTTTTAAAAACAAAATACACAAAACACATAAAAATTATATGAAACAATTTAAAAAGAGACAATTTTTCAAAACTTCCCGAATTGTTTCCTTTAACTATAGTGTCTATAGCCATTGATCTTTTTGCCCACAGTTTATTTATTTTTTTAAAATTATTATTACAATTACTGTTGTTATCTTGCTTAAAAAAACTTCACATCTACAATGTTGTGCATTCTCTTAAGGTGTTTTTGCTGTTGTTCATTGAAGCTAACTCCATTGACGTCACAATTTGCTATTTTCACAACGACTTTTACTGACCATGACAGTGTTGCCAATCTCAGAATAAAGATGCTGGTTTTCAGGAATGTTTGGGTTACCTTGCTTCGTTTATCTTGAACATCATTTGATGAACGCATGTGTTGTGTTTGGCAGAGTCGGTAATCGGGAATATCCGGGC
This sequence comes from Omphiscola glabra, assembly GCA_964017045.1. Taxonomy (NCBI): domain Eukaryota; kingdom Metazoa; phylum Mollusca; class Gastropoda; family Lymnaeidae; genus Omphiscola; species Omphiscola glabra. The sequence goes on along the minus strand of OZ024794.1, from coordinate 30,792,567 downwards.
CAAGAACAAGGGTGTGACAGCATGTTGCATCCATTCAAACTTTAAAAAAAAATGTTCCAAGTGTCACGAACAAGATAAAAGAAAGATGATTGCACTTCTTAAACGACCCCATTGCGTGTCCGGGCGTTCGTGCTCTTCGTGCCACTGCTCGGGTATTCCATTGGTTGTCTACAAATGACCCCTTGTTGTCCATTTAAAAAAAAAAAAGTATTATTCCATGTTTTACAAATATTGAGAAACGGACCAACTCTTGATAATATCAACAACGCAAAAGCTATTTTAAATTTACAAAATTTCTTCTTCATTCTTATAAGAAGGGAGGAAAAAATCAACTTGCTTCCACTCAGGAAATTTATTAAAACACGATTAATTTGTTTAAAAAAGGGTGTTTTTTTTTGGGGGGGGGGTGATAACCAGGATTACGAAGTTTCGGGAAAAATAATTTTAATATTCATGATAGTTGTATCAGTGCGTGTGCTTGTTTTTGTTGAAAGATCGAATAGATTTTTGTGTGATTGAACGATTAAATCGGCGGGCTAGATATTATTTGTATGTGTTTAAATATACGTCTCAAAGTTTAAACATTATACGACAGTGGCAAAACTAAAAAGAGGAACATGAAGAATTAAATGTAAAACATAAAAAATAAATCTTCTTGTCTTTTCCATAGAAGGACATATGATTCCAGAAAATCGCCCTATATGTACTCGAGCACAAAGATTCACGTGGCTACCACGAAAATATGGGCAAAATAAAATGCTTAACTCATGAAATGTCAATACTAAAAAAAAATAATTAATTTTTAAAAAAAATATTTTTTAATAAAAGCTTCTGGTTACAGTTTCCGTTTCTTTTCCATTTTCCGGGAACAAGGCGCTCCTATATTGGGTGTGTCTGCATGGGAGCTTCAGTGGAGGATTGGGTGTGTCTGCATGGGAGCCTCAGTGGGGGATTGGGTGTGTCTGCATGGGAGCTTCAGTGGGGGATTGGGTGTGTCTGCACGGGAGCTTAAGTGGGGGAATGAGGAAAAAAGGGGGGGGGGCGTATTTTTAACAAAATTAAGAAACTGAAAAGTTCCCAACTTTCTTAATAATTGAACTTTGAAAACACCAATCAACCCATAAACCGGTCAACCAGTCAACTTAAATAAACATTTATTGTCAATTAAATAATAGACAAAACATTTGTCGTGCCCACAGTTTTAAAGTATCCGCAAATTTTGAAAGGTAAAAAATTATTATAGTGAGCTTTATAAGAATTAAGGCGGTTTTTTTTATTATTTTTATTTTTTAATGATGTAATTTGTAAAAAAAAAACACAAACAAAAAACAAAAAAACACCAAAAAAAAAAACAAAAAAAACAAAAAAAAAAAAAAAAAAACACAAAAACAACAAACAAAGAAACAAAAAAAAAAAACACACAAAAAACAAACAAACAAAAAAAAAAAAACACACAAAAAACAAACAAAAAAAAAAAAAAAAAAAAACACCAAAAAGAAACAAAAACAAAACAAAAACAAAAAAAAAAAAAAAAAAAAAAAACCAACAAAGAAAAAACTAAAAAACAAACAAACAAAAAACCTCCAGTTCTTCTAGAAAAAACAGATTGTATGGAAAAAAAGTCACAGGAAAAAGATTTTACCGATTTTGCAAATTCGTTCAAGCAGCGATGTTATTATTGTTACTCACTTCACTTTCCCCTAATTCTCAAAATATAGTATATCTACTCTATCAATATCATTGATCTTGACTGCACATGGCGATTGAACCTTGTCCTTGTTCCATACCTGCAACATGATCGCAAACATACCGGCCTAGTCATTTGCGACAAACAGAATCTACAGGAGAAGAGAAGCCAACTTTTGACTTCTCTTTGCACTAACAAAGTGTGCTAACATCCTGACCAGCCATCAGTATTGCACAGATCAGCGGTTCTCAGCCTGTGGGTCACGACCTTTTTGGGGTTCGAACTACCCTTTCCAAAGGGTCGCCTAAGACCATCGGAAACATATAATATATTATACTCTAGTTATAAAGTAGCAACGAAAATAATTTTGTGGTTGGGGGTCACCACACCATGAGGAACTGTATAAAAGGGTCGCGGCATTTGGAAGGTTGAGAACCACTGGCACAGACAGACACACGTTAAATAAATCTTGTTAAAAGCCTAAAACGGCCATAACTATTTTAATTTACACTCATAAAATTTGTTAAAATAATATAATGACCAGTCAATTTTTCAGATTAAAATTTTAATAGAGAAAACATGATAGTTGATGTCAACTAATCTAACCGCCTCCACTCCCGCTTGTCAACAATTGTCAAACATTCCTCCCCCCACCTATTTCGTTGAGATAATTAATGGACGACCCCAAAATGAAGGCAATGGACATTGCATTGTAGTACTAGCTTACCGTAACTCTATCTAACCAGGCAAGGCACCAATTGCCTCATTGTGGCCACTGCGGCTTTGGGCAGAAAGATGTAAAACTAATTTTGTTCCCCAATCTTGTCAGACCAGTGTTTCTTTCATGGGGGGTGGGGGGGAATTTAAGATTTTCGGGGGGGGGGGGGCAGTGCCTGTTGTCAGTGGCCAGAGGCGTAGCTAAGGGGTGGCAGATAGGACTTACGTCCCTGTGTGCCAAACTAGCGGGTGGTGGGGGGGAATGGGCTTAGATGGTATTAATTGGTTGAAAATAATGGGTTTCTGAGTTGAAGGGGGCGTAAAATGAATCTTGTCCCCTGACGCCAAACTCTATAAATACGCCCCTGCTAGTGTCGTCGAAATAAGGCGGATGCAGTGGTCCACCCAGGTGTCTCTTTTTCTTTATGTGCAGATGTGGCATTTTCGGACAACTGCAGTGTTTGTATCGTGAAAGGGGAAGGGAAAATATTTGGCCGCTCATGGCAGCACTAATAGTAGCTACGCTACTAGGCAGTGTATCTATCGATACCAAAATCAGCGATCATTTTCATCGAGAAGTAGGGCTGAAATCGTGGGCGCCGATAAATCTTGATAGGTCGAGGGGTTTGGGGAGCCTGCTCCCCAGAAATTTTTTGATTATTTCAAAATCAAGATTTGTATTTTTGAGTATACTTGAATTCGACGTTACTATTATACCTTTTTAAAGGAAGAACATTTTTAAGGTTTTTTAGGAGGCATTATTTAGCCCAGTGCCATATATAAACTGAATTCACTCCATTGTGGCATGTCCCAGGGTAATCATTAGGCACAAGCTTATAATCAACCCCATACTGTACCATTGATCAGCGTGAGGAAAGGGTGCATAATTTAAGGTGCTAAAGACAGTCGTACAAATTCAAATTGCAAGGATGCATTATTTTGGCACATACTTGAATTTGTTGTTCCTTTCAGACAATTTTGAGGTTGCATTTCAAATATTCGGGTGGAAAGTGCCATAATTATCCATAATAATGACTAAAGACATCTTAAATTATTTCTCACCAGCGGGACGTAAACTATATTCATTCTAGCTTTGTCACCCTTGAGGGTACGCTTTTGCCCTATATTATTCTCGCACCGTAAATAATTATAGTCCCCAGAAAATTTGTGATAAATTCAAAATACAAGAATGCATTTTAGCACATATCTGAAATTTGTATGGCACCCTTCCGTCTTCACGAGACGATGGAGTAGCTATATTGTAGTCCTACACTTCGACGAGTGGCTCAGTAGGCCAATCCTGGAATGACAATCTCGTCTGCATTTCACGCAGGAGAATGATGATTACTGGTTAATTTTGGCCTTCCGTGCTGATCTTTTTCTTACAAGGGCTTCGTTCCGCACATCTTCTGCCCTTTTCACTCCTTCGTACACTGCCGTTCGCCAGCTGGTACGTTGTTCGGCAATGATCTCCCATTTGTTGACTTCAATCTTCGCTTCCTTCATGCTCTTTTTTCAAACGTCCATATATCTCAGGCGAGGCCGTCCAATAAGTCTTGTCCCTTCTGCCAACTCTCCATACAACAGCATCTTTGGAATACGGTCTTCATCCATTCTCTTTACATGGCCTAACCAGCGAAGGCGCTTCTTGCTAAGAGCGGAGAATATGCTACACATTTTGGAACGTTCCAAGACCTCTGTGTTAGTCACCTTGTCCTGCCATCGGATGCGTAGAATGCGACGCAGACATCTTTGATGGAAGCTGTTGAGTTTCCGCCCGAGACTGGTATATGTGGTCCACACTTCACTGCCATATAGGAGCGTACTAAGCACGCATGCCTGATAGACACTTAGCTTTGTTTTTTTATCTGAAATTAGTAGTGCAATATTCTACACTTGATTGGAGAGCAACGGAGATGTAGGTGTCACTTAACTTTAGAGCCATCGTGTGCGCCCAGAAACCCCTACGACTGCAGGGTGCCACGGATATTTTAGGGGCTTAAAGATGTGATGAGGTATTTTATTATGGTTCCGTGAAAAACGCGCACATGACAAACGCGCACACGATAAACGCGCACAGAAAATTCCGCAAAGACATAGCTGCGCACAGGAAAACTGCGCACACCGACAGTTGCGCACACAGAAAACAGCGCACACCGACAAATGCGGACACCGAAAATTCCGCACACGGACAGTTGCGAACGTTGACTATAGCGAACACATACATTTGCGCACAATTGTAATCGTACAATGTAATTATAATTTCATTAAAGAGTTTAAAAGGTTGTAGTTGGTTATCAGCTTAAAAGTCGGCAATTATAAGGATAATAAGTGGCTAGGATTAGAAATAATTATTAAAGAATCATTTTAAAGACGAATTATTAAAAAAATAATTGGGTCATCTCATTTACTTTACGATTTTTAAAACTATACACAAATACAATAATATTAGTAATTATATGGGTAACAATAGATTTATTGCAGCAAAAGTTAAATTTCTATGTGGCAAAGATGAATTATTTTTATTAATATTTTATTGACAGTAATTCTCCTTTAAAAGATATTTAAATACCGGGTATTAAAAATATTACTGATGTAACTGTAAGTATAAGTTATTATGAGTAACTATAAGGCGAGTCAAGAGTCTGATAACGGTATGGAAAATATTACTTTTAAATTAAAATTATTAAATTATAGTCACAATAGGCAAAATGACGCCTGTATGCAATGAACGTTTGTTTATATTATCCATTCCATTAACACTTTGTACGTAGGCCTGGCCTATATAGTACAACTATATCATCGTAATGAATATTAAAATTACCGGGTATAATTTAAAATAATCGGTAAATGTTGAGAGATATCACCGCGTTTTTTTTACCATGGCTGCCAACTTGATTGCAGTGAACCGTAAAATTAAGAATAAAATGTTTAAAAATAATGTAAAAATTTCCTAAATGTATCCCTAAACCTAACCTGAACCCAAATGTATCCTTAACGAAGTCACGATGATATCTCTCAACATTAGCCAAATAGTCGTCTTAGTATCTAACTACGCCTATTTTAGTTTTATTAATGATAATTATAGTTTAAAAGAATAATCTTCCTACTCCGAGTACTAACTAAGCCTAATTGGGTTTCATTATTATTATCGTTTAAAATAACGGCCTTAGCCTTAAGTTGTAGCTTATAAAATGCTCTATACTTAGAGTCTATGCAGATAATACGAATATCAAATACTCCCTATATTAATTTAAAAAATAATATTAGCCTATTACTACTATGATTTACATTTAGTAAACTCAAATTGTTTTTCAGTGAAATGTATTTAGTCCTACTATTAAGTAGCCTACTGTTTTTATTATTGTAAATTTGTTGGTTACTGTCTCAGTGCTGCTGAATGCTAAACTAAATTAGTTGTTTTTTTTACTAAGTCTTTTAACATAATCTATGGTACTATGGTTATGAATAATATAATTATGATGTGAGTGTAAAAAATGGAAGGTTACTTCCACCATAGAGTTAAGATAGCTTCCTGGTCTTAAACAAGAGGATTGATTGACATTTCTAATCCCAATATCAAAGGACTTATTCACACTTTACAATGGATTAGATTGAATATATTTTTCTTACACAAATAAATTAAAATACAGGAAAATGGACCCAATGAACATCAAGTTTTTAACAAATGGTAGGTTACCTACTAGGTACTAATTTTATAAAATTGTGGTCTTGAAAATCAATATATAAAGGGAAAAAACTTATTAGCATTATTTTCCTCAAGATTTCCAATGACCAGGACATAATCTACAGTAGGTATCACACCTCCGACTTGATTACATTTTATCTTTTATTTAAAGAAAAAGTTTTTTTTTTTTGTCTACTAAATTTCAATTGTAGCACAAAGTCCTTAATATGCATTTTATATTTGATAATTTGTTGCATGTTTTCCTTTAAAAGAAAAAACAATTCATAATTATTCACAATTGTTTTATATTTTTAATTATTAAGGGTTCACATTTTAATTAATGTCTTGGTCTTGTCTAAATTAATTGTAACTAAAATTTTTTTACTGTGTCTTAATCTTGTATACCGGTACTGGTATGTGCTAGAAAATTATCAATTTAATTGCATGTACCGGTATCACAATATATTATAATTGAAAGAAACAACATGCTTTGTTATGGTTGCAGCAATACTTTTTTTTTTTAATAAATAGTATTTTCTCTATTTTATTATTATTAATATTATCATACAAAGTTACCTCCAAGTAGTTTTGCATAATAAAATTAAATCTAGAAACACAATTTTAACACAACAATTATTGTTCCTATTATACTATTGTTTTATTGATTCAAAAATTTGAACATAAAAATAATTCACATTAATTAATGATGAATTTTTTATTGTAAATTAGCCAGTCTCCTCAAGTATTTTAACTTGTCATCCTCCCCATCATATCCCTGTACGGCAGTGGCAACCAACACATGCAGATCTTCATATTTTCTCCTTTTCACTTCTAGACGGCCTGAATGTGCATTTGCCAGTGTTAGTCTCTGGCAAGCCAGATCCCTCTGCAGTCCATCAAAAAGAAACCAAATGCTGGGATGACTGCAGTGGAATAGGGAATTAAGAGCATTGTGAAATCCCTCACAGCAGTTTGTTGTTTTAGGTGAACGTTGACAAGCTGCATCATGATGATTCCATATTCTTATAGGGAATTGTGGATTTCTGCCTGCTGCTCCCTCAATGTATGTTGAAAAAAAGTATGTAAGCACCTCGTTATAATTTTGTACATCTGGAAATGTGGCGGCAAGCTCGGTAAAAACTCTCCTCACATCATGAACTGGGACGAAGGTTAAAGCTGCAAGAGACTTCAATTTTAGTCTCATATTTATGTTTGTTTGAAACTCATTTTTTAGTCCAACACTGTTAACTTTCCTGACAAGGCTTTGACATAGATGGAAATAACAGCCTTTCACCTCCGCATTTGGGAAAGCAATTCTCACTGCATTCATGCAGGCCTTTTCAAAATCAACTAAGATCTTTTGAGGTGCTAAATTTGGGAGTAGCATCTTCATTATTTCCAACATTCTTTTATATGTTTCTAAGTTTTTTCTTTGTAATAATACATAAAGACATGGTGGATATGAGTTGCCCACTTTGGCATGCCACGTGTATAATTGATAAAACATGGTTGGCACTTTGTCAAAAGTGCCATCTCCATATATTGTGTCTTTATTCAATTCATTCAATAGCTCATGATCACCTAAAACTAGAATTCTGTCTGGATCATCTGCTCCTGAATCATGAATAACCAACTCTCTGTACTTCTCTGGAATTACAAAATTTGTTGTTCCTGGGTTAGGTAATTGTTTGTCTTTTCTGTGCATTAGAAGATTTCTAGCAAGGGATGTTTGTTTAGGTATATGGGCCAGTACATCATTGCTCAACTGTGACAGTACATGCCCCATTACGTTTCGAGGGGTTGCACTAACTGTTGACTTCATGGCTTGCTTCATTATAGTTCTAGAAATGTTGGCTACTGCTTTTTGTGGACATGCATCATGACAATGTTCAGTGGGTGGTCTTACTATAGTGTCATTTTTTGTCTTGATATTAGAATGACACTTTGTAGCTCGATTCTGCCGGCATCTCCAAGTAAGCACCCCATCATTATTGCGAAAATAAAGATATTCATAACCCAAGTAGGTTAAAACTTGGTTGCCACTTTGACTTCTTGAAAATTGCATTGCTGTGACTATAAAAATAAGAAAGAAAAATAAATTATTAATACTATCTTCCTACAAATTTAAAAAACTTTCTGTCTGTAGCCATGATGAAGCAAAGCCAAGTTATTACTACACTGAATGAATATCATGGCTTTGCTTCATTATTAAATTATAATGTGATACTGATAGGGACCTCAAATATACTTGTAGTTTAGTTGTAACTCTTTTTTAAGTGAACTTAACTGGAGCTGAAGGGAAACCTAGGGCTAATAGTTTGCAATAATATTTTTAAAACAGTTATAAATTAAACAAGATACATTCAGGTGTGTACTTTGATAGTAGTGTGACACTCCTTTGATTTTGATTAGGCCTGTGATTTAATTAATAACTACCAATCCTAACTTCTACGGTACACATTTTGATAAGCCTGTATCCACTGTATGAGTATGTAATTTTTTATATGTATAACTTTTAAGTTAGTATTAGTTATGGTATATAAAATGTACGGATGAATGTACGCTGTAAAAAAGATTAATGAAACTTTTTAATAAATCATTAATAACTATTATTTATTGTATAGTATAGTATTTAGTTTTAGAATAGGGAGGCTAAATTCTAAATTTTATGTTAAATTTTGGCGCCAAAATATGCATCAAAATAACATGTTAACTGTTAATAGAATAATAAAGAGTAAATTCGAACAGATCGTACTGTGTTTTTTTACCATGGCCGCCAACTTGATTGCAGTGACCCGTAAAATTAAGAATAAAACATTAAAATATAAAGAAATAATTTCCTAAATGTATCCCTAAACCTAACCTGAACCCTAAATCTATCCCTAAACCTAACCTAATGAAATGAGGTACAATCTATCTTAATTAGCCGAATAAAGTATTTAAATTAAAGACTAAAGGTATGAGTATGATGATTTGTGCAAAGAAATAGATTGAATTTAAATAATTATACTATTATATGAATTCTCCATGCCAGTGCCAGTCATGTCATTGTATTTTTTTTTTATATTTATTTATTGTTTGTTGGCAGTTACTAGTTACAACAATAAAGACATTTTTTTAAAGACTAAAAAAAAAAGGTAGTAAAGTAAGAATAAGACTAACAGCTACGGTTAAAATGAAATGACAAAACAATTTATTTAAAATAAATTAAGATATTAAATTGAGTAATTAGTTTACCAATTCATTTTAGAAAGCATTTATAAATATTACTAACCTTCCATTCTCTACAAATAATATGCAATTTACGGTACTTGATTTAGTCTTAAACTTAAGGACTGATCACACAGGAACAATAGAATTTGAATGAGCCTGAAAGCAGTTCGAACAGTTGTTAATGTGCGCTAAAATTCGCAGTTAAAAAAATAATTCGGTATTTAAGTTTCTTTTTTTGTTTAAATTATTTTTAAATTCAATTTTTTACATACAGTATCACTGATTCGTAGACTTTTATTCTTCCCAACTTGCATTTTAGGCTGATAGGCAACTGAACTCAATCATGTTAAATCTAAAAATGGGGCTTAAAATAAAATTTCATAGCAATTGTGCGCAAATGTATGTGTTCGCTATAGTCAACGTTCGCAACTGTCCGTGTGCGGAATTTTCGGTGTCCGCATTTGTCGGTGTGCGCTGTTTTCTGTGTGCGCAACTGTCGGTGTGCGCAGTTTTCCTGTGCGCAGCTATGTCTTTGCGGAATTTTCTGTGCGCGTTTATCGTGTGCGCGTTTGTCATGTGCGCGTATTTCTGGTCACCTTTATTATTTATCATCTTTCCATGCAGGTTTGGCAAAACGGAAATTGCTTGACCTGCTTGTGTTATGCAAAAAAATAATAGTTAATAAAATAATTATATAACTAAAAATTGTTATGTGGCTTTAATTTTTTTATGTACATTATTATTAGAGATAGCTAATCAATTAATAAATGAATTTTCAACCCAAAAAATCCAATTAAAAAGGATTCCATCACTAAAAAGCACTGCAAACATTATTTAAGATGCTGTACGCAAATGGACAAAACAAACTTACTTATAATTATGATGCTTAGACTACCTTATCTAAATATTTCCTAATTTTACCAGAGTCAAAAAGAAAAAAAACAGTTTTTTAGAAAGGTCTATACATTTTTATGGGTTTTGAAAACTGGTCATTTTTATAAATTGCCTGTAAACGGCATAACTATTTTAAGAAGACATGAGTTGTTTACAGAAGACATAATATTTACTAATGTGTGATTTATCTTAGGGAAATTCGTATGCAAATAAAGTATAAATTTCACAATATTCAGTAGAATGAAATTTTTATTTGGAATTTTAAACACTATAACTTTCTTAAATTGCCTCTTCGCCATACTTAAAACTATTTTTATCTAAATCATAGAATATATTTTAATTTGACGAATTAGCAATAAATACGTAACAACAAATGGAATTAGCATGTTAATCGAAATGCTAGTTCACAAAAAAAAAAAAAATTCTTAGCTTTGTACTGGATTCTCATCTATATAATATTTAAAAAAATGAGTGCAACGCCAATGGGTGGGCCGCTTTGTTTGTTATTCTGACAGTAAAAGAAGAAAAGCAGTTGGGAAGTTAACAAAAATAAATATCGGCTTAGTATTTTGTTTTTTAAAATCAGGAAACTTTGTAACAAAAGTAGCACATTTAAAGAAAACGAAAATGCTTTCGATTTAATAATAACTGATGAAACGTGCACTATTTGTATGCGACCTTTCAATTTTATAATAAGAAAAATAAGCTTCATGCCATGATACAATTAATAATTAACACCTATCCTTATTTTTAATCATGCTTTTACGATGAGCTATAATTGGAAAACAGATTGCTCACGTTTAGTACGTGGCTAACTATTATAAATTTTTTAGACCTTTATAGGTAGGTAAATGTATTTTAATACATTGTCATTAAAGTCTTTTAACTTGTCAGCTGCAAAAAAAATAAATAAATAAAATAGCGATATATGAAAACAACGGGAAGTAAGACTGGAATGGTCAGTGCGATTTTTATTAACCAAATACTAATAACTTGATTAGCCTTAAATATACTGATCATCAAATATATCGAGCCTAGCGATATTTAATGGATTCCGCTAATTGTAATCGTTTAAAGGTACCCGGTTACTATGCTTTTTAAAACTGTTTTAAAATGAAAATTTTGTCATTTTTAATTTTAAAAATATATACATGTATTTGTTATATTGTTTAACACATTGTGCTCCGGCTGGAAAAATGGGGGGGGGGGGGGGCAGTGCCCTCCCGGAGAGATAGCTGAAAGAAACACTGTTGCTAATAATAACTATATTTTTTTAAAGCATGAGGCCATCATTCAATTTTTAATTAACATCATTCCCTACTTTAAAAGTCAAGCTTTTATTATAAAATATAATTTGCAAACATAAATAGATTGCTCACGTTTTATACTTAGTGAGAACTCTATTGAAAGTACAGACCTTGAAATTGAAGCAACTGTAGTTTAATACAGTGTTAATGTTTAAGTCTTTAAACTTGCGGGTTGCACAAAATAATAAACAAAAAACTACAGATAAATGCGAACGGGAAGTAACACTTCGGCTCATAATCGGGCCAGGCAAATTTTCGAAACATTGCAATATTTATAATCGAACATTGTATGCTTCTAAGAAGATTTGCCTTAAATATACCGATCATCAAATATATCGAGCGTAGCGATATTTCATAGATTCCACTAATTGTAATCGGTTAAAGGCGCCAGATTGCATTCTTTTTAAACTGTTTCAAATGACAATTTAGTCGTTTTTTAATTTAAAAATTATATAATCGTTCTATTGTTGTTACCCATTTTGCTCCGCCGGGGGGGGGGGGAATTTGACATTCCCCGGGGGATAGTACCCCCCCCCCGGAGAGATGCATGAAAGAAACCCTGTGTCAGACTTTAACCAAGGTGCTCCCCCCCCCGGCTGTTGCCCATCACATACATGTAATCACACTAAAACTCATCATCGTCATAACAACGTCATAACAACGTCATAACAACGTCATAACAACGTCATAACAACGTCATAACAACGTCATAACGTGATTGTTGTCGCAGCGAAAGATACACAAATTCATTTGTACCCTCAAACTTGTCACGATTTATTTATGATATCTGATATTTTTCTCGGACTTTTCTCCGTGTGACTTGTTTCATTGTGACTTTTTTCCGTGTGATTTTTATCCATGTGACTTTTCTCATGGCACTTTTTTCCGCTAACCACAAAGACATGCCCCATCCTAGTTTGATAACCGGATGCCCTCTCGTATCACACGCCCCTGCATTAATGAACATTTCATTTGGGGGGGGGGGAGGAGTGAATCGGTTGGGAGGGTTCTGACCTTTAAAAGTAATGAGAGATAGAGAGCTCGTAAATCTCGCAAGACAAGTCTGACTGTCGAGTCGTTTAAACTGTTTGTTAAATTTTTACAGCTGTCCACAATGCTATTTGTGGAGAAGTCGACGCGCGTTAGGTCACGCATTGTCTGCCCGCGGAATTCTTGGAGAATTTTTTTTTTCTTTTCTTACACGGTGGTTTGCGTCAGTCACCTTGGAGAACTTTGATGACGGCGATAAAAGGGTCATACAGACGGGGGGGGGGGGGGGCGGGGGCGGCCTCGGGGAGTGGGGCAGATATCTGAGTCAATATGGTACTTTTGGGTGTGAAGTAAGACTCATGTGCTGAGAACTGCTTATCAAATATCTCATTGATACTAGGGTTTCTGTCCCGGGATACCGGTATCCCGCACGATTTTTAGAAAGCAAAAGACTTCCCGGTAAATTTTCCCATCCCGGGAACCGAGAAATTCCGGGTAATCACGTTTAGCATAGTATTTTTTTTAAATTAATTTTTTTTAAAATCAATTTTATCAAGTGTCAGCTTGTCACAAATTGACCACTATGGGGCTGTCCATTAATTATATCAACAAAATAGGGGGGAGGGGGTCTGAAAATTTTTGACAATTGTTGACAAGGGGGAGGGGATGGAGGTCAAGAAAAGTTGACGTCAACAATGTTACTTTTTTTTAATAAATTTAATTTCATAAGTTAAAATTTATTAAACTTTTTTTTCTTAACATTTTACTTTTATTGACATTTTTGTTGTAGCTGTAAACTAGTCTATTTAAAATATTGGTGTTTTTTTCCCCATTTTATCTTTATTTTTGGGGGGGGGGGTTAATCAAATGTTGACGTAATTTTATAGGGGGGGGTCTCTGGAAGTTTGACAAGTTGTTGACAAGGGGGAGGGGGGGAGGTAAAAATCGCCAAAAATTTGTTGACATAATTAATGGACAGCCCTTATAAGACAGGATCTGTAACAATCTAGTTAACTGCGCTGAAATATTTTAAGCATGGTAACTCTAGTACATAGGTGCTCTAGGGTTTTCAAGTCGCGACCGAATTTCTGTAGAAGCCAAGTGAGCCTTACCACGATTTATTCGGAAAACTGGATATCAAATAAGGTAAATTCTTGGAAAGGGAACAACTCATGTAAACTTCATATTCAAACATAATGTAACTGACGACTTATTTAATGCCATGGTTTATAGTGTAATTCAAACTTTAAGACACCACGTGACAAAACGATAACTGGAAACCCGTGCTCTAATTTGATTATCCCATGACGTCAAATGGCAAACCACCTACATAATATGTAATGTTATGTGATATTTTTTTTCTTCTTCCAAAATCAACGCATATTAAGACATTCACAAACAAAGATACATTATTAACATTCCTAAATGTATGGTGTTGTGTTGTTGTTTTTTTTGGTGTCTTTTTTGTTTGTGTTATTTTACTTTTTTTGCGAAACAAATCCATTTTTACAAGGTGTAAGAAACATTTGCTTGTAAATATTTAGCGACGGATTTGAAACTCGAATGAACGACCCGTAAAGAAGGCAAAACTCATAAAGTGCGTGGGTTTTTTTTTTTCACTTTAAAAATAGGTGGTTATATCAGACTATTGCTTATCAGGCATATTATTCATTCGCTAGTTATTCATTAATAGGTTATAAGTATTGTAAAATGAAGCACCTAGAAGTTTTAGAGGGAGTCGTTTAAGAGAGGTCGTTCATATAGTACAAAGAATCGGTGATTTGTTTTTTTCGGTCGTATATTGGAGGAAGTCGTTTAAGAGAAGGTCGCAAAACGGAGGGTTTGCTGTAGTAGCAAGTCACCAGCCTCACAACTAAACTTGAATTTTTGTTTCTTTAATTCTTAAAAATAAAATAATTAAACAGCTATAAAAATCAACCATTTTTTTTATTTTAATTGAATTAAAATATAAAAAAAAAAGGCGTTGATTTTTGTAAGGCTGCTCAATTGATATTTTTATTTTAATAAATTAAAGAAAAAAACTAATCTTTTTATATTTTAATTCCATTTTGTAATATTTTTTTATTTTGTTAAGTCGGTAGAGATAGTGCTCCGTTTTTTTTTTTTAACCATGGCCGCCATCTTGATTGTCGTGACCCGTACAATTAAGAATACAACGTTTAAAAATAATGAAAAATTTTTCCTAAATGTATCCGTAAACCTAACCTGAACCCTAAATGTATCCCTAAACCTAACCTGAACCCTAAATGTATCCCTAAACCTAACGTGAACCCTAAATGTATCCCTAAACCTAACCTGAACCCTAAATGTATCCCTAAACCTAACCTGAACCCTAAATGTATCCCTAAACCTAACCTGAACCCTAAATGTATCCCTAAACCTAACCTGAACCCTAAATGTATCCCTAAACCTAACCTGAACCCTAAATGTATCCCTAATCTGGGTTTTGACCCTATCGGAACCAGGGTTTTGACCCTATCGGAACCAAGCTTTCGCAAATGAGGCACCAAGATTAATAATTAGCCTTTATTTTTAATAAATTAATTTTATCCCGGGATATCGTGTGAAATCCCAGATTCCAAGATAAGGAAAACTCTGTTCCCGCTCAGAACCCACGAAATGAGAAACAGTAATTGACACCTTCTTCTCTGGTTCTCTAATTGTCAACAGCTGACAGTCGAAATTAGAGATCGACCGAAGGTGATTTTTCTGATTTTGGCTGAAACCAAACCTAAAGTTAAAAATGACTTTTGGCGAAACAGAGGCCGAATCCAAAAGCTTAACGAGACTTTCAGACGAAACCAAAACATTTAGATATTTCGAAACTCGTTCGGGCATACGCTATGCGTATTAAAAGAAAATGTTGGGGAAAGTATCGATATTTATAATCCTTTTATTAAACATATGTGATTAATAGATAAACATCTAATGAATACTTTGTCTTTTACCATGTGAATTAAAAAAGTAATTTAATATTGTTAAAATGTCTTTTAAATTAGTATGGTCAAAGAAAATTTTGTCTTGAGGGTGGGGCAAAATTTATACAAAATAGGCCATTGGACGCGCTTTTCTTTGATAATATAATTACAACGCTACCTAGACACATTTGGTATCGATCGAAATCTTAATCTGTGTTTATTTTTAAATTAAAGTTACTAAAGTTACAAGACATAAGCTTTGTGGCTGTAGATCGGTGGTTCTCAACCTTCCTAATGCGGCGACCCTTTAATACAGTTCCTCGTGTTGTGGTGACTCCCAACCATAAAATTTATTTTGTTGCTACTTCATAAATATGCGATTTCCAGTCATCGAAGGCGACACGTTTGTAAGGGTCGTTCGACCCCCAAAGGGGTCGTTCGACCCACAGGTTGAGTCCCGCCGGTATTGATGAAAAAAGGCGAGTTCTGAAAAAAATATTTTTAAATTTTTCGATTCCTTTTTTTCTCGCCCTGAATAGAATTTAAGCAAATAAAAAGAGACAATTAATTTGAAAAAAGACTATTTATATTAATTTTTATAATTAAAATGACGTGTTTCTAAATGGAAACCGTCAATGACTTATTTTTTGGTGTTTGGTATCATGATTAATGCCTCAATATGCCTTGTGATTATTTCAACCTGATATTAGTTTTAATGTGTGACCCCCCACCCCCCCCCCACCCTCCACCCGAGTCTGTGATTGTGAGGTCCGGGCCTGGTGTCTGTCAGACCTCCCCTATCGTATGAGAGGTTCTACTTGCTTGTGATCCTCAGAAGTGGTCCAAGCTAATTTGAATATATAATAAGGACCCTGGCGAAGGCTACAGTTACATGGAGCGGGTAGAGTCCTTTTAGCAGATCAGTTTAGGGTATTTTTTAACCTTTAAAAAATGTAAAGAAAGAGATTTTACGATAAGGAAACTCACTCATGTTATTGTTAACGTCATAGACAAAGCCATTTCCAATAATTCATTTTATTACAATCGACTGAGGGTTGTAAATGTGTCTCCATTTTAAAAGTCAAACTTATTTACAGAGTTGGCTGTTTTTTGTAAATATTTAAAATGTCACCCTTAGTCTTGATAAATAGCAAAATCAACAACAAATCTCCCAGATTCTTCATTCAAAAAGGAGTAACCCTCATCCCCCACTACTGACCCTTGGCCCCAAACGTCTCCTTCCCTTCAACCAACCTTATGCCAAAAAATTCTCTTTACATACCACCGACCTAATCCCGAAAACGTCACATTCCCTTACACCGACCTAATGCCCCAAAAGTCTCTTTACCTACCATCGACCTAATCCCGAAAACGTCACATTCCCTTCCACCGACCTAATGCCCCAAAAGTCTCTTTACCTACCATCGACCCTTTGCCCAAAATCTATCCGTCTCTACCACCGATGCATTGCTAAGAACTTGTCAAAAACTTTGTCCGGGAAGCCGATGTGAAAGAACATGATGCTTTCATAACAAAAGGTCACAATTTCTTTAAATCTTGAATTGTTCTAATTCCTTTAATTCTTCTTATTTCTTTAATTCTTCTTATTTCTTTAATTCTTCTAATTCCTTTAATTCTTCTTATTTCTTTAATTCTTCTTATTTCTTTAATTCTTCTAATTCCTTTAATTGTTCTAATTTCTTTAATTCTTCTAACTTCTTTAATTGTTCTAAGTTGAACTGCTGTCTGCAGTAAAAGCGTAACGATTCTAATTTTATTGAAAACACTTCATGGAATTTATGTGTGGAAACATCAATGGTTGTGTTAAACATAAGAATATTTGACTCGCTGTGCGGCTGTGAAACAAATCACGTCAAAAATTGTTTGAATATTCATGAGACAAAAAAAAGAAATATGTTTTAGTTTTGGCGTTATTATCACAATTTCATTAAAATGATAAACGTCAGTAACTCGTCACTCAATAGCAAAGACTTGAATTTAAGAAGTAATGTCCCTTGATTCACAGAAAGGAAAAAAAAAACAGAAAAAAAAAACAAACCGTTATTCATTTATAGAAATTGTTTTTCAAATTTATACATTTCATTCAATAATATGATTTTAAGCCGTAATTAAACAACTCCTAAAAACTATTTATATATTATAAATCCTTTAAATACGTTTTCATTATTTTTCTTTAAATCAATATTTCTAATGTCCCACCCACTTTTTACACCGCAGATTTATTTCACCAACAATTTCAGAAAAAAACAAAAGAAAATATTACGCACCAAACGCATTTGATATGTATATATTTTTTAAGAATCTCATTTCGCGAAGCTATCGAGATATTTATTCCGGGAAATCAGAGTCATCATATTTCTTTCATTGGGTTTGTGTTGGGGCTGAACATTTAAATAAACGCGTTGTTATCGCCAACAGGTCCATGTGCCAAGTTTCAGCTTGAAAGTGAGTCAATTTGCCGTCTGGAGATTTTGACACACACCTAGCCATAAAGAAACACGCGAACATTAGCGAAGTTAAAATAAACGATTTAATCATTAGACCACACCTAAAAACAACTCTTTTTTTTCGTATAAATCCTTTATAATATGTAATATAAAGCAATGGGGAATGGGGATGAACATTTGACAAAACATGCATTCCAGCAACGTACTTTATAAGAATCCCAATAGTGCTCCTCATCCCCCCCCCCCCCCAAGGCTCCCCACCGTACATTTTTTTCACGTCTCCGAACTATATTAATATTCTAATGACCCACCTGCTTTTTTTACAATATATTTCACCAACAATTTCAGAAAAACAAAAAAAGATATTACGCACCGAACATGCTTGCAATATTTCCACGAAAATCATTTAGCGCAGTTATCGGGAATTTTATTTCGGGAAATCAGTGTCATCAAATGTCCTTCTTCTTCCGTTGAAAAACAGGGAAAAAAACTGATATTTTGGGGTTGGGGGTGTAAATTTAAAAGAATGTGTTCTTATCGGCAACGAGTCTATGTGCCAAGTTTCAGCGTATAGTACATTCAATTATCTTTCACTTGATACCTCATTTGGTCTTACAAACCCAACAATCATATTTTAAATCGTTTTTTTTAATCCCCACCTCTCAATTCTGGTACCCGGGTACCAATAGCCACTTCGTAATTTTTTAAAAATAATTTCAAAATCAAGAGGTGCAGTTTGGGGTATAGTTGAGTTCAATGTTTCTATTAGACTTTTGGGATCAGGGGAAGAACATTTTTTAAGGGTCCATCGAGACATTATGGCGCCAGTGTTATACATAAACTGAATTCACTCCAGCTGTGGCGTGCCCCAGGCACAAGATTATGTTTAACCCCAAACTGTAACATTGATCGGCGTGAGGGAAGGAGTGCAAGAAATTGAAGGTGCTGAAGACTTTCGCGAAAATTCAAAATGCAGGGGGGGGGGGGGGGGTGGTGCCTTGTGGCATATACATGAATACAATTTTTCTTTCACACAATTTTGTGATGACATATCAAACTTTCGTGTTGGAAGCGCCAACGTTAGCCATAATAATGATCAAAGACATCCTTAACGACCCACCAGCGGAACATGAACTATACGCATACCCCAGCTGAATATTGCCTATTAAATCTTTATAGTCCTCAGATAATTTTTGATAAATTCAAAATACAAGTAAGTTTTTTTTAGCAAATACTTTAATTTAGTTTTGCAACATTCTACACTTGGAGAGCAACGAAAGAGATGCTAGTTTAAAAAAAATGTAGGTGTCACTTAACCTTAGAAACATCGTGTGAGTCCAGCAACCCCCTACATCTGTAGTGGGGATCAGATATTTTAGGGGCTTAAAGATGTGATGTGGATTTTTTCTTAATTATCTTCTTTCAATGCAAGGGGGGAGAGGATAGAACGAAAAAAGGCCTAAAAAAGTCAAGCGACGACTCTGATAGACCTGCTTGTGTTATGCAAATATTGTTTCATATTACTAAATAGTAATGTGGCCTTTATTTTTTATTTGAATCTTTTTTTTTTTTTCTTTTTTTTTGGGGGGGTGGTGGGGGGGGGGGGGGGTGGGGGGGGTTTAACTACATCGTTGATAAATGAATTTTCGGGAGAAATAAAATATCTTAAAAAAGCACTGTTAACATCATTTGGTATGTATGGCATCTTTCCGTCTACGAGAGACGATAGATTATCTTGTCTGGTTGCAGCTCTTCGTGTGGCTAGTGAGACCGATCCTCGAGTGGCAGTCTCTTTTGCATGTCCCACACACGAATACGGTGGAGCAGTGTTTTCTGGCCTTTCTCCGCGCTCTCTTCACAGCTGCTTCCGCCCTGTAGAGCTCCTCGGCACGTAATGATCCTTCCTTCACGATGCCCAGCCATGTGGATCGATCCTCCGCCAGGTCCTCCCAATTTGAGATGTTGATGTTAGCCGCCTTCATATCGCGTTTGCATATGTCTATGTATCTGAGACGAAATCCCCGTTTTCATAAATCCACTCCCGGTATTTTCGAGCATAAATTATGGTCCTGTATTTTCGAAATTCGGGATCCCGGATTGCGACCCCTAGTCACCAGCGACCCGGGTTGATGGGGCACGTTAACCTTGGATGGCAACTCATCTAAGAGAAGGATGCTCTGAAATCAAACTCAGAGATGGAGTCCCGTAGGGCGGATAACATTGACACAATAAAAACATTCCGACAACTCCTGCTAAGCCACTGGCGCCAAGCCGTTTCATCCACGTGAAGTTCCCTTGGGTTAACCAGCGGCTCTCGAGAGAGGCAATTTTCCGCACGGGAACCAGCTTAGAATCCTAAAAAGAATAATCCCAGGTCTTGTGATTTCGTCCTGCGAAATCTACACCATCGTTGCATTGTGACGGACAGATTTTGCCCAGACAAACAGACAAAATGGAAAGCTAAATAACAGCATGCAAATATCGGATACCTTGAAAATAATCACCAGCGGAGAGAGAAAAATCCTGAAGAAGCGCTGCACGTTTAGAACATGCACTAGTTTCCCCTTCTTAAGGGGGGTTGTTGAACACACATAGTAAAACAAAACGGCTGTGGAAGAAATGCAGAGATAAAGATAAGATAGCATTATTTTCTTATGTTCAGCTTACATGATCAAATTGGCTTCAAATTTTCGTCAAATTTTTTTTTCTAACGCACTGTTTAGTAAAACAAAATACTGCATTCAAAAAAAATTCACGAAAATCTGAAGCAAATTTGAAGCAAATTTGATCGTGTGAACTGAACATGTAAGTCCAATAAATAGAAATGTGTTTTGAATATACACCATTCATTTTCATCAATACCGGTTTAAATCCACATTCTGCTTAAGATTTTAAGCTAGAAAAATACTAAAGTATGTCAGCTAAAAGCATTTATTTCTCCATGGCAAAAAAAAAAATCATCCATCAGATGTCGTAACAACTCAAGTCCTTGATGGCAATATTGCCTTTAACGGAGATAATCGAATATTACTACAGCCGGGGAGACAGCGGAGCATAGAGTTCAACAGCCGAGGAGACAGCGGAGCATATAGTTCACCAGCCGGGGAGACAGCGGAGCATAGAGTTCAAAAGCCAGGGAGACAGCGGAGCATAGAGTTCATTTGTAATAAAATATCTTAACATTTCCATACGATGTAATTAATATTCACCGCTGAAAATAACCGAAGTCTTTGAACGTTTATCTCTGCTCTATTACTGTCTCTCTGTACTGCCGGCTTTTGACCTGTACTGAATTACGGTTGCCACATGCTACTTTGTAATCATTTGTAAAGCTCAATTGCAGTTTTTTTTTCCCTATTTGACTGTGGTCCTATCTCTTCTTCACCAATACCATCATGAAAGAATACCCAGAGCTTTTCCCGTTTGACTGGGGTCCATACGTCGTCTTCACCAATACCATCATGAAAGAATACCCAGAGGTTTTCCCGTTTGACTGGGGTCCATACGTCGTCTTCACCAATACCATCATGAAAGAATACCCAGAGGTTTTCCCGTTTGACTGGGGTCCATACGTCGTCTTCACCAATACCATCATGAAAGAATATCCAGAGGTTTTCCCTTTCTACTTCATTATCAATTTAAAAAAAAATGATTGGAAAGGGGGGGGTTGACCAAACTCTGATGGCAGCAATTCCTCATTAATATCCGGGCGTCTTGAAGGCGTGAAAGTGCACTGAACACCCGGGGACATTTTTTTGTGTACTTCTGATACTTCAGAGTTAGAAACCACAGTCAAACTAATAGAACAAGTTACTTCTTTATTCACTCTTTTTTTGTAGTGACTTTTTCTTCATTTCAACATACGGGATGACATGTTGCTCGAAATTATTTGATCTTTTAGAGATAATAAATACTTTTTACAAATTTCTTTCCCAGGATCCCGTAACTTCAAAATGTTCATTAAAATCTTGTTACACGAATGTTGGAATACATTGAAAATAAACGTTTAATGTAAATTTTTCTTTTGAATTTATATAACTTGAATTTTTTTTTTTAATGAAAAGAAACACATTTATTCTGGAGCGCAGGTCGCCGACCTCTGAGCTAGGCATTTTTACAAAACAAGACAACTGTGTTTAGGACATGTTATATCCTGACAGTCAGTGACATGTTGTATCCTGACAGTCAATGACATGTTGTATCCTGACAGCCAGTGGCATGTTATATCCTGACTGTCTATGACATGTTATATGCCGACAGTATATGACATGTTATATCCTGACAGTCAATGACGTGTTATATCCCGACAGTCAATGACTTTTTGTATCCTGACAGTCAGTGACATGTTATATCCTGACAGTCAGTGACATGTTATATCCTGACAGTTAGTGACATGTTATATCCTGACAGTCAATGACATGCTATATCCTGACAGTCAATGACATGTTATATCCTGACAGTCAATGGTCTCTGTAAATTCGGAGACTGACGAAACACGGCTTAGCTTTTTACCGTTTCCGGAAGAAGAAAAAATAATGAGGTCATTTTGATAAAGTAGTAGATTAAAATGGTATTAATTGAAAAGCAATTTTATCAAAAAGGAAAACCTGTCCGAAAAATTTCTTGGCGAGATCACCTTAAGTTGCGTAGCACCAAATCGACAGGAAATGGAGACCTTAACATCCGTTCATCGCTCCGGTACCAATTGTGTCCGTGCAAGGCTCCGTCTCGAGTCCACTTCTGCCAAAAAACCCGCCAATGTGCTGAAGCCAGAGTGATGTCCCCTTGTCTCCACCACGTCATTGGGGCCTACACTCTATCTTCCCCCCCCCCCCCTCCGTTTCCCCTCTCGTTCTTTCTTTCTTCATTGCTCCTGGCAGTAGTTTGAGACGGTCCGTAGAGGCGAACACTTTAAGGAATGCGTAAAGTACAGCGCAGTTTCCATCGTGGTGTCTTATTTCTGTTGGATTTCTAATTTATTAGTCTTTAAGAAGGTAAATATGTGGTCATGTCGTAGTAAAAATTTTTTTAAATATCCACGATAACATCTCCTGTGATCTAGACTTGTAGCCTCCGAGTTACACGGTGTGTTAGCTCAGAGCGCTAACTTATAACTTAAACAGAGTTTCATTGAAATAAGAATTCGGCATGCAATAAACCTTCCCTTTCTCTTTACATAATGTGTAGCGGTCTATTTGCGTTACGTCTTAAAACAAAGAAAAAACAACACCAAAAAAATTGGGAAACCTTGCGCAAAGAGTTTCAATCTAATTTTGGAAAACATTTAACGTGCCTTGCCTATGATAGATCGTCTTGTAAACATTGTTATATCAGAGCTTGGCTTTTATCATATTTTTATATTCAATTTAAAAATCTCTTACATATATTACGCTTCTGGTATGACTCGGGGACTGCTTCCAATTTACGACGTCTGCTTCCATTTTAGGCGGCTGCTTCCATTTCCGGCAGCTGCTTCTTAAAAATTGTGGCTAGCTCCTAATAACCGAATTTGGTATTATATGTTAGAAAGAAAGTTCAGTTCAATAATGAGATCAATGGCGCATAAAATATGATTCCCGATAACTAGGCTAAATGATATAAATATTTTATTTTAATAACGCAACTGCGTTTGGCGCGTAACATTTTCTTTTCGGAAAATGAAATCGCCTCAATTTAAGTAGGGTATAAAAAAAATATTCGGTTTAAAAGTGGTTGGGACATCAGAATATTTAATATAGTCCATGGGCGTGAAATAAAAAAAAAAGTGTGCAGTGACGTATGATGGGGAGAAGGGGTGCAGCAAAAATTGGGATTCTTAAATGTGCGTTACTTGAGTTCATGTTTTGTCAAGTAACTTTGGTAGATGAGAAGTTCACTCATTGTTGTCGCCGATCTTTGGCGAGCTATAACTAGGGCTAAAATATAGCAACTTTATGTGAAAATACTGCCACGTTTATGAGTTTGTTTGGGATTTTTACATTTATTTCTGAGCAAGTCCACGTGTGCATTTGAAGCTTCTAGAAGTCATAATGCTACAAATTAAAGCCAATTATATTCTCTAGACCAGGCCGGCACAATTCAAAATGTAAGGCTGGTCGCAATACCTTATGAAAAACTTGTGCAGGCCGAAAGAAAATAGGACATGGAATGTGTGTGTGTGGATGGGGGGAGCCATTAAGAAAATAATAATAATGAAGAATGTTTCGTTACTTCGCGGGCCGCAAAGTGGGTGCTGGCGGGCCGTGTGTGGCCTGCTCTAGACTATAATAAAGTCCCCTATTATTAAGCTATTTGGACTAGTTAAAATATTTGGAACCAAAAAAAAAATGAATATAGATCTTAGAAAGTAGATTCGGGTGAGAGATATCAATAGTCTTTCTCTCCCCCGCCACCCCCCCCCCCCAACCCAGCAGTACCCCCAAAACACATGATTTGAGTTTTCAGACTTGGCCGTTGATACCCATTGTCGTAGCCTGACTGAATGACTCCCTGGGGCGAACTCCCAAACTAGCGCCCCACAAACAACTCTTATATAATGCTGGTAATAAAAGTACCACCCATGGGCGGCTGCCACCCCTCTCCCCCCTCCTACTGGCGTACTCACTCCCATTGGTCCCTAAATACATTTTGCGTTTGATATGTTTTCAAAAACAGAAAATGTACCCAGTAGGCTTGGGCTTATTTTTGGTCTCCGAAGTTCGAATCAAATCCTATGGAGAATTATGCCGTACGGCATAGCCCGAGAGCGGGGACGTCTTCAGCTCTCTCTGTCTCTCTCTCTCTGTCTCTCTCTCTTTCACGTAGCGGATTATTACATTTTGATTAGGGGTATAGGCTACCTGTCAGAAACACTATCCCGCTGTACGGTAATTCTCCACTCCAGTATTGTTAAATTGGTCTAATCTCCCGTGAACTGAGCTGTGGGAGCTGTCAGTGGGGAAACGTATCTCGTATCTTGCTTCATACAAGACAGCACCCCCCCCCCCCACACACCCCCAACCCACCCATCTCACCATTTTTTTTCTGTTTTCTGACAGTCATGTGATCTCAAATATCTCAACTTGCGCACGGTAAGTCCGGTCTCAGATAGATCTAGAAAAATAAGCTTGCGTAAATAAATTTTTGATTTCATTATCTACTGCAGCGTGTCCTGAAATTTGATCGAAAGAAATTTCGTCGACGGAAAATTAATCGACGGAAATTTGATCGAACGGACATTTGGTCGAATCGTTTTTTTAGTTTATAAGTTAAAATTTTGCGTCAAATTTCTTTTTGAACGCATTATTTTGTTTTACTATATAGTATAGTGCGTTCAAAAAGAAATTTGACGTAAATTTTAACTTCTGAACTGAAAAAAAGGTTCGACCAAATTTCCGTTCGATCAAATTTCCGTCGATCAATTTTCCGTCGATGAAATTTCTTTCGATCAAATTTCCGGTAACCCTACTGCAGTTCAATGGCCAATATTAGCTTCCACCAGGGATTTAATTACCACCTATTTGCACCAGTAAGCGAACCACCCTCACCCCCCCCCCCCCCCCCGACCACATTTCCACAAATACAATTAACTATTTCTATCATTGCTATGTTGACAAAATAGCCTTGCTCTAGTAGACAAATGATTACTCGCGGTGATCCGTTGACAATTGTTGTGTGTCTCTTGACGAATGTTCCAGTTCCAACAGATTGCTGCGATACTGTTGGACCATAAACAACAATAGCATAAAAAATGTACACGCTCATAAGTAGTTTCCTGAGGTCATAGTCTTCACCAGTTGGACAAAATGACGTGGATCTTATTAGGCCCTCAACATTTTTTTATATCCATATCCATGTCAAAACCAGGGCATCAAGCATTTTTATATCCATGTCCATGTCAAAACCAAGGCATCAACATTTTAATATCAATATTCAAGTCAAAACCAGGGCATCACACATGTTTATATCCATGTCAACATCAAAAACTTTTGATATCTACATCCATTCACAACTATGGTCAACACATAATCAAAACCATTGTTGCGCCGCATTTCTATAGTTACTGATAGGTATCCCTATCTTGTCTCCATGTTCACCCAAATCTTGCTCACCAGTCCTGCTTGGACGACGACCCCCCCATCTTGTCTCCATGTTCACCCAAATCTTGCTCACCAGTCCTGCTTGGACGACGACCCCCCATCTTGTCTCCATGTTCACCCAAATCTTGCTCACCAGTCCTGCTTGGACGACGACCCCCCATCTTGTCTCCATGTTCACCCAAATCCTGCTCACCAGTCCTGCTTGGACGACGTCATCACACAAGCACTCCCCCACTAAACCTATTGTCACGTCTGCAACTCCTCCACTTCTGTACTCGGTTATCTCCCCAACCCCGCTTGTCAATTACTCGAACATTTATTTCGCCACCCCCACCACCCTGGCTCCCCCACTCATCCCGGCGCCCCCACTCACCCTGGCGCCCTCACTCACTCTGCGCTTCCTCACACGTAAAAACAGCTTCCTATTTTATCTTGGGGCCCTTATTTTGTTTCAATAAAAAAAGAGGGCATTAAGAAATAAGAGAATGGAAATTGGGGGGGGGGGGGAAGGAGGGGGGCGAATGGGAGAATAAGGTGGGGGGGCTATCTGGGATCGATACTTAGGTAATTGGTATAGCCCGAATCCTTTCAGGAGACAACGTGCCAACTTGTGCTGATCCGTTTGTGAGGGCGGGCGACATTGAAAAAAGGGGTGGGGGCGGGGGAATGAGAGAAGGGGTTGGGGGGTCCAGCGTGTTTTGTCCCAAGGGACAACATGAATGACGTGAGGGAAACATGTGTTCGAAACATTCAACAACATAATGGCCACATACATTCAACAACATAATGGCCACATACATTCAACAACATAATGGCCACATGAGCCTAGTTTTTTTTTTTTTTAACCAAAATCTATCGGCTGCTCATTCTTCTCTGAGAAGGACGACATTTGATACACAACTGAGACACGCTGTACACGTTATCCGTTCACCTTTGTCGGATCCTCGATCTTCTTGTGTAGATACTAGATACATACTTCAAGTTTCAATTTTTTTTAATCCAATATCCATTGCACTAAGTCAGTGGTTTTCAACCTTCCTAATGCCACGACCCTTTAAATACAGCTCCTCGTGTTGTGGCGACCCCCCAACCGCAAAATTATTTTCGTTGCTACTTCATAACTGTAGAGTACATGAGTTATCCGATGGTCTTAGGCGAACCCTGTGAAAGGGTCTTTCGACCCCCAAAGGAGTCGCAAACCACAGGCTGAGAACCGCTTCACTACGGGTATACCCGTTACTACACGTTTAACATGTATTAACATTTACTTTATATTTAACTTCTAAACTTTCTTTATATATATATAGAATATTGGGGGGGGGGTAGGTGGGAAGGAATTATCAATGACATGTTAAGAGTAAGATTTGTGGCAGCTTGAAGACACAAGCCATTTGCCAAGTGAGATTGCCTTGTCAAAACGACACAAGACATTTGCCAAGCGAGATTGCCATGTCAAAAACGACACAAGACATTTGCCAAGCGAGATTGCCATGTCAAAAATGACACAAGATATTTGCCGAGCGAGATTGTCATGTCAAAAACGACACAAGATATTTGCCAAGCGAGATTGCCATGCCAAAACAACAGCCGACTCACGTCTGTCGTGTGCGTCAGGTTACAGAAGGCGTACTCGTTTATCTTCAAAGTTTCACAACAGAAATTACTTGCTTGATCCTAGTTATTATAATTATTTTTTTAAACATCAGCTTCACGTAAAGTTAATGAGTCCAACGGTGTATTCAAGAGAGCTGCAGCTGTAACAATGAGTTATTGTTTGATGAAGTTGGAACGATTCTTTTATTTGCTCTCGCACGGTATCCCCCCCACCCCGCCCCCCACCCCCCAAAAAACAAAACAAAACAAAAAACAAGAAAATAATTCACATTTTCCCAAGCTTTCACCAAATGTACAGAATCTGCTTTAATCTCTTTTTTTCCCCAAGAGTACGTGTATTTCATAAACTACAAAGTTAAACAGCCCTTAACATTTTTTTTCGTATAAATTCTTTATAAAATGTAATATCGAGCAATGGGGGGTGGGGCTGAACATTTGAGGAAAAAATAACATTCATACAAGAAATGCACTTTATAAAAATCCCAATTAGTGCTTTCTCCCCCCCCCCCCCCCCCAAGGCTTGTATCCTCACATTTTTTTCACCCCCCTGAACGAGGATCATACAGTGGTACCTCGAGATACGAATTTACTTAGTTTCATTAACATTGCTTGTATGTCAATTCGCTCGTACCTCAAAGCAATTTTCCCAATTGAAATTAATAGAAATGCCATTAATTCGTTCCAACCCCCCAAAATGCCACCCCAGTTGTTTTTCATTTACGTGTTTTTGAATAAGAAAAATGTTTTTATAGATGACAAATATTGTATAAAAACATAATAAAAGAGACTGTAAAGAAATCAACTGGTTTTATAAAGTGTATTTACCTTGAAAATCAGCCGACTTGAGCTAACGGAAGATGCCGGTGGAGGTGTGCGGTGGAGGAGATAGGAGCTTACTGAAGACGCTGGTGGAGTTGTAGGGTGGAGGAGATAGGAGCTTACGGAAGATGCTGGTGAAGGTGTGTGGTGGAGGAGATAGGAGCTTACGGAAGACGCTGGTGGAGTTGTAGGGTGGAGGAGATAGGAGCTTACGGAAGATGCTGGTGAAGGTGTGTGGTGAAGGAGATAGGAGCTTACGGAAGATGCTGGTGGAGGTGTGTGGTGGAGGAGATAGGAGCTTACGGAAGATGCTGGTGAAGGTGTGTGGTGGAGGAGATAGGAGCTTACGGAAGATGCTGGTGGAGGTGTAGGGTGGAGGAGATATGAACTTACCGAAGATGCTGGTGGAGGTGTGTGGTGGAGGAGAAAGGAGCTTACGGAAGACGCTGGTGGAGGTGTGTGGTGGAGGAGATAGGAGCTTACGGAAGATGCTGGTGAAGGTGTGTGGTGGAGGAGATAGGAGCTTACGGAAGATGCTGGTGGAGGTGTGTGGTGGAGGAGATAGGAGCTTACGGAAGATGCTGGCGGAGGTGTAGGGTGGAGGAGATAGGCGAAGGAGCTTCGCTTCGTTCACTTACTCAATTTTCGTCACTGCAGCCGGCCGACCCGCTGATCCGGTTCCTCGTATCTCAAATGTTTCTCGTATCTCAAAGCAAAACTCGCTCGACGGCTCGTATCTCAAAAATCTCGTATGTCAGGGCATTCTTATGTCGAGGTACCACTGTATTCTAATGACCAACTCGCTTTTACACAGCAGATTTATTCCACCAACTATTTCACTTGCGCAACAAAAATATATTGCGATATTCTTTTTAACGAAACTTTTTTAGCGCAGTTATCTGGAATTTTATTTCGTGAAATCAGTTTCATCATATTTCCTTCATCTTCCCATTGAAATACGGAACAACAGATTTTTGACGGATGGGGTTGAAAATTTGCCAAGTTTCAGCTCGATAGGTTGACAGGAAGTTGTTCAGTTTTGCCAACCACAAACAAAAGCTAAGTCAATACAAAGGATTTTAAAAAGAAAATAATTAGCGCCTAGTTGATGGCGAACACACAACAAAATGCCTGCTAATGGTTTTTTATATTTAGTCCGACAAGGACCGGCCTTAGTAAATTTGGCGCCCCCGGGCAACTCTAAATTTTAACGCCTCATGCAGCTCCAATATTTGGCGACCCAGGCAGGAGTGCGTTACTTGAGTTCGTGTTTTGTCAAGTAATTTTAGCAGATGGGAAGTTCACGCAAAGCTGTCGCCAATTTCTGGCGAGCTTTAACTAGTTCAAAGAAAAAAAAAAAGTTGTGATCAAAATGACGCCCCGGTATTTGGCGCCCCAGGCCTTCTTCGCCTGGGCCTAAGGCCGGCCCTGAGCCTGATCATAAATTAAAAAAAAAATTCTTTAGGTATACTAATTGAATTATTTAATTAGGCTTAATATTATTTATATATATATATATATATATAAACATAATACATATATATATTTAGATTGTTAGCGATATCTATAAAGACGTGGTTTCATCAGCGGCCGATGAATGGCCGAGGCTTTGAGTCATCTGAAAAGCTGTTTGTGGTGCGTTTTCAGAAGTCTGATTATCAAGCTTTAATGATGTATCTGTTATAGTGATTGGTTTGGATTTAGGGATTTCCTTACTCATATCAGGACAGAATGTTGATGTGCTGTGCCGCACTGTAGCCAATTTCTGAAGCTGGTACGATAGCATTTTATCAATCCTAGAACTTCTGTTATTATCTTTAAAAATGAATTGGAAATAATCTACGGTCGTAGCTGTTTGCCATCTTATTTAACGTGCGTTTTCTTTGATGTTTCAACCAAACCCTAGCCCATGAAAAGAGGCTGGGAAAGTGGGAGGGGGGTACGCTTGGAGCGCCATGCGCTTCTTCTATTTCGAGGGGCGGCGGTTTTTTTCCCAACTGCAGAGATTTTTTGTTTGGGGGACAACATCATGGCCCATCCTGGGTGACATTTACCTTTGCCTTGTCAATGTTGCCAACATAATTACATTATTTTTCATGTTGCCTTTCGTTAGAGAGCTGGGTGAAGATTAGAATTGACAATGGGGTAAAAAAATTATTTCTCACAGATATTATCGAAAGTACCATAAAAATTAAATCATAAGTTATACATAAGCAGTACTTCAAGATTGCATAAGTCATGAATGGGTGGGGTCAAGGAATGTGTCCATTTTATTTGACTTTAAATGAAGACGTGGCGCAATTGCGTCAGTTGCGTCATTGCTAATCTGCCACTCCCGGAGTCTGAACAGACTCACTAGTGTTCCTCTCACTGTTTCAAGACCAGCTCATTCACTGAAAACAATACAGTCCATTGTCAATCTATAGCAGACAAAGACAAGCTACGACCCAAACTGACAAGCTACAACCCAAACTGACAAGCTACAACCCAAACTGACAAGCTACAACCCAAACTGACAAGCTACAACCCAAACTGACAAGCTACAACTCAAACTGACATGCTACCCTTGTCAAATTGACAAACAACAACCCTATTTGACAAGCTATCCTTGTAAGATTGACAAGTGACAACTCTATTTGACAAGCCGCCTCTGTCAAATTGATAATCTGCAGCCCTTTTTAACAAGCTACCCTCGTCAAATTGATAACCCACAACCCTATTTGAGAGCCGTGTCAAATTGACAACATACATCCCTATTTGACAAGCTATCCTTGTCAAATTAACAACATACATCCCTATTTGACAAGCTATCCCTGTCAAATTGACAACATACATCCCTATTTGACAAGCTATCCCTGTCAAATTGACAACATACATCCCTATTTGACAAGCTATCCCTGTCAAATTGACAACATACATCCCTATTTGACAAGCTATCCCTGTCAAATTGACAACATACATCCCTATTTGACAAGCTATCCCTGTCAAATTGACAACATACATCCCTATTTGACAAGCTATCCCTGTCAAATTGACAACCTACACCCCTATTTGACAAGCTATCCCTGTCAAATTGACAACATACAGCCCTATTTGACAAGCTATCCCTGTCAAATTGACAACATACATCCCTATTTGACAAGCTATCCCTGTCAAATTGACAACATACATCCCTATTTGACAAGCTATCCCTGTCAAATTGACAACATACACCCCTATTTGACAAGCTATCCCTGTCAAATTGACAACATACAGCCCTATTTGACAAGCTATCCCTGTCAAATTGACAACATACATCCCTATTTGACAAGCTATCCCTGTCAAATTGACAACATACATCCCTATTTGACAAGCTATCCCTGTCAAATTGACAACATACATCCCTATTTGACAAGCTATCCCTGTCAAATTGACAACATACATCCCTATTTGACAAGCTATCCCTGTCAAATTGACAACATACATCCCTATTTGACAAGCTATCCCTGTCAAATTGACAACATACATCCCTATTTGACAAGCTATTCCTGTCAAATTGACAACATACAGCCCTATTTGACAAGCTATCCCTGTCAAATTGACAACATACAGCCCTATTTGACAAGCTATCCCTGTCAAATTGACAACATACAACCCTTTGTTTGAGATCGATACGCGGCAGATCGCCTTTTATTAGACCGGCGAGGATCAATAAAACAGCTTCTCATTACCCGTCTCAGTGAGTTTAAGGGAACGCTTTCAAACCTTGACTTAAGCCACCAGCAGACGACCGGTTGATCTAGTGAGATTCGCGTCTCATATAATTTTTTTTCTCCCAACCAATCGACTGTATACAGTTAAAACAATTTTTTCGTGCTGTAAATCCTTCTTTTTCCCCTTGTAAATGTTGTAGAATTTATAAAGGTTTACTATGAGTAAAAACATTTTTAAAAACAAAGGCTAGCAATGCCCCCTTTCATTATTATGTTATCCAGCTGCTGCCTGTTAAGGCTGGCTATTAATCAGAAACTAATTTGAACTCAATGGTGATATCATATAATACGTTATTAAGGATCCATGCCAAGACATTCCCATTTTTTTAAAAGGCATTACACCAATAGCTGAACCAAATGGTCGTTACATGTACGTTAAAATTCGGTACTTAAAAACCCTTCCATCAAATAAAATTCTCCGCCAAATTTCAACATTCTATGACTTGGTCAAATCAGATCAAATTTGATTAAGAGAACTAGTGGGGTGGGTGGAGTGGGGGAAGGGGGATAAGAAGATGATGCCTTATTTTAAGACGCGTTAACTACCCTTCAAAGTCAACTAATTATAGTTTCATCAACGTGAAAGCTCCGATGCCAGAGATTTAAAACGTGAGTTAAAAAGATAATGACGCACTAAATAAACGCCTGACATGTCCGTCAGGGGATGATTGACGGTCAAACAAAACAGACGAGCTGTTATTAGTGTAAACAACATCGTTTTTTTTTTTTTTTTTTTCTGTTTATTTTGAAATCTCGCCTGTGCAGCCCGAGACGTGACACGGCCATTAAATCTTCGGAACCCTGCGTGAAAGTAAAAATTGTACATCTTGTTGTATGGGTTGTTTTATCTGTCATTTGAAAGGTGGTTCTTAAGATGGTTCCTAGAAGGTCGCTCTGAGATGGGGGTTCTAAGATAGTGTTTCTTAAAGGGTGGCTCTAGGAAGGTGGTTCTATGAAGATGGTGGCTTTAAGAAGGGTGGGTTCTAAGATGATGATTCTAAGTTGTTGGTTATACGAAGGCTGTTCTACGATGGTGGTTGTAGGAAGATGGTTCTATTATGTTGATTCCAACATTAGTACTAATAGTGGTTCTCAATATGGTTTGGTTTTGTCCCTCCCTCCTTCCATCCCCTGTCTCTCTCTCCCTCTCTCTCTCTCCCTATTCTCTCTCTTTCGTTCCCTCCACCTCTTTCCCATTGTCTCACACACACTCTATCTCTTCCATTTTCCTCTATTTCTTTTCTTCCATCTCTTTCCCCTTGTCTCTCTCTCCCTATTATCTCTCTTTCTTTCCCTCCATCTCTTTCCCGCTGTCTCCCTCTCTCTTTCTCGCTCTTTCTCTCTCTTTCTCTCGCCCTCTTCATTAATCTCGTCTACACCAAAATATTATGGGTAAATCATAATTAAATTAATAATTTACAATGGCGTAACGCTAGCTACAAGTGTCTGGGGGAAAACCTTCCCCGTGCTCTCGCCCCAGACTACAACATTGAAAGTATATAATATACTAATATATCAAAAAGTCCACCCCACCTAGACTATCCTAAAAAAATTGACGTGGCTGAGCAATCATTATCGTCTGCAGTAATTATTGTCTTTTCAGGTCATCATTCATGCCCCACAATCAAGAGATAATTTGGTTTGTCTTGGAGAAATCCCGCTAACAAGAACTCTGTTAGAAATACAGATAGCGGTTTTTGGTGGAGGGAGTTTGTGACCCCCCAAACCCCTACCACGGAATTCCCACAAATGATTTGTTTTTAAAATCAAAACAATTTTAGTATAAGAGTTCTTACTGGCTGAGAAAGAGAGAGAGAGAGAGAGAGAGAGAGAGAGATAGAGAGAGAGAGAGAGAAACAATATTTAAAAACTCTCTTCCCGGAAAAAGTGACAGGAAAAAGTGACAAGACTAGCGATCTTTCCCCGCCATGTTGCCATGAGGTCGTCTCTACCGGGGCCACACAATCAATTTAGAAGTAAGTTTCTTTTAGAAGTAAGTTTCTTTTAGAAGTACGTTTCTTCTCGTTTTTCGTGTCTTCATTTCCGTAATAGGAAAGCACATCAACTGCATAGAGTTCAGACTAGCTGCGTCGACGTTTCGCTAGTTTTTCATGACATAAAATATACCTTGAGAATCGAAAGCAAGAGAAACGTTAGCTCAGAGATGACGCCGCGTCAAATTGAATGATAAAATGCATCTTAAAAGCGTGTAGAAGTGGCATCGTATGTCTAGGCTGTGTGTAGTGTTCATTATGTATGTATGAATGATGTAGATAGTTAGAAAAAAAATACTTTTTCGTTGTTGGTCTCCTGAAATACACAGCTGGCACCATGCTTTTATACAGACACTACGCTAGAACTTATAAAAACGACGATGTCTTAATTTCAACCCACCAGACCCCAGTTCTTGTGCAAGGCATTCTTAACGTCATTTGGATGATGACACTTTTTTAACGGAATATTTAACGTGGTGAAAATTTGTTTTTTGACAAATTTTGTCCTTGAACGAAACAATTTATTTTTTGAAAATGTATTTCTTTATTTGTATACATTTAAAGTTTTCCCGTCATGCGTGCGTTTTTTTTTAACGAACAAACCCGTTTACTTATTAACAGGCAGCAGTGAGGCCTCTCGAACATCTAACATCGGAGCGCAGCGAGCATGCTACCATAGCATGGAATTAGCGCTATACAAGAACTCCAATCAATCAATCAATCAAAACTAATTAAAAATACAGTTTATAAATCAAGCGTGGTTTACTCATTATGGTGTACCGTGCCAGGTGCTGCCAGGTGCTGCCAGGTGAGCGTACTCCCCTTAGCGTACCGTGCCAGGTGCTGCCAGGTGAGCGTACTCCCCTTAGCGTACCGTGCCAGGTGCAGCCAGGTGAGCGTACCCCCTTAGCGTACCGTGCCAGGTGCAGCCAGGTGCTGCCAGGTGAGCGTACTCCCCTTAGCGTACCGTGCCAGGTGCTGCCAGGTGCTGCCAGGTGCTGCCATGTGCTGCCATGTGCTGCCAGGTGAGCGTACTCCCCTTAGCGTACCGTGCCAGGTGCTGCCAGGTGTGCGTACTCCCCTTAGCGTACCGTGCCAGGTGCAGCCAGGTGAGCGTACTCCCCTTAGCGTACCGTGCCAGGTGCTGCCGGGTGAGCGTACTCCCCTTAGCGTACCGTGCCAGGTGCTGCCAGGTGAGCGTACTCCCCTTAGCGTACCGTGCCAGGTGCTGCCGGGTGAGCGTACTCCCCTTAGCGTAACGTGCCAGGTGCTGCCAGGTGAGCGTACTCCCCTTAGCGTACCGTGCCAGGTGCTGCCAGGTGAGCGTACTCCCCTTAGCGAACCGTGCCAGGTGCTGCCAGACGAGCGGATGTCCCGTGTGTAAAATTTTCAGAAAAGAAAGTAGGTGCTTTGAAAAAAAGTGTAGGGCGGTTGGGGGGTGAGTTAAAATTTAGAGACTGGACTAGTGGCAGGGACTAGTGGCAGGGACTAGTGGCAGGGACTAGTGGCAGGGACTAGTGGCAGGGACTAGTTGCAGGAACTAGTGGCAGGGACTAGTTGCAGGAACTAGTGGCAGGGACTAGTAGCAGGAACTAGTGGCAGAGACGTGTGGCAGGGACTAGTAGCAAGGACTAGTGGCCGGGACTTGCTGCAGGCACTTGTGCCAGGCACTCTGTGAGTATGTATGGAGTACAAAGCGTAGTGATTTCCTTGTCCTGGATGCTGACAACCAACCTTGCCACACTGGGTATTCCCACAACCTGGGGACGCTCTTCACTTAGTGAAACGTCTCTATTGAAATGTTTTCAAGGTCAATCCTGTCAAATTGTAAATTAGTGAGACAAGTCTAAGACTTGCACTTTATCCGTGATTATTTAGAACAGTGGTTCTCAACCTTCTTAATGCCGCGGCCCTTTAATACAATTCCTCATGTTGTGGCGACCCTCAACCATAAAATTATTTTAGTTGCTTCTTCATAACTGTAGAGTGTATGTGTTTTCCGATGGTCTTAGGCGACCCCTGCGAGAGGGTCGTTCGACTCCCAAAGGGGTCACGACCCACATGGTTGAGAACTGCTGATTTAGAAGAAAGAAAAAAAATAGAAAAAAGGGGGGGGGGGGGGTTACGGATATGACGCGTTGAAAAAATATAAGTTTTGCCCCTTCAGATAATTTTTATTTTAATAGTGAAAATTAGAATACAAAATAAAAATTATTTTAAAATTAACTGATATTTTAAACGTTAACTGATATTTTAAACGTTAACTTATATTTTAAACATTAACTGATATTTTAAACGTTAACTGATATTTTAAACGTTAACTGATATTTTAAACGTTAACTGATATTTTAAAAGTTAACTGATATTTTAAACGTTAACTGATATTTTAAACGTTAACTTATATTTTAATCGTTAACTGATATTTTAAACGTTAACTGATATTTAAAACGTTAACTGATATTTTAAACGTTAACTTATATTTTAAACGTTAACTGATATTTTAAACGTTAACTGATATTTTAAACGTTAACTGATATTTTAAACGTTAACTGATATTTTAAACGTTAACTGATATTTTAAACGTTAACTGATATTTTAAACGTTAACTGATATTTTAAACATTAACTGATATTTTAAACGTTAACTGATATTTTAAACGTTAACTGATATTTTAAACGTTAACTTATATTTTAAACGTTAACTGATATTTTAAACGTTAACTGATATTTTAAACGTTAACTGATATTTTAAACGTTAACTGATATTTTAAACGTTAACTGATATTTTAAACGTTAACTGATATTTTAAACGTTAACTTATATTTTAAACGTTAACTGATATTTTAAACGTTAACTGATATTATTGCGCTTAGCAACCAGATTTTAAAATTCTCACCATTTAATACAGAGTGAAACAAGAAATGAGATATTTGTTTACAGCATGTCGACCATTTGATGAGATATTTGTTTACAGCATGTCGACCATTTGATGAGATATTTGTTTACAGCATGTCGACCATTTGATGAGATATTTGTTTACAGCATGTCGACCATTTGATGAGATATTTGTTTACAGCATGTCGACCATTTGATGAGATATTTGTTTACAGCATGTCGACCATTTGATGAGATATTTGTTTACAGCATGTCGACCATTTGATGAGATATTTGTTTACATCATGTCGACCATTTGATGAGATATTTGTTTACAGCATGTCGACCATTTGATGAGATATTTGTTTACAGCATGTCGACCATTTGATGAGATATTTGTTTACAGCATGTCGACCATTTGATAAGATATTTGTTTACAGCATGTCGACCATTTGATGAGATATTTGTTTACAGCATGTCGACCATTTGATGAGATATTTGTTTACAGCATGTCGACCATTTGATGAGATATTTGTTTACATCATGTCGACCATTTGATGAGATATTTGTTTACAGCATGTCGACCATTTGATGAGATATTTGTTTACAGCATGTCGACCATTTGATGAGATATTTGTTTACAGCATGTCGACCAATTGATAAGATATTTGTTTACAGCATGTCGACCATTTGATGAGATATTTGTTTACAGCATGTCGACCATTTGATGAGATATTTGTTTACAGCATGTCGACCATTTGATGAGATATTTGTTTACAGCATGTCGACCATTTGATGAGATATTTGTTTACAGCATGTCGACCATTTGATGAGATATTTGTTTACAGCATGTCGACCATTTGATGAGATATTTGTTTACAGCATGTCGACCATTTGATGAGATATTTGTTTACAGCATGTCGACCATTTGATGAGATATTTGTTTACAGCATGTCGACCATTTGATGAGATATTTGTTTACAGCATGTCGACCATTTGATGAGATATTTGTTTACAGCATGTCGACCATTTGATGAGATATTTGTTTACAGCATGTCGACCATTTGATGAGATATTTGTTTACAGCATGTCGACCATTTGATGAGATATTTGTTTACAGCATGTCGACCATTTGATGAGATATTTGTTTACAGCATGTCGACCATTTGATGAGATATTTGTTTACAGCATGTCGACCATTTGATGAGATATTTGTTTACAGCATGTCGACCATTTGATGAGATATTTGTTTACAGCATGTCGACCAATTGATAAGATATTTGTTTACAGCATGTCGACCATTTGATGAGATATTTGTTTACAGCATGTCGACCATTTGATGAGATATTTGTTTACAGCATGTCGACCATTTGATGAGATATTTGTTTACAGCATGTCGACCATTTGATGAGATATTTGTTTACAGCATGTCGACCATTTGATGAGATATTTGTTTACAGCATGTCGACCATTTGATGAGATATTTGTTTACAGCATGTCGACCATTTGATGAGATATTTGTTTACAGCATGTCGACCATTTGATGAGATATTTGTTTACAGCATGTCGACCATTTGATGAGATATTTGTTTACAGCATGTCGACCATTTGATGAGATATTTGTTTACAGCATGTCGACCATTTGATGAGATATTTGTTTACAGCATGTCGACCATTTGATGAGATATTTGTTTACAGCATGTCGACCATTTGATGAGATATTTGTTTACAGCATGTCGACCATTTGATGAGATATTTGTTTACAGCATGTCGACCATTTGATGAGATATTTGTTTACAGCATGTCGACCATTTGATGAGATATTTGTTTACAGCATGTCGACCATTTGATGAGATATTTGTTTACAGCATGTCGACCATTTGATGAGATATTTGTTTACAGCATGTCGACCATTTGATGAGATATTTGTTTACAGCATGTCGACCATTTGATGAGATATTTGTTTACTGCATGTCGACCATTTGATGAGATATTTGTTTACAGCATGTCGACCATTTGATGAGATATTTGTTTGCAGCATTTCAACCATTTGATGAGATATTTGTTTACAGCATGTCAACCATTTGATGAGATATTTGTTTACAGCATGTCAACCATTTGATGAGATATTTGTTTACAGCATGTCAACCATTTGATGAGATATTTGTTTACAGCATGTCGACCATTTGATGAGATATTTGTTTACAGCATGTCAACCATTTGATGAGTTGATGGCAGGCCCGTCAGAATCCATTTTATCCAATGTAAACATTCTAGCGACTCGAAATTATTATTATTATTATTATTATGGGTAGTTTTCTATAGCGTGGTACCCCAGCCTAGGGCTGGGCTCACCACGCTGTACATGCAAATTAAAATGAACTTAAAAAATATAGATTAAAAACCAACCATTCCATAACAATTTACATGTGAAGCCATGGACGGCACTCAGCAGCATCGTTTAACTTTCAGAGAGGGAATCAGTCAGGATAGTAAAGTTTAAAGAGGTGTGTTTTGAGTGCAGTTTTGAAGGCTGTGATGGTTGATATATTTCTGATGTGTAGTGGAAGAGAATTCCATTGTTTGGGGGCACAGTAAGAGAAAGATCTTTCACCGTATGTTTTTGTGCGAGTCTTAGGGACAGAAAGAATACGATCGTCTGCGGAGGAGCGAAGCTGTCGAAGGGGTGAATAGACAGAGAGAATTTCGGTTAGATATGAAGGGCAGGAATTCGAGAAAAAGTGGTGGCACAGAACAGAGAGTTTATAATCAATCCGTGCTTGTACAGGGAGCCAATGAAGTGAATGAAGTAGTGGTGTGACGTGATCACGTTTTTTTGCCTTTAAAACTAGCCTAGCAGCTGAGTTTTGAACCTTTTGTAATCTTTCTAAGAAGTGTTTTGGTGAGCCTGACAGAAGAGAATTGCAGTAGTCAAGACGAGAGAGAACAAGAGCACAGACTAAGGTTTTTGTTGCACTAACTGTGAGGTAGTGGCGGATGGAGCTGATCTGACGGATAGCAGTGTATGCAGAGCGACAAATGTGAGATATATGTTTATCTAGAGACATGTTGTTAGACAGAATATAACCAAGATTCCTAGTTGAGTATGTAAACTGTATGTCTGAGTTACCTACTTGAAATGAGGTGGGGAGAGCTGAGTTAGAAGATGATTTGTGATCATGAATAAGAAGTGCTTCCGTTTTGTCATCGTTAAGTTTCAACTTGCTTAGTGTCATCCATGACTTGACATCACCAATACACTCCTGCAAAGTCCGGACAGCTGAATCTACAAGAGAGGGATGGGTATGCTTGTATAGTTGCGTATCATCCGCGAAAGACTGGCTCCCCACAGCATGCCTCTCGAGCAAGAGGAGCAGTGGCCTGGTATACATTGTAAATAGAACCGGGCCCAAAACGGACCCCTGTGGCACTCCATACACCAAGTCAGCACTGCTGGAGATACAGCCATCGACAGCGACTGCCTGCGTTCTATCGGAGAGGAACGACCTAAACCAAGACAAAACAGAACCAGAAATGCCAAAGTAATTTTCAAGCGTTTTGTAAAGGGTTTCATGGTCGACAGTGTCAAAGGCCGCACTGAGGTCCAAGAGGATCAGGAGGGAGACATCACCACTGTCCAATGCAAGCAAGAGGTCATTGGTGACTTTCAAGAGAGCCGTCTCAGTGCTATGGAAAGGTCTATAGGCTGATTGATTAGGACTGAGAAGAGAGTTGTCATTTAAGTAAGCAAAAAGTTGTTTTAGAACTAATTTTTCAATGACTTTAGACAAAAATGATAAGTTAGATACAGGTCTATAGTTTTTAAAATTATTTTCATCCAGACCAGGCTTCTTAAGCAATGGTTTTATGACAGCTGACTTACAAATAGATGGAACAGTGCCCGATGACAAGCTTTCATTGACTATGTTGGTTATCGTTGGGAGCAAATGATCTAACGACTCAACCAACAGGGGGGTGGGGATGGGGTCCAAAGAACATGACGTAGGCTTAGACTCCAGAATAGTAATTTTGACCTCCTGTTCTGAAACCGGCTTAAAAATTTCGAAAAGTGAACTAACACAAGAAAAGGGTGGCAATTCTAAGGGGGGTATGTCAAGACAATCAAGCTCAGCGCGGATGTCAGCAACTTTGCTTGTAAAGAAATTGCAGAACATATCTGGTTGCTGGGGCAACGGATACACTGAAGGAAGAGCAATTCCTTTGTTACTCCCTCTGAGATTGCTACAAACATCGAACAACTGCTTGCCGGTTTTACCCATAATTATCTTTTGGCTAAAATACAAAGTTTTTGCTCGACAAACAATTTTGGTCACACGTTTCTTGGCAGCATAATACATCTGCCTAAAAACAACAAGACCTGACCTAAGCCACTTCTTTTCCGCGTTACGCCGCTCTTTCTTGGCACTGCGTAGTTCCTCCCTTATGGTTGCATACCAGGGAGCTGACCGTGCTGACCTAACAATACGGCGGGTTAGGGGGGCATGCCGTTCAAGCACAGTGCGCAATGCACTGTGTAGTGTTTCCAAAGTAGGGCAGAGGGCAGGGGACACTTCCAAACTCAGATCACGCCTAAAGGCATCCCTATTTATAGTACACAAACTGCGGACCTCCCTGGATTGAAGGAGAGGAGAGGATGCATTAACGTTAAGCTCACAAACAACACAGAAGTGGTCTGAGGAAAGCTCTTGAGTGACTGAAGTAGAGGTAACTACAAAATCATGAGGCCTATGCAGCACCCAATCAATAATATGTCCACGATTATGAGTCGGTTGGTCGACTAATTGCTTAAGACTAAATAAGTCCAAAAGATCAATCAATTTAGCAGTGGAGGGATTCTGTGGCTGGTCGAAGTGAATGTTCATATCCCCCACTACAATGTAAGTGCCAGCCAATGTGTTGCAATGATCCAGCAGATCCGGGAACTCCCGATGAAACACAGCATCAGTAAGTTTATTTTTCCTGCTAGGGCAGATGCGATAAATGCATATAAAATGAACGATCTGCTGGGGCACCGACAAGGTAAGTTGAACCGCTTCAAACGATGTGTGAGCAAACGAAAACTCTGTAACAAAGGCTAGATAACGGGACAACGTGTCATTATAGATGACAGCAAGGCCACCACCACGAGTTGCACGAGGAAATGATCTGGCAGAATAACCAGGGGGAGCGAGATCGGTACATTTTCCTTCATCGCCAGTCAGCCGAAACCAGGTCTCCTGGATAAACAGAATGTCAATTCGCCTATCTGTGATAAATTCGGAGACTGCGATACGTTTCTCACAAAGGCCAAGCGACTGAGCGTTAAATGAGGCGATGCGAAGCTGTCTGTTGCTTGAAGGTGGAGAGGTGTCGATGCGAATGAGGTTGTTTGGGTTAGAAAAGCGTTGAGTAAATCTTGAGGATGAAGGATTGCCATGTTGTTTTATTTTCCGTCTACCACCACGATGGGTACGTTTCCGGGGTAGGCCTCGACCAATGGAAAGTTCCTTCAGTCGACACACGAGGTCAGCGGTCAAGTGCGTACGCTGGACATTCATTGACAATAGGCGGTCACGTGTGTATATCAGAAAATGTCGATTACCATCATGGGGTCGGGGTGTGTCACCAGCAGCTTGCATGATTGTCCGGTCAACAAGATAGCGGCAATTTTAACAGAGCTCCACAACGAAGAAAAGCCAACATTATAAGTCTGAAGTTGGGAGGGACAAAAAACGTAACTCGATGAAAGCAGCGATCCATGGCGAATATCACGATATAAATATACTGAGAATCAGGCTAACACACATTAAAAGTACTATATGATCTAGAGCTCGAGCCTATACATGCCTGCAAGGCGTAGTCCCGTTCTCTAGACAGTTCTTAGCGTCCCGAAATTGAATTTTTTTTATTATAACAATAATTATAGAACACTTTCCTATTTTTTTAACAATTTCGGTACACATAGGTATCTAAGGCAGCCATCTTGATGCTCGCCGGAAGTAAATGGATGATTTCCTCACGGTTGTTGGCTACTTCAATATTCCTCATGGCATGCATCAATCCACTAAGAAGGACAGTGTAAACATAACATGTGACATCATGTGGGCGGTCAGTTAGATTCGCCTGAAGAAGAAAAAAAAAGATCCACACACGATCAATACGCTGTCCAAATACGCCACACTTGATTCTCATATGATCCATGTACAACCAACACGGGCAAACCACACCTCATTCGCGTACAATCTACACGCCATCCGCATAATATCCGCACATTATACACACACGATACACACATTATACACACACGATACACACTTTATACACACACGATACACACAATATCCCCATTTGAACCAGACACTGCGCACACACATTTGAGCCAGAGATTACACACACACACTCAAACTATTCCCTTACAATTCCACACATACACATTTTCACACACACACACAT
Source organism: Omphiscola glabra (assembly GCA_964017045.1). NCBI lineage: Eukaryota > Metazoa > Mollusca > Gastropoda > Lymnaeidae > Omphiscola > Omphiscola glabra. Next base: position 30,749,081 of record OZ024794.1, on the reverse strand, counting down.
TCGAGCAAGAGATTACACACACACACCCTCACACTATTCACATACAATTCCACACAGTTGGCATATATATATATATATAGATCCACACATTTTCCAAACAATCCTCACATTATCCACGTGCAATACATATGATCCACACGCGTCGATAACTTCTGTGGAGTCATCTTGGGACGTGTTTACCGCCCCACTTTAAAACCCCACAGGCCGACAAATTGAGTTCTTTCTCAACTCTTTTCAAACGTCCATTTTGTGAGGGGGAAAAAAAATCTCTCTGTTTTCGGAATACATGGCAATTTTCCCCAAGGTAGAATGGAAACATTCAAATTTATATAGTGATGTAATAGGGTTTTTGATATTATGCAAATGATCTTACTTGAATTTAATTGGCTGTTTTACAATTCACAGTATTTTGTAATTTTAATGCTATACTCATTTTAATATAGGTAAACAACCCGTAATACAAAGTTTTTCTTATATATCCTTTATAAAATTTAAAATCGAGCATTACGGTGTGGGGCTGGAAATGAGACAAAACATGCATATTAAAGAATGTGTTTTTCATCGGTAACGCGTCTATGTGCCAAGTTTCAGCTCGATAGGTTGACGGGAAATGGGTCCTTTAGCTGTCAGAAGATTTTTTGCCAGCCAGCCAGCTACGGGGAAAAAAAAGCGAATTTAATAACAAGGATTAAAAAATACTGTACAACTTGTCTGATTCGTTCCAACATTTTTTCCAAATTCCAACGGGAGAATCTTAAAAGCTCTATAATAGTTATTGCACAATACATTTCGAAACCGAATCTTTTTTTGTCCCGCATTTTAAATTTAAACAAAAAAAAAAAAACTTTTTGCTTCGGGCGAAATATTTAGATTTGATTCGACTGATTTTTCTTTTTTAAAAACCCGGCCATGGCAAAAACGAGGCTGGTGGAGGGAAAGGGGAGGGCGGGGGGTGAGTAGGAACTCGTCCATCCGTCGTCTTGCGCGCCTTGAGGATGCTTGTTGTCACAGTTAACTAATGTATCAAAATGTGTGAGAGTGGTCGGCACATTCAAATGATTCAGGAATAGAATGATATACCGGTATATATATTATATAAATATAAAAATGTAATATTTTATAAAGTTTGGTACCGTTGATAATTATTATCCTGGTTGGTTTTAAGTTTTGTATCCAGAAGAGCTGCCAAGGGTACTCTGTCTTCTAAGAGCCCCGTGTTGCCATGGGTACTCTGACCTGCAAGGACCTAATGCTGTCATGGGTACTCTGTCTTCTTAGAGCCCCTTGGCCCCGAGTTGCCATGAATACTCTGTCTTCTTAGAGCCCCATGCCCCCGTGTTGCCATGGGTACTCTGACCTCCAAGGGCCTAATGTAGTCATGGGTACTCTGTCTTCTTAGAGCCCCATGCCCCCGTGTTGCCATGGTTACTCCGTCTTCTTAGAGCCCCATACCCCCGTGTTGCCATGGTTACTCCGTCTTCTTAGAGCCCCATGCCCCCGTGTTGCCATGGGTACTCCGTCTTCTTAGAGCCCCATGCCCCCGTGTTGCCATGGGTACTCTGAACTGCAAGGACCTAATGCTGTCATGGGTACTCTGTCTTCTTAGAGCCCCATGCCCCCGTGTTGCCATGGTTACTCCGTCTCTTAGAGCCCCATGGCCCCGTGTTGCTATGGGTACTCTGTCTTCTTAGAGCCCCATGCCCCGTGTTGCCATTGTTACTCTGTCTTCTTAGAGCCCCATGCCCCCGTGTTGCCATGGTTACTCTGTCTTCTTAGAGCCCCATGCCCCCGTGTTGCCATGCTTACTCCGTCTTCTTAGAGCCCCATGACCCCGTGTTGCCATGGTTACCTCCAAGTTCTCCATGTCACTTCATTGTTCATGTTCATGGTATTTCTCTTGGAAGAATTTTAACCAACCGATTGCTTCATGGCCACAGTAAAGTTCTGTCGTCGTGGCTCCTCCAACAGCTGTCCAGTCGGCAGTAATTCAAAATGACCCGCAAAATTGAGAGCATGTCCAAACGTGACGCCGCTGAGTCTGCATTCTGTTCAACGTTAGCGTTTCATATATTTCCCAGCCTCCTTTTTGCTTATTATCTTTTGACGAGTTTTGTTCTCTGGCTTCAATGATTAAACTTTTTTTTTCTTTTATTTTTCTCTCCTTTCCAATTATACGTATAAATCTTTTATAAAAGCATTTTTTTTTCATTTTATTTTATATTAGGTCTAATATTCTAATGTCCCATCCGCGGATTTTTTACATAAACTATCTATGAAAAACAAAAGAAAATATTACGCACCAAACGAAAATCAGATTTTTTTTTTAAAAAAAGAGAATCTCATTTAGCGCAGTTATCGAGAATTTTATTTATTGAAATCAAAGACATCATAATTCCTCCATCTTCCACTTGAAAAACTGACTTTTTTGGAGCTGGGTGGGAGTGGGAATGAACATTTGAAAAAAGTGGTTGGTACCGGCAACTAATCTATGTGCCAAGTTTCAGCTCCATAGTTTGACGGGAAATGGGTCAATTAGCCGTCCGAATATTTTATAACAAAAGCGAATATAATATAAAGGATTTTTTTTAATGCGAATTTCTCTGGATTAAACCTTAATATATATCCATCGTGTTCAAATTAGTTTCTAATAAAGAGCCAGTCTTAACAGGCTGCAACTGGATAACATAATAATGTAAGAGGGAATTGCTAACCTTTGTTTTAAAAGTTTTACTAATAGTAAACCTTCGTAATTTCTACAACATTTACAAGAAAAAAAGTATTTACAGCACGTGAAAAATTGTTTTAACTGTGTATAGTCGTTTGGTTGGGACAGAAATGTTCTACCAGTCGTGAATCTCACTAGATGAACCGGTCGTCTGCTGGTGGCTTAAGTCAAGGTTTGAACGTGTTCCCTTAAACTCACTGAGACGGTTAATGAGAAGCTGTTTTATTGATCCTCGCCGGTCTAATAAAGGGCTATCTGCCACGTATCGATCTCAAACAAAGGGTTGTTATTGTAGCAGTGTGATGCAGCGTGTCAATTTGACAGGGCTAGCTTGTCAAATATGGTTGTAGGTTGTCAATTTGACAGGGCTCTTCATCTCTTAACTTCATCGTTTCAAAAATTTACTCTGCACACTGATCATCTCTTAACTGTAACTTTTAATCTCTCTCTCTCTCTCTCAGCGCTCCATCTACCATCTTGTTGCATCTCTTAATTTCCTCTTCGACAGAATAACTCTGTCCAGTTGTCATGTCATAACTGTACTTTGTCAAAATTTAATCTATCCAACTCTAATGGTACCAGATTAACTTTCCATTTCCATGTCTCTAACATCTATCAAGCTTGGATTTATTTTTTTTGTTTATTATGAACCTTATTTTAACTAAGACGGTTACGCTCTTTCCAAGCTTACGTATTGTTTGGTAATCAATTTTTATATAATAAACACATAATAATAGTAATAATAAATAACTCACTATGACTAATTACGTTTTCATAAATTAAGAATGTCATTAAAATAATTTTACTCCTCAACCTCAAAGCTCAACCTAATAATGACTAATAGTGTGCAGAGAGCCTGGCTAGATTTTTCTAGGGACAACTGACCTCATGTTCACCTTTGGTCAATGTTACTACCAGTGTTGTTACTAGTCCTAAACTTTACTATTTCAAGAGTGTGGGATAGAAATGGAACAAAAGGTTTGTGAGCCAGTGGTTCTTATCAAAGAGCACTTTAAGAGGGGGTTAGAGATGGAACAATGAAGTATTCTAGTAGTTTCCCTTCTCTGAATACAATTCATACCTTTCTTCTGATAAGGCTCTAGCGGAGCTCTCTGAGTGAGCCAACCAGGTGAGACAGCGGTAGGCGATGGTCAAAGACCAGGTGAGACTCGGTTTGTTATAACTCCTCGTCTTTTCCGTCTGTCTGCCAGGTTCCTCGCGCGTCACTGTGGCATAATTCAGTTGACATAAACCTGTAACCACACTATAACCCAATTTAGACGAGTATATATAATATATCTCCCCAGAAAGGTTTTCATTCAGACTGTGTGTAAACTTTACCCTTGAGCATTTTCACACTGACAATTTTGGTTGTTTTTGTTTACGATCATCTCTAACGAACAGGTAAATCCTCATCACTGCTAACAGTGCTCAACTAAATTTTTTGTGACGATGTATCTTTGTGTAGGATGTGTATTCATGTATGTATCTATAAATACGAAACTGATTTATTTATTTAGTTCATCTTTAAATTTTCGGGTTTTAAACACATCTGGATAGAAATAGGCAAAAATGTTGAATATATACACGTATATATTTGGCCTTGCGAGACGAATCATGTCGTGGACATTTGAGACCTTGGCTTTGGCCGCTTTTAATTGTGACATTCACATTCATGTTATATTCATGTGACATTCATGTGACATTCATGCGACATTCATGTGACATTCATGTTATATTCATGTGACATTTATGTGACATTCATGTGACATTCATGTGACATTCATGTGACATTCATGTTATATTCATGTGACATTCATGTTATATTCATGTGACATTCGTGTGACATTCATGTGACATTCATGTGACATTCATGTTATATTCATGTGACATTCATGTGACATTCATGTGACATTCATTTAATTTTGCAGTCAGATTTCAGACGTTGTGACTCCTTTCATTGTCACGCTTTTTAAGACTATTCTCTTCTTTACCCGTCATTTTCCATTTAAGTTTGCATTTTTCAAATAAATTTAGGATTTAAATTAAAACAATTCCGCCCCCCCTCCCCCCACAAAAAATATGTAAAAAATGCCAGAGACCTCGATATCTTGTCTCTGCTGTCTAATTTTTATGTCAAAGGACATTTCTGAGGTTTCGTCAGCTCCGCGTTTATCGCTGGGACGATTGAACACACAAAAAGAGGGATTAAACCTTTTTCCAAAAAAAAAAAAGGGGGGGGGGGGGTAAATAATGTGTAACAGCGAAAGAAAATTTCATTTTAAATTAAAAGTAAAGCCATGTGGGGGTGGAGGGGGAGGGGGCTAAATTGAATAGAATTATATGATTTTACTTATTGTAGCATAGTTTTTTTATAATTAATTTCTTTTTATTAATTATGCATATCGCGTTCATATCAGCATTTATTGAACAATTATTTTAACAGACTGAAATTGCTTAAATTTTTTTTTTTTTTTTATAGTTTGCAAAGTGTGTTGCGTAAGTTATCATAATGAGTTGACAAAGAAAGTAAACAAACACATTGACTTGGTGAAGTTTGTGAAGTTATCAAAGAAAACGAGTTTTTACTCTCAATGTTGTTACTATTCCTTGTATTTAAGATTGTGTACTTGTTTCTCATCCGTGCAACTGATGACCATGTACTGGCGCGCTATCCAATGATTTGATTATTGCATCTAATGTCATGAGCTAGCGTGCTACCCAGTAATTCGTCTAGTGCATCTGATGTCATGAGCTAGCGTGCTACCCAGTAATTCGCTTCGTGCATCTGATGTCATCGCGTGCTACCCAATAATTGGCTTACCGCATAAGATGTCATGTGCTTGCGTGCTACCCAACGATTCTGTAAGCACACCTGTCGACATGTGCTGGCGTGCTACCCAACGATTCTGTAAGCACACCTGTCGACATGGGATGGCGCGCTACCCAACGATTCTGTAAGCACACCTGTCGACATGGACTGGCGTGCTACCCAACGATTCTGTAAGCACACCTGTCGACATGGGCTGGCGTGCTACCCCAATAATTCTTTTAGTTAATCTTTTATCCTCTGCCGTTGTGCTACCCAGCGATTTTGATGGTGCATCTGTTGACATGTGGTCGACTCAGCGACTGCTATCCAACATAAACTTTCACTACATCGATTGTTGTTGTTGATGTAGCCATGGACAGACAATATTCGTTCAGTTTCAACGTTTTTCATGACCCGACCCCCCCCCCCACACCCCCACAGCTCCCCCAAAATCTATTTGTGGCCAATTCCGTGAGATATTTATTAAATGTGGCCTCTCGCCACTAATATTGATCTTAGGGCACCCCAGCTGGAAGGCCGACATTCTCCTTGAACTACGTGATCAATAACACAAGACACTCAGACAGATGCCCGTCCCTTTAATGATAAGCTCCCGAAACAAAGTCCGTCATGCGAGAATTAATATACTGCATTGACATGCTCTTAGTGTATCAGTCGAGTTATATTTCACGTGCCTGGAAAAAATGTAACTCACATTATATACGTTCTTTTTAAAAGTAAATAAACAAACAAGTAATTTGTTAGGCCTAAGCCTATTTAGTTTACTTTTTGTCTTCAGTCTCTCTTTGATTTTTATTGTATTTCAATGTTTTTAAAACTTCAAGTAGCTCGTTTTCCGATACCAGTCAGTGCAGATTTAATCAGTGTCAATACATTGACTAAATTAGTCATTAATAATAAACTATATATAAGTTATTTAAGGATTGTGGCTTGAGGCTAGAGGAAGCTGAAACTAAAGTGGCTATTCAGGCTATTCAACTTTCGGACCGGAAAAGAGTGAGAGGTTGGGTTTATTAAAAATATCAATGCTGGAAACACTGGGCTGGTCACTATTGGAGCAACGACGACGACTATCCAGGCTCTCCATGGTTTACAAGTAAATGGGCTAGTCCACTCACCACTGCTATGACATTAAACAGAAACTCGTCCCTCTCCCCCATAGACTGCGACGAGGCCATGACAGGCAGTTCCGGCTCATACCAGCGAGAAGCCAGTATAGGTACTGCTCATTCCTACCAAAGACAATTAGGGACTGGAACAAGCTTTCAAAAGGAACAGTTGAGGCGACAACACTTGACTCATTTGAGTCCATTGCCTCAGGCCTTCCAACCCCCAGATCATGATACCCTCACTAAGTAACTCTTGCAACCAGTGAAATATCCTTATCAACACCAGGCACAGAAACATTTCAAATCACTCTACATTCAATTGTTCGTGGGCCCTTAATATATAGAAGAAGAAGAAGAATATGTTTTCATTTTTCCAAAGCCTAAAGCAATTACTTAAAAGCCGTGGGAACATAAAAAAAAAAAAAGCTGTGCGGATTGGATGGCTTTACATAGCATTAATTTTTAAATACAGTGATTCGATGAAAGTGGAAAAAAAAATGTGTCTAATTTTTTATTAAAAATTTAATACTATTATTATTTAATACGATTATTATTTAATACACTTATTATTTAATATTATTTTTATTTATTACACTTATTATTTAATACACTTATTATTTAATCTTATTTTTATTTAATACCATTATTATTTAATACTATTATTTCGATCATCATTACTAATTTCTAACACGTTGTAGGAGAGATTTCTATTAAAAACAGAAAAAAAACTTCCCGTATCAAATTTTTAACAAACCAACAAAACTTCTGGCGTCTGTTATGGGTACGAGGGATATAGGCGCATCTGTTTTCAAAAACAATGGGAAATCTAAAAAAAATCATCCCCATATTACTAATGGAGAATAGGCCTATGCTTGTCTGAATGTTTGTCTGAATGTTCGTCTGAATGTTCGTCTGAATGTTTGTCTGAATGTTTGTCTGAATGTTTGTCTGAATATTTGTCTGAATGTTTGTCTGAATGTTCGTCTGAATGTTTGTCTTGATGTTTGTCTGGATGTTCGTCTGAATGTTCGTCTGAATGTTTGTCTTAATGTTGGTCTGAATGTTTGTCTTAATGTTTGTCTGAATGTTTGTCTGAATGTTTGTCTTAATCTTTGTCTGAATGTTCGTCTGAATGTTTTTCTTAATGTTGGTCTGAATGTTTGTCTTAATGTTTGTCTGAATGTTTGTCTGAATGTTCGTCTTAATGTTCGTCTGAATGTTTGTCTTAATGTTTGTCTGAATGTTCGTCTGAATGTTCGTCTGAATGTTTGTCTTAATGTTTGTCTTAATGTTTGTCTGGTCTGAATGTTTGTCTGAATGTTTGTCTGAATGGTTGTCTTGATGTTTGTCTGGATGTTCGTCTGAATGTTCGTCTGAATGTTTGTCTTATTGTTTGTCTGGTCTGAATGTTTGTCTGAATATTCGTTTGCATGTTTGTCTTATTGTTTGTCTGAATGTTCGTCTGAATGTTTGTCTAATTGTTTGTCTGAATGTTTGTCTGAATGTTTGTCTGAATGTTCGTCTGAATGTTTGTCTTATTGTTTGTCTGAATGTTTGTCTGAATGTTTGTCTTAATGTTTTTCTTAATGTTTGTCTTAATGTTTGTCTGAATGTTTGTCTGAATGTTTGTCTGAATGTTTGTCTGAATGTTTGTCTTAATGTTTGTCTTAATGTTTGTCTTAATGTTCGTCTGAATGTTTGTCTGAATGTTTGTCTTAATGTTTGTCTGAATGTTCGTCTGAATGTTTGTCTTAATGTTTGTCTTAATGTTCGTCTGAATGTTTGTCTTATTGTTTGTCTGAATGTTTGTCTTATTGTTTGTCTGAATGTTCGTCTGAATGTTTGTCTTATTGTTTGTCTGAATGTTTGTCTGAATGTTTGTCTTATTGTTTGTCTGAATGTTTGTCTGAATGTTTGTCTTAATGTTTGTCTGAATGTTTGTCTTAATGTTCGTCTGAATGTTTGTCTTAATGTTTGTCTTAATGTTCGTCTGAATGTTTGTCTTATTGTTTGTCTGAATGTCTGTCTGAATGTTTATGTTATTCTTTGTCTGAATGTTCGTCTGAATGTTTGTCTTATTGTTTGTCTGAATGTTTGTCTGAATGTTTGTCTGAATGTTTGTCTGAATGTTCGTCTGAATGTTTGTCTTATTGTTTGTCTGAATGTTTGTCTGAATGTTTGTCTTAATGTTTGTCTGAATGTTTATCTTAATGTTTGTCTGAATATTTTTTTTAAAGAATAGTTTTATGGTGTTTTGTGCCTTTATTTACTTAGCGGCAACTTTTATTTATTTCGTCCACAGACATGTTTGTCAGTTTGGGTGACCTCACCCACATCTGGACAGTAGTGGTCAGCTTGGGCCTGCTCCCTATCTTAGCCCTCACCACGGAGAGCGACGATTGTAACCTGCTGGTAAATATGTATATTCAAAGTCAGCTTGCAAGTATTTATAAACCGGGGGGGGGGGGGGGGAGGGGGGAAAGGGGGGGGGTGATTTTAACCCTTGACAACCCAGGACGATTCCCACACTATGCAACAGTCACTGGTCTCAAGCCTATTTGATTCAGTAACTTGTTTAGATTTCATGAATTTTATTATTAATTTAGTGGACGAATTGAAATATTCACGCTAGATACTCACAGAGGGTTACTAAACGTTTCTTCACAGTGGCGTGGGAAGAAGGTAGGAGAAGGAGGGAGATGTGCACCCCGAAGGATTTTTTTTATATATAGATGGGGGGTCCCATTTCCCAAGAGCTCATGTAAAGGGGCGGCAAAATCCGATAGCTGCCCCCGGGGCGGCCCTAACACTTGATACGCTACTGTTTCTTCGTTAATGAATCATTTATGGGGCTAAAGCAGTGGCTCTCAACCTTCCCAGCGCCGCGACCCTTTTATACAGTTTCTCATGTCTTGGCGACCCCCAATCACAAATTATTGTCGTTTAAAACTGTAGAGTATATATGGGTTTTCCGATGGTCTTAGGTGACCCCCGTGAAAGCGTCGATCGACCCCCAAAGGGGTCGCGACCCACAAGTTGAGAACCGCTGGGCTGAAGGATAAAATTCATGAAAAGTCGGAATTCTGGAGAGTTCAAAATCTGTACACACGTGAGAGCGAGGGAAGAAGACGTCATATTAAAAGCATCATTTATGAGATAAATCCAGAGCCGTCGTGTGGGCGTGGCCAACCGGGAGACTGCTCACGATCATACCCACAAACTTGCACATTTCCTTAACTTTTAATGAAAAGTTTGTTTTTTTTTAATTTTTTTTTATATTTCTTTTTACGAAAATTTTTTTATGTATATATATTTTTTTATAAATATATATATATATGGCCTGAACATTGTCAGCTATCTCTAAAGATATAAAATAGGAGATTTCCAGACAGTATGACAGTGTCAAATTAAGACAGTGTCAAAGTAAGACAGTGTCAAAGTAAGATAGTGTCAAAGTAAGACAGTGTCAAAGTAAGACAGTGTCTAAGTAAGACAGTGTCTAAGTAAGACAGTGTCAAAGTAAGATACAGTGTCCCAATATATATAAGGCTAAAATTCTAGGGGGTACTCTTTAATTTATATCATAATATGAGATTTACACAGATGAAACTTTTCAAGCTTCTTTTTTTTGAACTAATGTGCCTCCCACCCCACCCCTTTTTATATCCATCGTAGCAAAGTACCGTCCCCATCACCCGTTTCGCCACGTTGTCTCACAGGGGCAACTCCGTGGGCGTCATGTGCACGGGTGAGGTGGTGCTCAACAAGTGTGAGGGCACGTGCGTGTCCAGTGTGTCCCCGAGCGTCACGACCTACCCCGGTTACAGGAAGGTGTGTTACCTTACATTAATTTAAGTCATAGATTTGACCTCCAAGTTATTACAAATCAAATTTATTTTTAAATAAATAACATACGTTCAAGAATACAAGATTATAGCCCGTTGAAACCGACATGTTGAAAATAATTTTGAAAATTGGGGGGATATGCAAATACCTATTCTGAAAATGCAACGATGTCTCAAAAGTTGTCTCTGTCGCTAAACGTTTGACATAAAAGTGTAAATATAACTTTTTAAAGAGGAAGCATCTGTATATTTTGATAGTGCATCGCCGTTCCGAAGATTCCCTTTCTAAGCGTTAGTTCCAGACAGACATATTACGCGAATATGTATTTGAATATAACTGATTTCCATTAGCTGCATTTAGTACAACAGCCGTTATTTTGGTGATGGATAAAGGTTCAACTTACATAAGTTCTGGGGTTTCTAATTTAAATTAGCGAAGTGGCTATTGGTACCCGGGTACCAGAAGTGAGAGGTTGGGATTAAAAAGCTATTTAAAATATTATTGTTGGGTTTGTAAGACCAAATTAGGTATCAAATGAAAGATAATTGAATGGACTATATGTTTTTAATATTAATTCTTCAGTTTTACTAAAATAAACTACCACAAATGACATACGAATAGCATTGAGTCTAATGGTACCCGGGTGCGGATGGCGGCGCTGCGTGTCCGGGTCTATTTTGACTAATGCTATTCGGATGTCATTTGTAGTAGTTTATTTTAGTTTAAATAAAGAATTAAGTTTACAAACGTATAGTCCATTCAATTATCTTTCATTTGATATCTCATTTTGTCTTACAAACCCAAAAATAATATTTTGAATATTTTTTTAATCCCAGCCTCTCATTTCTGGTACCCTGGTACCAATAGTCGCAGCCTTAAATTAGTAGCCCTCCCCCCACCCCCACACCCCCCCCCACCCCAATGAGTTTATTGCAATCCTCTTTATGCATGTATGCCGTCTCATCGCCCAGGACTGTCGGTGCTGCAAAGAGACTGCCACCGAGACCAAGTCCATCACGCTGAGGGAATGCTACCGTGGCACCCAGGTCGTCCCGGACCTTCACTACACGTTCGACGTGAGAGAGATCAGCGGCTGCTCGTGTCTGAACTGCAACGGTTAGAGAAGGACGTCGCGTGCGAACACGGCAGTCGCTCCAACGTTCTATCGGACTACACAAATACAAATTAATCTCAGACGTACTACATTGTAAGAATTTAAATGAACATTCCTTAGTCATGGAATAGTCCTGATCTTTAATATCTATATTATATATATTATATTGATTATATATATATCATATATATATATTCAATTTTGAATAATTATCCAATAATTCTTTTGTTTTCAAAACAGGCTGAAATGCGAATTCCTCTAATCATCCAAAACTAAACTATAATTGTTTCGGAAAATAATAGATATTTTTTTTAAATTGCTGTGGCAACCCTTAATTATTTCAACAAATAACTGTTGCAGCTTGTTTTTGTTTTTTTGTATGTGTTTTTTTATGCCTAACTGTGATCGATTCTCTATCATAATCTTATTTTTTTTAAATGTTAGAGAAATTATTTCTTTAAATATTTCCTACAGTTTCACCCAGCAATAAACAGTGATGGCTTTCTTAACACGTTGAATAGATGTTCAACTACTAAAGTAATGAATGTTCATTGATGTCAAGATGTTTTGTTTTTGTCAAGTTTCCACTACAAAAATTATTTGAAACATCTTCATTTCACCTTTATGTACCCCAATGTGTTTCTTTTTAAAATGTCAAATGAGATGCTTTCGTTTTGTGATTTTCTTATCAGCTGATCTAAATCCGAATTAAAACGATCTTCTACAAAAAATATATTAAAATCTTGTAACATTTTGATAATTAAACATTAAATATTGTAAACCCCCCCCCCCCCAAAAAAAAAGGGTCTTACTCTTCTTCTCTCTATGACTGGTTTGCTTCCAGCCAACTATAACCAATAGCTAACGTACTCAGACTCCGAAACACCCCACGTAAAAACTAAATTTAACCAATGTTTCTTTCGTGTGCTTAGATAAGATGGGTTTTAAACCACTGCAAACGATGACATACACACACACACTTTTATGTAGACATGTGGACAACAGTAACATGAAAAAACGAAATAAAAGATTATTCCATCAAAATCTCCAGACACTGTATTTATTTATTTATTTATGGTTTAATTAAAAAGAGTCTTGTCATCGTAGTATCCTTATTTCAAATGTAGTTTCCCCTCCCCCCTGAGAGACCCTCACTGGCATCAAGCAAGTACAACTCGGTTATGCTTGGGGTTTTTTTTCGCTCTTTTTTAAAAGGAAAGAGAAAAAAAAGTCAATTAGCTGATACACATGGGGGGTGGGGTGGCGGAGATGGCATTTAAATTATGTGTGGAAGTTATACAATCTGTTAAATATTTTTTTTTTAAATTTTGCTTCTGGTGGGTCCTGCTTCCTCCTCAAAACCGTTCTTCCCCCTACTTCATGTGTTTTATAGAAATAGTACTGAGTGGGACAAAAAGGCTGTCACGCGGCGAGCTTCATGCGTCACGGTTGAACTCGGGTAAATAAAAAAAATTCAGGGTGAAAGTAATTATTAATCATTAAAGGGCCGCGGGTATGGTGTAGGACTGTCTGTAGGCCTATTGTTTAAAGGCTGGCAGGCAGGGCTAGGACTGTCTGTAGGCCTATTGCTTAAAGGCTGGCAGGCAGGGCTAGGACTGTCTGTAGGCCTATTGTTTAATGGCCAGCAGGCAGGGTGTAGGACTGTCTGTAGGCCTATTGCTTAAAGGCTGGCAGGCAGGGCTAGGACTGTCTGTAGGCCTATTGTTTAATGGCCAGCAGGCAGGGTGTAGGACTGTCTGTAGGCCTATTGCTTAAAGGCTGGCAGGCAGGGCTAGGACTGTCTGTAGGCCTATTGTTTAATGGCCAGCAGGCAGGGTGTAGGACTGTCTGTAGGCCTATTGCTTAAAGGCTGGCAGGCAGGGCTAGGACTGTCTGTAGGCCTATTGTTTAATGGCCAGCAGGCAGGGTGTAGGACTGTCTGTAGGCCTATTGCTTAAAGGCTGGCAGGCAGGGCTAGGACTGTCTGTAGGCCTATTGTTTAATGGCCAGCAGGCAGGGTGTAGGACTGTCTGTAGGCCTATTGCTTAAAGGCTGGCAGGCAGGGCTAGGACTGTCTGTAGGCATATTGTTTAAAGGCTGGCAGGCAGGGCTAGGACTGTCTGTAGTCATATTGTTTAAAGGCTGACAGGTAGGGTGTAGGACTGTCTGTAGGCATATTGTTTAAAGGCTGACAGGTAGGGTGTAGGACTGTCTGTAGGCATATTGTTTAAAGGCTGACAGTTAGGGTGTAGGACTGTCTGTAGGCATATTGTTTAAAGGCTGACAGGTAGGGTGTAGGACTGTCTGTAGGCATATTGTTTAAAGGCTGACAGGTAGGGTGTAGGACTGTCTGTAGGCATATTGTTTAAAGGCTGACAGGTAGGGTGTAGGACTGTCTGTAGGCCTATTGTTTAAAGGCTGACAGGTAGGGTGTAGGACTGTCTGTATGCATATTGCTTAAAGGCTGGCAGGCAGGGCTAGGACTGTCTGTAGGCCTATTGTTTAATGGCCAGCAGGCAGGGTGTAGGACTGTCTGTAGGCCTATTGTTTAATGGCCAGCAGGCAGGGTGTAGGACTTTCTGTAGGCATATTGTTTAAAGGCTGACAGGTAGGGTGTAGGACTGTCTGTAGGCCTATTGTTTAAAGGCTGACAGGTAGGGTGTAGGACTGTCTGTAGGCATATTGTTTAAAGGCTGACAGGTAGGGTGTAGGACTGTCTGTAGGCCTATTGTTTAAAGGCTGACAGGTAGGGTGTAAGACTGTCTGTAGGCATATTGCTTAAAGGCTGGCAGGCAGGGCTAGGACTGTCTGTAGGCCTATTGTTTAATGGCCAGCAGGCAGGGTGTAGGACTGTCTGTAGGCATATTGCTTAAAGGCTGGCAGGCAGGGCTAGGACTGTCTGTAGGCCTATTGTTTAATGGCCAGCAGGCAGGGTGTAGGACTGTCTGTAGGCCTATTGTTTAAAGGCTGACAGGTAGGGTGTAGGACTGTCTGTAGGACTATTGTTTAAAGGCCGACAGGTAAGGTGTAGGACTGTCTGTAGGACTTTTAAGTTGTTTAAAGGCCGGCAGGCTGGGGCTAGGACTGTCTGTTCGACTGCTGTTTAAAGGCCGACCGGTATTATATAAAATGAGAAGTTAACTCTTGCATGTAACACTTGAACCCACAGGATATTATCTCAAAATACCTGGACTCCATGTGAAAGAAACTACAGCCGGTTAAGCCCCAGTATATTAGTAAAGCCTTAGCAGCGTCACTGGGTGTGTCCAGCAGTGACGTAGCGAGGTGGGCGAGGGGGCATCATGCCCCGGGCGCTACTCACAAAGGGGCGCCAAATGGTATATTTTACATATAATATTGTATGGTTTTCGAATGGGGGGGGGGGGCTAAAAAGGAATTGTGCCCCAGGCGCGAGCTAAGCTCGCTACGCCACTGGTGTCCTGTGTTTACGATAATGGATAGGAAGTTTGAAAAGCAGCTGGAGATGATTTGTTTACTCACTCAAGCCTCTTTTTGGGGAACCAATACATTTTGAAAAGTAGTTTGCCTATCATATAGATTTAAAGGGTCATTAAGTCATAAGAACAAGTACGATTGGTAAAAAGTCAATTTCAAAAAAGGGGATGCGATTAATTTTTTTTAATGGAAAAGAAAATGATATTTAGCAAATATTTAATCAAAAACACAAGTATAACAAATAAAATAGCATTGTTGAATACTTCTGAGTTTTTTTTAAATAAAAAAGATAAAAATTAATTGAAATTACCAGTTATCCAGCTGTAAATGTAATCACAAATAATTTCACGAAAACATTTGGTCTTGTTCAGTAAAATGGCTGAAATTATGTAATTTTTTTTTTCATTATCAAATTGCACAACATAAATTATATACGATTTTTATTTCAAAAGATACATTTTTAATTGATATTCTTATCATCCCAAGCTCCCCTGCCCCCATCCCGGTCAAAAAAGCATCAGACCCCTGATATGGGCAGGGCCGGATTTACAGACAGGCCGACTAGGCCGTGGCCTAGGGGCCCCGCGAAATAAGGCGCCCCAAAATTGGGAGTAGTATATACAAATATATATTTTTGAATTAAAAAAACTTGACAATATTTTTTATTTTTCAAAATGAGGCCTCAAATTTTTTTTGGCCCTTAAAATTGTAAATCCGGCCCTGGATATGGGATAGTTTATCTGGATTAGTATAGGTAATGATCTTTTATACAGACCGCCGCAAGCTCCAGGTTGTAGCCCTGTCCTGAATTGCGACCACATCATTCAAATATTTACAATGCTACCAAAGTTAGAAGGTATTAGATCAATTTTTTGATACGGCTATCTTTGTCATATGGGCTACGCATGAATGATGAATGTATTACCCTACCCAGGAATGGAAACCTAAACCAGTTAGAGCGCCAATTACCGATTACCGCCACTTACCAGTCCGGCTTCCATCTTATACTCTGATACCTATTTTAAGAACGTCGGCAGACCTACTTGTTGGGGGGATCTGATGTGGTCTCTTACGATCCATGCGACCAGTTGACTCCGCGTGTCCTCACGCGCAGCAAGGTCAACACAGGTCACGTGACGAGATAGAAAGTAGTTACTGGTAAAAAAAAAAAAAGGACGTCACCGAACTGAGTCTCGGACTGTTGGTACTGACCGAGGACTGTTGGTACTGACCGAGGACTGTTGGTACTGACCGAGGACTGTTGGTACTGACCGAGGACTGTTGGTACTGACCGAGGACTGTTGGTACTGACCGAGGACTGTTGGTACTGACCGAGGACTGTTGGTACTGACCGAGGACTGTTGGTACTGACCGAGGACTGTTGGTACTGACCGAGGACTGTTGGTACTGACCGAGGACTGTTGGTACTGACCGAGGACTGTTGGTACTGACCGAGGACTGTTGGTACTGACCGAGGACTGTTGGTACTGACCGAGGACTGTTGGTACTGACCGAGGACTGTTGGTACTGACCGAGGACTGTTGGTACTGACCGAGGACTGTTGGTACTGACCGAGGACTGTTGGTACTGACCGAGGACTGTTGGTACTGACCGAGGACTGTTGGTACTGACCGAGGACTGTTGGTACTGACCGAGGACTGTTGGTACTGAGTCTCGGACTGTTGGTACTGACCGAGGACTGTTGGTACTGACCGAGGACTGTTGGTACTGACCGAGGACTGTTAATACTGACCGAGGACTGTTAGTACTGACCGGGGATGTAGTGGTATATCATTAAACAGCCGGGGGTGGGTGGGGCCGAACGCGTTGTCTGAATACATTAAGTACCATATTCCCGTGTGGGTTGGGGGTGGGGAGTAACACCGAACGGAAGATAGAAAATTTGATAGAGTTCTCTCGAGTCTGTTTCATTACTTTACATACCAAATCTAAGCTATATTAAAGATCAGGATGTCACCAGAACAGGGTGACATCAGAACAGGATGTCACCAGAACAGGATATCACCAGAATAGGATACTACCAGGGTAGGCAAAATCGGAGGGGGGCATGGGGACATTGGGGGGGGGATGACAGCAAACCTTGATACGCCCCTGGGTTTGAAACTTTTTTTTTCACTTCCACTTACTCAACGAGATACAACCTCGTAGTTGATTCTTTTTTTCCTCCGATGAAAAGATAAACGGACTTTAAATATGGCGTCACAAAAAAATGTTTTTACCGGACGTCTCTAAAAGTTTTCTGGCGCTGGACTTTGATAAGATCACCAGCTACGTGGGAAAATGGTAGGAGGAATTTACGTCTTTCTTACTTAGCAAAGGAATAAAATAAATGTAGAAAGTTCTCGTATTGAGAGGGATTCGATTCTATTTAAACGATTGTTGTACAAGTCTTTGGGGAGAGAGCACAGCTCTTCGACTACCTCCCAAGAACAAAGTCAGAGAGCGGATCACATCGACTACTTCCCAGAAAAAAATGTCAAAAGCGAAGCATCTCGACTACTTCCAAGACAAAATGTCAAAGGGCGAAGCATTTCGGCTACTTCCCAGAAAAAATGTCAAAGAGTGAAGCATCTCGACTACTTCCCAGACAAAATGTCAAAGAGTGAAGCATCTCGACTACTTCCCAGACAAAATGTCAAAGAGTGAAGCATCTCGACTACTTCCCAGACAAAATGTCAAAGAGTGAAGCATCTCGACTACTTCCCAGAAAAAAATGTCAAAGAGTGAAGCATCTCGACTACTTCCCAGAAAAAAATGTCAAAGAGTACTCCGAATTCATGCGTTGATCTTACGCCATCTTTCAAGTTATCGCAAACGTTGTTGTCCGTGGCTTCCTACAACGTTTACGAACTTGTGATCTCATTCTTCTGCTCACCTAGTAAGTCATTAAAGGGGGAATTAAAAACAGAATACGATCACATTTAGTGAGCTGTCGTTTTCTTCTGGACCTGTTCCATCAAAGCGAGGAGATCACGAGGGTGCATGGCAAGAGGGGTCTCGAGCCCCGACTTCGGCCTCGGTCTGATAACATTGGAGAAGTAATCCGGGTCATTGCGCGTCTTGCCGGACCTGTCGTTCTCTCGGTGGGTTACTGCCCTTTGACCATGTTTTTGCAGCCCTTCCCTTGGATTCCTCCTCCCATTCTGTGTGGTGTCTGTGACTGAATATAATTACAAAGAAAAAAAAATTATTTTAAAAGAATTAAATAGAAATAAAGCTTAAGTTAAATTTAAATAAAAAGCTTTTACGAACAAATCCCTTCTGGCGTTACTGTGACTTTCATGACAAAGATATTAACCGTGCCACGGTTTTTGGTGTTACTTATGGTATAACTTATCATATTAAATTTCCAAAATATCATAGGGTTCCTGAAACCTTTTCACCATTTCTAAGCCCTGGGTCGAAGCAACAGAAACGTGTGTCTCTTTTCGACAAGCTCTTATACTGCTCGAAGGTCCACTGAAAATGAAAATGTCGCATAAGAGATAGAGTCGGTGGGCCGTCGAGCGCGTGCTATTAATGCCCCCCCCCCCCCGGCGTCCCCCCACACAATCCAGCGCACTGAAGGACTTAACCCGACGCCAGCCCGTGCGGAAGGGCGCCGGTAACTTCCCCCTTGACCTAGGGGAGGCCCGGTCGACCGAGGACGCTGCGTTTAAAGCGTTCGCAGTCCACTCTCTGTGGGTCAGGACGGCTTTGCTTCCACTCCGGGGGGTTAGTGTTGCATTACCACTCCCCACCGCCCAGGGAGTCTTTCGGTCGGGACGTTGGTAGTGGCGGGACAAAACGGTTGCCTAGGAGTTGCTTTCTCACGGCCACGTAGCTAAAATCATCGGCATGGGTTTTGATGACCACCCAAGCCTCATATCCATTAACAGCAACTAGTAATCATGTTAGTGGCAGCTCCCGTTGCGTTGGGAGTCATGCGTTTGGCCGGGGTTTTTTAGCTTCGGGTGGACAAGTCCCCCCTACTAGTCTGCCACGCCACGAAGAGGCAAAACCCCATGCGAAGGTCCACTCTACGACAACACCGTGCTCAGAGGCGTTTAATTATTCTTTCTTTTTTTTTTTTAAACAAAGGAAACTAACCTGGTGGCTTGACTAGAAGCTCATCCGGGTTACGTTCCAGGGTGTGCAGATATTTCTTGTTCAGCATTCTCTTCTCGTGATTCTCCTCAATCTCCTGACGACTTCTCGGTATGCGGTAGTCGTGGCAGTAGCAGAAGACGATTACTAACATAGCGGAAGAGAACAAGCAATAAAACACAGGATGGTGTTGAGGTTTATGGTATTTTTTCAATGATCAATTTTCACTGTGTTTTACATATTTGCAAATAAAAATACAATTATGGTTACGAAAGAATGCCAAAATGACAGAGGATTGAAGAGGGTGCGTCACCAAAACCCCAGAGGAAAACGGCTCAAAGGCGGACCTAGGCTTAGATGGGTGGATGATGTGGAAAAAGATCTACAACAACTGGGAATACAAGCATGGAAAAGAAGAGCATTAGTTAGGTCTGAGTGGAAGGAAGTAGTGAGGTAGGCCAAAGCATTACACGGGCTGTAGCGCCACAGGGATGGATGGATGGATGGGTGGGTGGATGGATGGATGGGTGGGTGGATGGATGGATGGGTGGGTGGATGGATGGATGGGTGAATGGATGGGTGAATGGATGGATGGGGGAATGGATGGATAGGTGGATGGATGGATGGGTGAATGGATGGATGTATGGATGGATGGGTGAATGGATGGATAGGTGAATGGATGGATGGATGGATTATAGTTACGACACTGTTTTATGTGACTCCTGCAGCACAACATGGTTTATAAAAAAAATATGGTCGATAAGAAATTAAATTTGTTAAAGATGAGATGGCATTTCATGCACTTTAATGGATCCTTCGGGGATGAAGAGGTGTTGGTAGGAACATGAATCACCTAGCGAAGAGAGCTGGACAAAGGATGTGCTTAAGATTGATAACTGTTGGGAAGCGTTAGAGAAGCTTGTAAGAGATCTAAGGTGTGGAGAGAAATCATTAAAAGCAGTGGCGTAGCTAGGGCTAGTTCCACCCGGGGCGGGCCAAGATTTTTGCCGTCAAACCCCTTTCAGAAAAAAAACCACTTTATCGTTTTCCTGAAATGCCGCCCTACATATGCAGAAAAAAAAGTTCCGCCCTTGGTGGGCCGTCCCCATCGACCCCCGCTTTCTAATCCACTGGTTAAAAAAAAATTGATTTTAAAAAGGTAAAGAGAAATCAAGTTAAAGTTAAATTTAAATAAAACATCTGCACACTCTGGAACACAACCCGGATGAGCTTCTAGCCAAGCCACAGGGTAATCTTCCCTTGTTTAAAAATAAAAGCTTTCACGGAGATATCGCTGAAGGCGTTACTGTGACATTTATGACATAGATAATACTAACATATTAACATACCGTAGCAGAAGAGACAAGGAGAAAAAAGAGGTTACCCTTATTGAAAAGATCTTGTAGTCAGAGAAATAATAAATAAATAGCATTTTTTTAAAAATGCTTACAAGCTATGAGCACCAAGGTGGCGATGACGGCGATGATGTGCCACACACGAAGAGGTCCCAGCACCTCCTTCTCTATGCCCCCACCGCCAGTGCTTTCCGTCGATGGGCTCAAGCCAGAGGTCTAAGAAGGAACAGATTGTGTAAGTAAATGCTGGCCAAAAGTGTAGAGATTTCAGATGTGGCTTGCATGGAAATTCATTTCTCGTTTCCTTTTTTTTTTTCCTCCTCCGTTAAAAAAAAAAAGAAAGTATTTTACCATATTTGCTATGTAAAGTATTTATATGTAATAATCGTGATCAGATAGATAATCGTGATCATCGTCATGCCATTGCCACGTCGAGCCTAACGTAGTATTTTTAAAATTGTAATATATTTATATGAAAATAAACGGCTTACGGTCGGTTCACACGATCAAATTTTCCCTCAAGCGTTTGATGCAATTCGTGTATGGAAGCCTTGTCACACCTTTTAAATTACTATTTGATCAACTCCCAAAAAAAGAAACCACTCACAAAATAGTGCGTTCTTACAACAATTTGACGCGAAATTTGATCGCGTGAACTGACGCTTATTTGTAAGAGCACATCAACAAATGGTTCTAACGTTTATTTCTAACTCTCATTTATTAAAATAATTTCTTCTGATGACTAAATCAGTGATTTTAAAAATATATTTTTAAAAACTACTTTTTAGAAAAATTAGTTTTATAATCATTTTCTTTAAATATAAATATATATATATATATATATATATATATATATATATATATATATATATATATATATATATATATATATATTTGTTTAATTCTTGTATTCAAATATTTCATCTTCCATTTTTTATGTATTTAATTTTTTTAATGAAACATAATTACCGTCTCCTGTCCCATTGCGCCGTAAAAAGCCATGTTAAGAATAAAGATCAAAAGCATATTCCCAAATGTCTGCAACCGGAACTCCATATGTCTTGAAGTGTGGACTTGTTCCAAAACAGGCATATTCAAAAACTCGTTTTTTTTTACTTTCTATCTGGACATTCCCTCCAACTATTTATCTCAGTAATATGATGAGTAAAATGTTAGCAGTATCAACAAGTTAACATCGCGACCCTTTACAGGATGTTCACATGTTATGAAAGAATTTAACTTTTCCAAACCGATTCACACCAATGTATTTCTGCTGCATTGGTTGTCTTTGTGTGGCTGACAATTGAGTGAACGACATGCAGCACATCAATCACGGAAATCAGCACAACACCACCGACATCCGCACGTCACCCCCGACATCAGCACATCACCCCCGACATCAGCACATCCCCACCGACATAGATAGATGGTAGGTGCGGATGTTTTTGTGTGTGTTCCCTGTGTTAAATTTTTGAAACACGACTTTTAAAATAATAAAATTCTAAATTTATGTCAGCGGTCATCACGCTGGAGATGAGATGCGACTCGGGTGTGTAGAACAAACAAATTGTATAATTAATATGGAGATCTACCTCCAAACATTTTTATGTCATTCTTTCAGAATTTAATGCAATAAAAAAAAATATTCTTTCAAGGTGGAATTTCAAAAAGTGTAATAAACGGTTGTGTCATTACAGCGTTAAAAATAAAATCGATTATGAAGCAACCAGAAAAGATTTCAGTTGACGCAATAACAGCTTTGACAACAGGAGGAGCTTGCGAGCGGTGAATATTAAATAAAAACTTGTCGGTTTTTTTTTTCCTTATTAAATAAAAATATTTGTGACACGTTCAAAAGAATCTGCTTACACGTCAATGTAATCAACATGCAGGTGAACGCGAGTTTTAATCACATGGTTACATGAACAGTAAATGAGAAGGACGTCTGCAGTGTGATGATGAATATCCCGCATATGTCACTTAGGACATATCGAATACTGTGTTGGTTTTTTTGTTGTTGTTTTTTTTTAACGTTGGTGAAAACTGTGAACAGAATTCCAGCGAGACTACGAGCTGATGGCAACCTGATCAGTAATCGATTAACGCGGTATCGGGGTGGGGGTCGATTTTTTTTGAGTGAACAGTGATTGCAACATCGATTTTTGTGTGCTACACACGGTATTAACGCTTCATATTGATTAAGGTTCAGTAAAGCCTCACGTTTCATATTGGCTAAGGTTCAGTTAGCCTAACGCAGCGGTTCTCAACCTGTGGGTCGCGACCTCTTTTGGGGTCGATCGACCCTTACACAGAGGTCGCCTAATAGCATCGGAAAACACATATCTATGAAGTAGCTACGAAAATTTTTTTATAGTTGGGGGTCACCACAAAATGAGGAACTGTATTAAAGCGTCCAGACATTAGGGAGGTTGAGAACCACTGGCCTAACGCTTCATATTGTTTAAGGCTCAGTGAAGCCTAGCGCTTCAGACGACATCTTTTTAATTTGGAGTTTTAAAAAGTTCTATGATGTAAACAAGTGACGTCATTCCAAGGGCGGAGGTGCTTATGTTCGTGTGCCATGGGATGTTTCGCCCACTATGTATTTACTCGTATCATGGTGCAACTATATCAATGGGATATTCTTTATCCATTATTTATTAGCATATATTTAATATTTGTTCATGTGTATATATAAATAAATAAATGTATATATATAGATCTACATGTACATTACATTTAATTATTTTTTAATATACCTAGATTTTTTTAGCAACAAATCATATTTATTTGTTCATTTGTTTATTGTTTTAAAAAAAAACAATTGATATTTCATACATGGTCTACTTAACAGCCGCATATTTCATTTATTTATTTTTAATTATTTTCTTTGCAACCGGAGTTATTCATTTTATAAATATTTTATCTTAGCCATTGCAAAGCATTCAGGTCGTATTTGTTTTCATTCAGAAGCCATCCATCAATCATACATTATACTGTGAAAATCAGCACAGTTGACAATGAAACATAAATTGCATATACATGAAAGATGATTTTATTTTCTTATATTTATACGAATACCTTTATAGTGAACATGTTATTTAGAGGATTTGAGTAAACCAGAAAGAATTATTTTGCAAATTTTAAAGGAAAAAAGTATAGACGCAGACTTATCTGCGCGGCAAGCTGTATAGAAACAGTGTAGCCAGAGGCATAACTGGGTTTCTGACGCCCTTGGCTTGTTTATTTTTGGCGCTCTTGATAAATTTAAAATTTTAAAAGTTAGAGATTTAGCGGCGCCCTTTTGAACTGGCGCAGGCCGGCGCCATTGGCAACTGCCCCAATGCCAAGCCGTTGCTACGCCACTGAGTGTAGCCAATGCAATCATTTGTGTGGTCAGTTTTCTAGAAATGGTATACAGTAAGTAAAGATATATAATTATCATTATGTTAAAATGGTATGTACTAGTTGTTACAGTCACAGCCTAAATCATGAAATTTAAAATAAACAATAAAAAAAGTTCCCGATTTTTTTAGTAGAAACATTCAAAGAAAATTAATTTTTTAATCGTTTACAAAATCTTATCATTTGATAAAGGAGATTTATCCATTACACAAGCGTTACAATTAATTGCATTAATTAAAAGTGTTTTGTTTTATATTTTTTTAAAATATATATTGTTTTGTTAAAAGAAACGAAAAGAAAAATTACCAAAATAAAAAAAGGCATCAGTCATCTGATTAGTTGAGCTAACATAAGGCACGTGACGTCATTTTTTGGTTGTTTTAAAATGAGGTGAGCACAGTCAAGGATGTACAAGATTTAGCTACAGAAGATTATTGTTTATTGGGGGGTGGAGGGGGTGAGCACAGTCAAGGATGTACAAGATTTAGCTACAGAAGATTATTGTTTATTGGGGGGTGGAGGGGGTGAGCACAGTCAAGGATGTACAAGATTTAGCTACAGAAGATTATTGTTTATTGGGGGGTGGAGGGGGTGAGCACAGTCAAGGATGTACAAGATTTAGCTACAGAAGATTATTGTTTATTGGGGGGTGGAGGGGGTGAGCACAGTCAAGGATGTACAAGATTTAGCTAAACAAGATTATTGTTTATTGGGGGGTGGAGGGGGTGAGCACAGTCAAGGATGTACAAGATTTAGCTACACAAGATTATTGTTTATTGGGGGGTGGAGGGGGTGAGCACAGTCAAGGATGTACAAGATTTAGCTTAACAAGATTATTGTTTATTGGGGGGGTGGAGGGGGTGAGCACAGTCAAGGATGTACAAGATTTAGCTAAACAAGATTATTGTTTATTGGGGGGTGGAGGGGGTGAGCACAGTCAAGGATGTACAAGATTTAGCTAAACAAGATTATTGTTTATTGGGGGGGTGGAGGGGGTGAGCACAGTCAAGGATGTACAAGATTTAGCTACAGAAGATTATTGTTTATTGGGGGGTGGAGGGGGTGAGCACAGTCAAGGATGTACAAGATTTAGCTACAGAAGATTATTGTTTATTGGGGGTGGAGGGGGTGAGCACAGTCAAGGATGTACAAGATTTAGCTTAACAAGATTATTGTTTATTGGGGGGTGGAGGGGGTGAGCACAGTCAAGGATGTACAAGATTTAGCTTAACAAGATTATTGTTTATTGGGGGGTGGAGGGGGTGAGCACAGTCAAGGATGTACAAGATTTAGCTTAACAAGATTATTGTTTATTGGGGGGTGGAGGGGGTGAGCACAGTCAAGGATGTACAAGATTTAGCTAAACAAGATTATTGTTTATTGGGGGGTGGAGGGGGTGAGCACAGTCAAGGATGTACAAGATTTAGCTACAGAAGATTATTGTTTATTGGGGGGTGGAGGGGGTGAGCACAGTCAAGGATGTACAAGATTTAGCTACAGAAGATTATTGTTTATTGGGGGTAGAGGGGGTGAGCACAGTCAAGGATGTACAACATTTAGCTACAGAAGATTATTGTTTATTGGGGGTGGAGGGGGTGAGCACAGTCAAGGATGTACAAGATTTAGCTACAGAAGATTATTGTTTATTGGGGGGTGGAGGGGGTGAGCACAGTCAAGGATGTACAAGATTTAGCTACAGAAGATTATTGTTTATTGGGGGGTGGAGGGGGTGAGCACAGTCAAGGATGTAAAAGATTTAGCTACAGAAGATTATTGTTTATTGGGGGGTGGAGGGGGTGAGCACAGTCAAGGATGTACAAGATTTAGCTACAGAAGATTATTGTTTATTGGGGGGTGGAGGGGGTGAGCACAGTCAAGGATGTACAAGATTTACCTACACAAGATTATTGTTTATTGGGGGGTGGAGGGGGTGAGCACAGTCAAGGATGTACAAGATTTAGCTACACAAGATTATTGTTTATTGGGGGGTGGAGGGGGTGAGCACAGTCAAGGATGTACAAGATTTAGCTACAGAAGATTATTGTTTATTGGGGGGTGGAGGGGGTGAGCACAGTCAAGGATGTACAAGATTTAGCTAAACAAGATTATTGTTTATTGGGGGGTGGAGGGGGTGAGCACAGTCAAGGATGTACAAGATTTAGCTACAGAAGATTATTGTTTATTGGGGGGTGGAGGGGGTGAGCACAGTCAAGGATGTACAAGATTTAGCTACAGAAGATTATTGTTTATTGGGGGTAGAGGGGGTGAGCACAGTCAAGGATGTACAACATTTAGCTACAGAAGATTATTGTTTATTGGGGGTGGAGGGGTGAGCACAGTCAAGGATGTACAAGATTTAGCTACAGAAGATTATTGTTTATTGGGGGGTGGAGGGGGTGAGCACAGTCAAGGATGTACAAGATTTACCTACACAAGATTATTGTTTATTGGGGGGTGGAGGGGGTGAGCACAGTCAAGGATGTACAAGATTTAGCTACAGAAGATTATTGTTTATTGGGGGGTGGAGGGGGTGAGCACAGTCAAGGATGTACAAGATTTAGCTACAGAAGATTATTGTTTATTGGGGGGTGGAGGGGGTGAGCACAGTCAAGGATGTACAAGATTTACCTACACAAGATTATTGTTTATTGGGGGTGGAGGGGGTGGGTTGTGGGGATGTATGCGGAGAATAAGTTTAAGCAGGAATTAGTGCAGAATTATCCCCGATGAATTTAATATCTTTGAAATGATACATTCATTATCATACGTATTATATTATTATTATTATTTAAGTAATTATTTATTGGGGATGTTGTTGCTTTTTTTGGGGTTGGGGGGGTGAGGGAGTATGGGTGGTTTAAAAAATAATTACAGCTCCATTTTTATTCATTTATTAATGTACAGTATGCCATTTCTACAACAACAAAAAATGTATTATTTTAAAAAAATAATGAACCGATGACAAAAATCAAACACATTTTGTTTTATATTTTTACAAGATAGCTATTTAACGTAATCCATTTAAAACTCTTGATGCCACCACCCACCTCACCCCTCCCCCCAAAAAAAAATCATAGTGACTGCCTGGTCCTGAATCAAAATCATCTCTCAAAAATAAATTGAATGATAGACAACTGTTCAGTGTGTTTATCAAATTGCATAATCAATATTATATTTTTTAAATGACATAAATATGTGACCAGTATGACATGGGACATTAATCATTTTCTCAAAATATTTCTCAATTTAACGTTATTATCACAGATACTCCAAGCACTGATATAAGTGGGGCGAAGCCTCCAGTCCTGATGATCACTCCATTTTCTTTTCTCTCTGTGCTCTGTCCGACATTATACACATGAATGCAGACTTTTCACATAGATGCTCGCAAATGAAGAACACTTGCTTGTTATAGCGTTCAAAACTCTTGCTGTTGTTCGGGGTCTTTTTAACTAAAACAAAGTAATCCATTGAACTTGTCATAACTCATCTTCCTGTCCTGTCAAGGGGGAGATCAAGCTTTTTTTTTTTTAAATTACTCAGCTGACTTATCTTCTCTTGGCTTTGGGTGTGGTTGTCGATGACGTGGCAGTCTTCTCGGCCATCTCTTCGTGTTTCCGTCGTTCTTCCTCCTCCCTTCTGCTGTTCCGCTCCTCTTCGTGTTTGTCTTTCTCAATCTTGTCCACGATGTTGGAAGCCTGCAATGGACATGACATAAATAAAAGGGTTAAACCAAAAATTAAACCACTTAACTATAGAAATCAAATGACACGAGCCGCGGTGGAGGAGGAAGGAAAAGGAAAAAAAGCAACAACTGGTTACACAAGTGCATGTGGCATGTCAAAAAAATAATTTTATTTCTTTTTATGTGTAAGTCTATGTTGTTGTTTTTTTACCATTTTGTTATTAAGTTACTGGACATTAGTTTTTTAAATTACTTTTAGCGTCAAACAATATAAGAAACACAATGTAAAAAAAAGTTTTAAATATAATTTATGAGAATTTTTAAAAAATTGAAAGACTGAGTGTAGAGACATGTACACAAAAATAGTTATGTTTATACTCGTTATATTTATCAGCACTACGATTACGTATGTACCGATTTACAACATTGACGAATAGAAAAAAAAACCTCTGCGATGGAATTTAAAGAAAAGATTAATTATAATAAACGTAAACTAATATCTACATACAGTTTCTTAATAATACAGCCTAAAGACTACTGGCCAGTTTCTCATTACTACATACATTTTTAATAAAAAATAGTATATATTTACATATCGAACGGACGATGTACAGCAATATAAATATAAAATGTACAGCTCTTTGTAAATATAAATATAATGAAAGAACTCTTGATCTCAATTATTTTTTTAAATCCCATCTTTGGCTACACGGCACCGGGTAATATTAGAGAAGTGTGTCGTGTGTTTAACAATAATATCTTAGAAATTCTACACCGGTGTAACTACTAGTAACAAAATGGTCCCAGTGTGTCATGGGATCGGGGCTTCGATTGTGTCCCTTCAAAAAAAAAAAAGAGTTATCCCTGAGGGCTATGAATATTAAAGCAACGAGGTTGATACGTTGGTCGGAAACTTCTTGAGCAATAGTTCCCTTGCTTAGGCAGATAGATTGGAACGAGTAACGATGGCTTTGAGATGTTTCAGATTTCTTCCGTCTCATTTAGGATTGCGTTGTCCTTGTTAACGACTTCCCCTTCGAAGCCATAATATCCTGCTTCTTCAACCCTCTTCCGCTTCTCTTCCATCTCCGCCTCTGACTTGTCCCTTGTTATTTTCTCTAAGATGCTCTTGGTCTGAAACAATCCAGTAATCCTTGATGTTCTTACCATCCATATCCATTTTAAAAAAAAAAAAAACACTTTGGTTTGTATGATCTTGTAAACATCCAAGCTAGCATTCGAAATCTCCCAGTCCGCCAAATATTCGTTTTTTTTTGCAATGATACCCTCCCCCACCCCTAAATCAATAACCTATTGCTAATAAATCATTCTAAATACATTTTTTTTTTAAATTTAAACTTTACTACAACACCAGTTCCACCCAGCCCCTATCTTTTACGCCCCGAAAATATAACAGCTAAGCAAACCAGCAAATTCTAAGATACCGCAAAACGTGTGATTTTGTATGGCTAGGCGAATTATCAGTAAGAACGTCTTCATTTAAAGCTGATGCTATTGTCGTGAAGCCTAGAAAATTGTCACCAAGCAAAGAACGCTGCCGGCAAATGTACAGGAATGTGATGTTTTGAACCGGAACCTATTGCTACGACGTTGTGCTGTTATATTCTCCATAAGTTGTAATGTGTTGTGACTGCTGTTTAACAGAGACGTCATTTGGGGAGGGCAGGGTGGGTCATTTCCCCCCCCCCCCACCCGAATTTGCACGTTTATTTAAATTACTATATACTGTGGCGCCTCCAGTAACAAACAATTTAACAAACCGACTAACTTTTGTTTTTGCCCCCCCCCCTTGAAAAAAACTGAATTGACGCCCCTGGTGTCTAAATAAAGGATTCCGGACTTAATACCTTTACTGCCCTCAAAAAGTGCAGAAATGGCATGCCAGAATACAGACATTGGCCCCTCCGAAACTAATTATGATAGTACGCCAAAGTCTGGAGCCGTTTAGAAACGGGCTTCCCCCGAACAGATGCATTTATTTCTGCCGACGCTGGCCATGCTTTATCATGCAGAGGTGACTCCCGCGGTTCTTGCGTACGCCCGACTTACCCACACGTGGAACGTGGCCGCCCCGTTGCTGGCCACCCTGACGTCACCCAGCTCGTGATAGTTGAGTATCTCCCTGACCCTCTTGGCCGTCTTGTCGTCCACGTCGTTGGAGTCGAACTCGCGCACTCGATGGATGAGACTGTCCCTGCCGATCTTTCCCGCCATGCCTTGTAAGTAGGACCAGTCCTGCAAGTTATTGAAAATCGATTTTTTTACTCCTTTGCTCATTATATATTTACTTTAACCCCCCCCCCCCCCCCAATTTATTTCAGATTAGATAAACGTGTATTGAAAAATCGACGTTTTTAACCCCGTGTAGATAACGTGTTTTTGGAAGCTTTTACAAATGATCCCTTCCTTTTTTGATTATGCCTTATTACGAAAATTACAGCAATGAAATGTAACCTTAATTAAACTGAAATCTTTGACTTATTGTCTCCCCCATCTTTGAGTCTGTCACTAAAACAATCTTAAATCAACGAGCTTTATACTAAATTCAATTTGACTTCCGTTCATGTCAGCATTTATATATATATTTATTTATATATATTCTAAAGGTGTATGAAGGGATGGCAGTACTGCAAAACACAACTAAAGACATTAAACACGAGCAAATTATTTCTTCGCTTCGTGAATCTTTCAAAAGAAACGAATAAGGAATTCAGATTTTATTTGACTATTTTAACTTAAGACTTGGAGTCATTAAAAATATTTCCCCTGACTTAATGACTCCCCAAGCCCCGAGTGTGGTTCTGAAAATCATTTCAATCACTCCAAGGTGTTATTTCAGTCTCCTTTTAAACGTCATCACACTCTAACCCACTTCTATTTACTTATAACCCCCATTCCCCCACCCCCTCCCCGGTGTTCTTGCCTGCGAAATGTACATGCTAAGATTGACCCCCACACACTCACCCTGAGAGTTGACTCTTCGTGACCAAGCAACATATACGAGGCCGCCATGACGTCATGGACGCACGCCGGTGGACGGTGATAGCTGTGGATCTCAGATATGGTGGCCTGGTCCATCTGCAGTAATACAGTAACGGATATTGCTAAGAGAGGGTTAGTTTGTTGACTTTTTTTGTTGTTTTGATTGTTTTCTCATATTTGAGGGCACGCGATCAATTTATTGATCATTTTGGCTCCTGGTTTGACTTCAGAGTCCCCTTCTCTTAGATCAGTTGCCGCGCAAGGCTGACGAGTCCCATCCACCCGGGGTGCTAGTGATGCTAGCTTCGGTGGAGATTGAACTCCAGCAATAATTATTTTGCTACTAGTGTGGCTCATCCATCACCAAGACGGATATTTGCATGATGCTGCTTGGTTTTTTAAATCATATATTAAAAATAATGGTCGGTGGCTTGGACGCACACTCAATAACAAATACACAAGCATAACCAGGTATAGAACTCGGCGACAAGAGAGCGTGTTAGGCAACAACAAAAAATCTACATATATATATAGATATAATACATGGAGAATAAATTATATACATAAATAGAAATCTCTCTGTCTCTCTCTCTCTCTCTTTCTCTCATACACACACAAACAGCTTGAATGACATTGCTTTTTGATAACACACACAGCTGGAATGTCATGACTTTAGATTAACCCACAGCTGGAATGTCATGACTTTATATTAACACACAGCTGGCGTGTCATGAATTTCTGTTACCTCACAGCTAGAATGTGATAACTTTATGTTAACTCACCGCTAGAATGTCGTGGCTGTACTGGTTGAGTTCACGCAAGTGGGCCAGCTTCCTCTCGGCTGCCTCGATCTGGGGCTGCAGTTCGTGGGAATAGCGGCAGCTTCGAGCGTCTTTGATGGTCTTTTCTAATACACCAACGTTACACCGTCTTATGGAGTCTCGCAGACCTGGAGATGACGTCACGTTTTAGTCATGGTCATTCCAGTCATGCCCATTAGAGTAATGCCCATTCCAGTCATGCCCATTAGAGTAATGCCTCTTCCAGTCATGACCAATTAAGTAATGCCCAATCCAGTCGTGCCCAATCCAGTCGTGCCCATTAGAACAATGCACCTTTCAGTCACGCTCATCTAAGTAATGGCCTTTCAAATAATGTCTACTCAAGTAAGGCCCATTTAAGTAATATCCAAAAACGTTCTCATGTGAGTAATGAGAATGACCATTCAATTAATTCACATCTAGGAATGACTATTCCATTGATTCGCATCTAGGAATGACTATTCCATTGATTCGCGAAGTCATACCCTTTGAACTTATGCCCAGCGAAGTCATACCCTTTGAACTTATGCCCAGCGAAGTAATGCCCTTAAATTTATGCCCAACGAGGTAATACCATTTAAAGCTATGCCCAACGATGTAACGCCTGTTGAAGCTGTTCCAAACGAAGTAATGCCCGTTCAATTAATGACCATTTAAGTAAAATCCATTTATTTTTATTCATTTAATTTATATTTTAAAAATATTATTTATTTATTATTTATTTATTTATTTTTAATAATTTTTTTTGGGGGGGGGGGGCGGGGGGGGGGGGATAATGTTTTTCTAAACCTACAAACTATTTTTTTTTAAATTTTCTTTACTTCTTTTCATCTTGAGGTAATAAAGTCTCTCATTGGCCCTGGTCAGGTCCCCGCCATCTTCACAGCGGTTCTTCTCAAATTTGGCAATGGCCAGCTCCAACTCTTCGAGACTCGAACCTTTGGTGGCCTTAACTAGTTCGGCCCTGATGCGTTTCTGTCGAATACAATGGTACAAGAGGATAATGCGAAAGTGCCATGGCACCCCTGTATTTGTCATTGTCTCTGCAAGGTTAGGAAACACTTAGATGTAATTAATTTTCATTTCTAACTCTAAAATTGTTACAAACACATTTTTTGGACCATTGAATTAAAAAAAAAAATTTTAGATTGTGCTTTGGTTTCATGTCATTTCATCGATAGACACTTAATCGACAGACACTTCATCGACAAAATAGTTCAAATGACAGACATTTCACTGACTGCATTGAAGTATATTATGCTTCTGAAAACTCATAGAAATACTATTTTCCTTATATCAGCTACATAAATACAAGTACACGTGTAGATTTTTGGTGAGTGATGGATCTAGGTAAACTTATAGGAATATCACTCAATTTTCCAGAAGGAAATATTGCGGTGTCAAAACTTACAATATCCACTCTTTTTCGCTGGGGCAACAATCTTAATAATTAAAAAGGCGATATCTCTAAACATTTATTGACACATTTTAAAGGGACAACTTTAAGACTTTAACAAAAATATTTTTCTAAAGAATTTTGATAGGGTCCCCAATTTTTGAGATCATTAAAAAAGCACCTTAGGGGGCACCTCAAGCTGTGACCCTCTTTCCATTGACTCCAATTGGTCAAAGAAGCGCTATCAGAATCACTTCCCAGCACAGCAATACGAATAAGAAAGAAAGCAAATCCAACACCCCAGCGCATCAACAACTTTTGGGGATTTTGTTGTCGATGGTCAATGCTTAAAGTCATCTTCGGTGTAATAATCTTCTATTCGACAGTTGAGCTGGAGATCAAGAGCGAATTCTACTTTCATCTACAGAAAGAAATCTAAATTATGTTTTTAGCCAGCTGATCTTTGGTTTAGTGAAGATACATTTAAACCTACTCCTCCATTTTTGTGCTAAAAATCAAGTATAACATTGACACTCCGTGTTTTTTTTTCCCTTATGGAGAAGATTTTTTCCCTAAAATCTGGCCACTTTCCATAGAGATGACAATGCTAAACTCACCTTGTAACTCTTGTCATGGGGCTCAGGGAATTGGTCCCCTTGTGTTGAACCATTGCTGGTAGCGTACTTTGACTGTGGGTAAGGCTGACCGCCTTTAGTATGTCTCGGGCTTGAGTTGTTGGGATCTTGTTTGCTGTTATAGTAGTTTAGGTTGTTGGACGAACTGTTGTCCTGGGTACGGTGATTGGGGTCTTTCCTGGGGGTCTGCTGATTTTTGGTCTGCTGATGCTTGTTCGGGCTGACGTCTTTACGAGGGGAACTCTAGAAAGGTTAAAGTTTATATTCATAGGTTTAAAGTTAATATATATTCTATTGAGACGTGTAGACGACGTGTTTACGTCATCTTTCCCTGTGAATGAACTCTAGCTGATCCCAAGCTCGGAACCGTATTTAGGGTGTGGCTAATTAAAAATAGTCTCCCTTGACCTTGTTTACAACTAAATAAAATCTATAGCCTGTATTATTGGGATTCTGTAGAAAAATCGAGTCTGATCAGGAAAGAAATACAATGTGTAAGGCCGTTCTAGAAATTACTATGAAACAGGCTATATACACGCATCAGGAGATATTACGTGAACACTATTACGCCAGAAATATTTGCTAACACGATTACGGCAGAGATATTTCCTAACACGATTACGAGACGAACATTTGTGAGTTGATATTTACTCTCTGTGTGCGTGTAATTTCTTGTTGAGCATTGTACCTTTTACAACATCGTATCGTCTTCAACATTGTACCGGTATAAGTCAACATTGTACCGGTATTAGCCAACATTATACTGTAAGTCAATAGCTTTAGTTTTTATTTCTTTTTTATTTTAAAAATTATAATTAACTTAATAAAATTAATAATTGTAATTAGTTCTTGTTCGGGTATCGTTTTCTTTGTTATTGTATTTAATTTATGGTATCGTCTTTTGTTGAGTATTGTTTGTCCACGAGCCATTTAGACAAATAAGAGATTAAATTCTGTAATTTTACAACGGTACGTAACAATTTTATTTGAAGCTTCAATGACGTTGGGGTGGGGTGGGAGGGCTGTAGGTTTAAGAGGAAAGAAATGAAGAGTAACTAAAATCCACTGAAAATTCTTAGAGCTGCGTTCCAAGGTTATTTGGAGAACAAAATTAAGATGATTATCACACGGTCTTGGATGGTCATGTTTAGTAACGGTATACATGACAAGATTATCTGGACCTCTCCACAAGCTTTTAGATAGGAAGATACATTAGTTTGTTAAAACCAGGGATTGAGTTGAGAGAGGGGGGGGGGAGGATGACAGGAAATACAAAGTCGATTACCACAACAAAAAATTTAATCTGCCTTTGATTTTTAAAAAATACTTATTTTCTTCAAGAACACTGCTGTGTGATCTACCCAAATTCTCCCTCGCACCCATAACAAGTCATAATGTTCCTCTAAAAGATGGGGAAAGAAACGGTGATTTATGGGGTTTTACACCTCATTATAATAACCATAATTTGAGACCAACGAAATAATCGCATTTGAACACATAGATATTCAGTAACAAATAAACTGTAGCTGTAATTTATTAATTTAAAAAAATCTTATGCTTTAATGTATTACCCAGAATATAAAATTTGAGAACCATCGCATGGTATATTTTTCACCATAATTGTGCTTTTAAAGCTCGGTGCTAACGGCATACCTTGTCTTTAGTCGTCGGGGTGCCGTGTCTCACTGTGGTGTCCTTTGATCCTCCACAGCCCATGGTAAAGTAGATCAGGTATGTCCCTGGATGCTCCGTCTATCAATGTCTAAGTATCGAAATCAATGATAGACAGCGATCACATGGCTGCAGGGCAGTTGGTGGCGATTGTTTTCTGAAAGAGATCAAATTAAGTTGTACACAGCAATAATAATAACGCATTCACATGACTTGATGATGGTGGCAACATGACTTCAACATGACTTCAACATGATGGCAACGTGAATGGCATTGTGGATGGCAACATGACTTCAACATGATGGCTACATGATGGCAACGTGAATGGCAAGATGACTTCAACATGACGCCATCATGATGGCTACATGATGGCAACGTGAATGGCAAGATGACTTCAACATGACTTCAACATGACTTCAACATGACTTCAACATGATGGCTACATGATGGCAACGTGAATGGCAACATGACTTCAACATGATGGCTACGTGAATGGCAACATGACTACAACATGACTTCAACATGACTTCAACATGATGGCTACATGATGGCAACGTGAATGGTAACATGACTTCAACATGACTTCAACATGATGGCAACGTGAATGGCAACATGACTACAACATGACTTCAACATGATGGCAACGTAATGGCAACATGACTTCAACATGATGGCAACGTGATGGCAACGTGATGGCAACGTGAATGACAACATAACAAGTTGTCAATGCAATTTCGAAGACACCTCTTCAACATGCAGGAGTAAAAAAAAATTAAAAAATTAACTATTTAATTCCTTATGCCTTAAGGAATTAAATCCTGCGAGACCCTGCTAAGTCCTGTGAGACCCTGCTAAGTCCTGTGAGACCCTTTAAATCAGAGATCCCCAAACTTTTTTGTCCCGTAGACAACCTTGCCATGTTTTTCGGTTTTGGGTAGACCCCCTGCTTACCTGATATTGATTTTTTGCAAATTCGTTAACTTCAAATGTATATTTTGACAGCCGTTATAGTGCTACTCACTTTGAAAGATTTAAATGTATATTCATAAATCAGAAAATGTATCTAATAACTTAAATTTTAATATGATTCTTCATCACATTTCATGAACATTTATGTTTTTAAATTTTTTACTTCATAGGTGCTTTTATAATTTATGTAGGAAGATATATGTCTTTATATTATAAGGTAATATTATGTAAGTAAATAGGTACTATCTGTGTATGTGGATTATTCCATTCATGGAATGCCAGAATAGAAGTCACGACATGCTTACATGGACCCCTTGCAAGTTGTCGTCGACGCCTGACGGTCGATGTAGACCACACTTTGGGAATCACTGCTTTCAACGCACGATGTCCGATAACTCTTACTTCATTAGATTCTCATCAACGATTTATTCCTCCTTTTTTTCGTTAAGATTTTTGCCTTAACAATCTTGTGGGTGCTTTTTTTTTTTTTTTTTAAATCCATGCGCAGTTTGTAAAATTCGTAAAGGAACCAAAGTTTACCCTCTAGCACCAGCTCTATGGCAGGGCGGCACAATGTCTCGCTACGCCACTGATGGCAGGCATTCACATAGCAACGCATCAACAATGGATTGTTTATTGAAAAATTGATAACACGGCTACTGTTTAACGAGGCGTAAAATCTCCAGGTCATTTGAACTATCACATTTTTTTTTTGTACTGGCATGTAAGAGATCTTATTGATCTGAACAGTTGTTCTTTTGGCGTTATTTGTTTTGTGTTGTTGTTTTTGCGAATGTACTATTTGAGCTCTGTATTTATCTTTTCACGAGGCCACACCCTGAGTTGGTGATGTCATTGTTTGAGGGAGATGGTACACAGCAGACCTCACGATGGAATAAATATTTTAGGGAGACCTCCTTTAACTGTCTTTTATACTAATTAGGCCGACTAGCCGTGGATGTCACCGCCCGGGGCTGGTACTTTGGGGGGCTTTAAGGGGGCTATTAAACTGCGTTGCCAACTCTCTGTAAATATATAGACAGTCCATAAAATGTTTCCTAAAATGACTTGTTTCTTAAAATGACTTGTTTCCTAAAAATGGCTTGTTTCCTAAAAATGGCTTGCTTCCTAAAAATGACTTGTTTCCTAAAAATGACTTGTTTCCTAAAATGACTTGTTTCCTAAAATGACTTTTTTTTCCTAAAAATGAATTGTTTCCTAAAATTGACTTGTTTCCTAAAAATGACTTGTTTCCTAAAATGCACGGAAGAACTTTAGAATGTCCAAATAAATAGAAAACGGCAGGAGTAAGTCAACACTGTTGAGAATGTTATACAATGATTATAAATTTATATATATATAAAAGGATCAAGCCGTACGTTCAAATGACATAGAGAAAACACACGAACTTAGAATAGTCGAACTGCACGGAGATTTGAAACAGAAAAAAATTCTTAACTTCGTGAATTGTTTTTAATTGTTCCTTTTAAAAATATGCACATTTATAATATTCGTCCGTAATTTTTTTATTTTTACATTTATTCTTTTATTGAGTTGAAAAACGTGTATGTTCGAAATATGGAGTAGAGGAGATACAGTTGGTGATAGTAAAGCAATATTAATAATTCAGCTGTTTTCATTTTTCCGTAAAATTGACCGAATCTACTTGCACTTCTTTTTTCTGTCTACGAAACAATATGTTGGCTTGAACGGGCGCGTAAGACTAATGACCTAACTAGTGTAGGTTGCCATGTTTGTTTGTGTTTACCAATAGATGTAGCAATACATGTTCACCACAGTCAAGTTTGAATGAAAAAATAAAAGGTTGTGGGGGTGGAGGGAGGTCGGAGAACCTCGCACATGGTGGTAAAATGTAATTAAAAAGTAATATCTTTGGAGGTTCTTTTACTTCTATACATAATGTTATCGACCATTATTATAGAATGTGAGTTGACCAAAATGTTTGCTTCAACGTAGAGCCGTAGCTTCCACCACTTATCTCCCCCTTTTTTTATATATTGACGTCGCTTAATTGTGTAGAGCTCTTCCACTACCCACCCCTCCTATGATTGGTAAAAGGCTGTTTACGTTGGAATATGTTCTAAATGGAAGGTAGAGAATAAGCTCGGGTGATGCAATTTCTAGACTTTCTATTCTGGAGGGGTTCTAACACCCTCCCTATATATAAGTCGACAGCTTTCCCAGCCGGGAGAGATTTACTAGATTTCCTAGACACGAGACATGTTACGAGACCTACCAGACTTAACAGGGGCCTTACAATATTTTAATCTTTGTGTGTGTTTGTATGTTAATATTTGTATCATCCAAGGATTATACTTTTTTTCAATTGCCGTGCTGTAAGTTATTATAGTTTTTATTTCTGTCTATTTCATTTTGTATTTTGTGTAAATTTAATAGTATA
Organism: Omphiscola glabra; assembly: GCA_964017045.1. Lineage (NCBI taxonomy): Eukaryota > Metazoa > Mollusca > Gastropoda > Lymnaeidae > Omphiscola > Omphiscola glabra. The sequence goes on along the minus strand of OZ024794.1, from coordinate 30,710,529 downwards.
ACTAAATTGCACAATTTTACTATAACGTGCTGTGGTATCGTTTTTCTTTGTATACTTTGTTACGCATGTTCATCTAACGCAGCGTTTCTCAACCTGTGGGTCGGGAGCCCTTTGGGGGTCGAACGACCCTTTCACAGGGGTCGCCGAAGACCATCGGAAAACACATATATTCTACATTTATAAAGTAGCACGAAAATAATTTTGTGTTTGGGGGTTAACACAACATGAGGAACTGTATGAAAGGGTCGTGGCATTGGGAAGGTTGAGAACCACTGATCTAAAGAGTCGAACCTAAAAACAGATTAAATTTGCCAAACCATGTAACGGCACGTAACAGAAATTGTCTCTCGTGAATCCCAGTCTTAAGTTTTCCTTCTCTTGCGAAGGGAATATGATTATCTTCCTTGTTATGATTGTCTCTTCATTGCTATGCTCACTCAAAGGGTTTTCTGTGACTTACTCTCCCAAAGGCTCACTCTATGGACTTCAGCGACTTACTCTCCCACAGGCTCACTCTATGGACATCAGTGACTTACTCTCCCACAGGCTCACTCTATGGACATCAGTGACTTACTCTCCCACAGGCTCGCTCTATGGACATCAGTGACTTACTCTCCCACAGGCTCACTCTATGGACATCAGTGACTTACTCTCCCACAGGCTCGCTCTATGGACATCAGTGACTTACTCTCCCAAAGGCTCACTCTATGGACATCAGTGACTTACTCTCCCACAGGCTCGCTCTATGGACATCAGTGACTTACTCTCCCACAGGCTCACTCTATGGACATCAGCGACTTACTCTCCCACAGGCTCACTCTATGGACATCAGTGACTTACTCTCCCACAGGCTCACTCTATGGACATCAGTGACTTACTCTCCCACAGGCTCACTCTATGGACATCAGTGACTTACTCTCCCACAGGCTCACTCTATGGACATCAGTGACTTACTCTCCCACAGGCTCGCTCTATGGACATCAGTGACTTACTCTCCCACAGGCTCGCTCTATGGACATCAGTGACTTACTCTCCCACAGGCTCGCTCTATGGACATCAGTGACTTACTCTCCCACAGGCTCGCTCTATGGACATCAGTGACTTACTCTCCCACAGGCTCGCTCTATGGACATCAGTGACTTACTCTCCCACAGGCTCGCTCTATGGACTTCAGCGACTTACTCTCCCACAGGCTCACTCTATGGACATCAGTGACTTACTCTCCCAAAGGCTCACTCTATGGACATCAGTGACTTACTCTCCCACAGGCTCGCTCTATGGACATCAGCGACTTACTCTCCCACAGGCTCGCTCTATGGACATCAGCGACTTACTCTCCCAAAGGCTCACTCTATGGACATCAGTGACTTACTCTCCCAAAGGCTCACTCTATGGACATCAGCGACTTACTCTCCCACAGGCTCGCTCTATGGACATCAGCGACTTACTCTCCCACAGGCTCGCTCTATGGACATCAGTGACTTACTCTCCCAAAGGCTCACTCTATGGACTTCAGCGACTTACTCTCCCACAGGCTCGCTCTATGGACATCAGCGACTTACTCTCCCAAAGGCTCACTCTATGGACTTCAGCGACTTACTCTCCCACAGGCTCGCTCTATGGACATCAGTGACTTACTCTCCCACAGGCTCACTCTATGGACATCAGCGACTTACTCTCCCAAAGGCTCACTCTATGGACTTCAGCGACTTACTCTCCCACAGGCTCACTCTATGGACATCAGTGACTTACTCTCCCAAAGGCTCACTCTATGGACATCAGCGACTTACTCTCCCACAGGCTCACTCTATGGACATCAGTGACTTACTCTCCCAAAGGCTCACTCTATGGACTTCAGCGACTTACTCTCCCACAGGCTCACTCTATGGACATCAGCGACTTACTCTCCCAAAGGCTCACTCTATGGACTTCAGCGACTTACTCTCCCACAGGCTCACTCTATGGACATCAGCGACTTACTCTCCCACAGGCTCACTCTATGGACATCAGTGACTTACTCTCCCAAAGGCTCACTCTATGGACTTCAGCGACTTACTCTCCCACAGGCTCACTCTATGGACATCAGCGACTTACTCTCCCACAGGCTCACTCTATGGACATCAGTGACTTACTCTCCCAAAGGCTCACTCTATGGACTTCAGCGACTTACTCTCCCACAGGCTCACTCTATGGACTTCAGCGACTTACTCTCCCACAGGCTCACTCTATGGACATCAGCGACTTACTCTCCCACAGGCTCGCTCTATGGCCTTCAGCGACTTACTCTCCCAAAGGCTCACTCTATGGACTTCAGCGACTTACTCTCCCACAGGCTCACTCTGTGGACTTCAGCGACTTGCCCTCCCACAGATATAATTAAGTAGATATGAAGTTGTACATAACATATTGACATTATACAATCTATAGCAGGTGTCGGCTACCCACTGCAAACGTGAGAGACGTGGCGAGCAAAGCGATGTCAGTGGTACGTGGAATTCCAAAATACAGTAAACATGACAAAGACTATAGGTTTCTGGCGCGCTAAATGAAGAAGAATTGGTAAATTGGCAAACATCCTCTATAAAATATATATCGATGCAATTCCAAAAATTTTACTTTGAGGATGAGGTGTGCTGTTCGTGAACATGAGCAAGACATCAAAGGGTCTCAGGCTCTGGACTGAATACTAACTGTTGAAAGGATCCATGCGCGTGTTCAGACTATGTCCTCAAGTCACGCACGATAATCAATTGTTGAAGTTTTGGAAACGAGGAAGTCGATATTCAAAGTAGAAACCCCCGGTCATCAATAATGTAAACGATACCGACCGAACGTGAGACTAATCCAACAACAGTATTGCACTCTTATCTAAGATAACTGGACTATTTATAGCCAGATTTATTAAAGTGAAGATTTACGACTGATACCTGTTATCTTTTAAGAATATAATAAAATTGCGAACTATCAATTAATTATTGATGTTTCTTTTGTTGCAATATAAATATAACTTTTTTTTAAATGAAGTATAATACTTAGTTATATTTGTATACATTATATCAGTGGTTCCCAAAAAAATTCACATCTAATAAGACTTACATACCGTGAAATAAAGAAAGGAAAAAATGCATTAAAACATTAGGGGGAAAAAAAACTAAAACACGTATTTAAAATGATAAATCGCCATCTAGTCAAAAATTTTAGAGTCTTCTTTAAACGATCATTACTAAGTCAGTTACTGGTTTGTGCAATGCCCTCTCAACGGTTCTCAACCTGTTGGTCGCGACCCATTTGGGGGTCGAAAGACCCTTTCACAAGGGTCGCCTAAGACCATCGGAAAACACATATACTCTACAGTTATGAAGTGGCAACGAAAATAATTTTGTAGTTGGGGGTCGCCACAACACGAGGGACTGTATTTAAGGGTCGCGGCATTAGAAAGATTTAGAACCACTGTTCTAAATGTCACATCCTATAGACTGCATTGTAATGGAAAAGGGGTATACATTTCGCGGCACCATGTAATGGATTCGTGCCCCCCCCCCCCATGCGCACGATTTGGTAACCACTGCAATATATGTACCGATTATTCACGTCTTAATTGGTCGTTACATGTCCAGGCATATTTTAGAAGTGGCTATCCTGACACCATTAGTACCTATGCCACTTAAACATGACAGAGACCAACACTTACTGCTATGTTTTCGTTTTGGCGATTAGATCCTCTGTGTCCCTTTAAATAGTAAGCTTTCTTGTTAGATCCCCAGCCTTGTCAGTCTTTACTTTCTTTGTGTAGTATCTGAGTGATGGTGATTAGAGGGAGGACATCCATTAATATATCAATTGAAGAAGCTGTTCCTAGGCTACCGTTTCGTCCCAGCTGCTTCGTAAATTTGACGCTTTTCCCGGGATGGTTGGGGGGGTGGAGATTTTAGGACGTCAATATACCATCCCGTCGGCTGACGCTATGAGAGCAGCGTCGCCGGATGTCCTTGTGCTGGGGGTGGATATTCGGGCTTGGGGGAGGGGTGCTTGGGGAGGAGGGCATAACAAGCTTGTTACTAGCACGACGGCTCGCTGACGATATTTCCTAGTGTACATTTTAGAGGGGGTGGGGACAAAGAGGGCTGTGACAAATCAGCAGCATGAAAGCTTGAAAAGAAACTACACGTTTAAAGGCGGACACTGATCTACAGCAGATAACATTCTATTTGAAAGTTGTTTGAAATGCGACACTCTTTAAGCTCGCTTTAAAATTCCAATATAGATTTTTACAACACTGAATATGACATATGACTGGAAGACGTGACATTGTGATATAATAAGGATGTGCCTACCGTTAAAATAATACTCAGACCTATGAAAACAATCGGGGACTTCGCCCTTCTTTCCGGAAATGACTCAGAAAATATGGGAGTAAATGTCTCTTTGGTTAGGAATATTCCAGATTCCCCAGAGTGAGTGGGTCACGTCATGGTGATGTATATTGGGGGGGAGTGGGTGTAAGAGAGGGTACCAGAAAAAATAATGAAACTGATGTATAGATTTATTTGTATTTTGTTAATTTTTTGCCCTTAAATAATGGAATTCTCTCCCATTCCACATCCGCAATATAACGACCATCACAGCCCTCAAAACTGCCCTAATGACCCATCTCTTTAAACTGTACTATAGCGACTCATTCTCAGCCCCCTCTGACTGATAAACAACCCTCGATTCTGCTGGGCGCTGTCCGCGGCTGGACAAGGGTAGATAGTACTTGGGTGGGTGAGGTCAAGCTTTTCACCAATTGTTGTTTTTTAAATAAATCTATACGTTCCTGTAATTGCTAATGTTTATGTGAAGCGCAGTGAGCCTAGGCTTAGGCTGGGGTACTGCGCTATATAAAACAAACTAATAATAATAATAATATACCATAAACATAGACACCAAAAATCTCACTCATATGGAGGGTGGGAGTGAACGACATATTTCTTTGCTTGGGAAAGGTGCCTTTTTGGAGTAGATGTGAAGGCTTGGTGAAGTAGCGGATGGGTTGTTGATGAGTGTGTGTGGGTTGGCTTAAGGGGAAGGGGTGATTTTAAGAGGGGTTGTCAAGGAAGAAGGACTTACGGTAGGTTAGGCGCTTGGTGATGGCGTAGGCGAGCGTAAGCATAAGGGTTGGATTTCGGGGGTGTATCGAGGGTGGGGGGAGAGGGGGAGGCTGATAAACAACGGTAACTGGGAATCTAGTTTTCTATTTCGTATAAAAGGCGGGAAGAATTGGGGAAATGGGGGTCAAGGCTTCTACGCTGTCATTGCTGCAAAGTTAATTCCCGTCCAGGCTAACATCAAGCATTGAGTTCACTGTTGAAGATGTGGTATGTATTTGTTGTTGGTGAGTTGGGGGTCAGTATCGTTTCATCATTGAACGCTCGGGTCGAGAAGCCCAACAAGAGTTGAACGATGTGTTATTGTTTCTCTAGGACTTGGTTTCCATTACAAGCTTCCGTTTCAGGCCCAGTTGTTAACAATTGGACTTGAGCGCGATTCATGATTGTACGACACCCAGACAAAGCCAGTGGCTCTCGAATGGTGAGAAACGATCTGCGGTTTATTGTTTGGGTCCATTGTTGCATATTTTTTTTTGTATTATCACACATTGTACTAACCAGTGTATCTTTCAGCTTTTATTTATAGGGTATGCTTTTAGGGTATGCTTTAGTGTATGCTTTTAGGGTATGCTTTTTTTTGTATGCTTTTTTTTGTATGCTTTTTGTGTATGCTTTTAGGGTATGCTTTTAGGATATGCTTTTAGGGTATGTTTTTTGCCCTAGCCGAGTCTCGCCCCTAATCCTCAGAAAATGTTGGATCATTTCAAAATGCAAGATTGTATTTTAGCAAATATCTGATTTTAGTTTTGCATCATTCCACACCTAATCGGAGAGCAACAGGGCACATACTAGTTAAAAATTTAGGTGTCACTTGATCCCAGGGCCATGGTGTGGGCCCTGCAACCCCTATGGCTGCAGGGGGCTTTCAATATTTTAGGTGCTAGAAGCTGTAATTTTGACACTACTTTTTTTTTAAGTACCAATGTAATAATGTAATTCAAGTTGAGTTAGGATTGAGGGGTGGGGGGACAACAAAAACTGAAAAAGTGTCAGGGGGTCTCGAAAACAGGCAACGGTTCTACTTATACCGGTTGTGCTATACAAATATTTTTTTGTAAATATTACTAATAAAATAGTAATGTGTTGTTGTTTTTATTTAAACTGTTTTTTTTTTTGGGTAAAACGCTTAATGAATAAATGAATTATCACCAAAAAAAAATATTTAAAAAAAAAAAAGTTTCAATCATAAAAAGTACTGCCCAAATCATTTTACATGTTGTACGCAAAGAAAAAACTCACGTATAATAACTTTTCCCTATACATTTCCACGTTTTACCAGAGTCAAGGAGAAAAAAAATACTGTTTTTATAGATCTATATATTTTTGTGGGTTTTTATAACTGCTCATTTGTAAAAAAATATATATGACCGGCATATTTATGTAGAGAATTCGTGAGATGTTTACAAAAAGAAATCATTTATTTATTAATGTGTAATTTTATCTGAGGTAAATCGTATAAAAATAAAGTATACATTTCCCAATATCCAGTTGATTGAAATTTTTATTTGGAATTTCTTCTTGGAACTACTTCAGATTGTCTTTTCAATATACTTCTAACACATTATTTTTTTACCCAAGCCATAGAATTCATTTTTAAATTGACAATTTAGAAAGAGGACATTTTCCTAAATAATCTTTTTCCTTTAATAACAATTTTTTTTTTAATATTGCTAAACCCTTCATAACATTTTAATTGAACGTGACAGCAATTATTTATAACTTTTTTTTACATTTACTTTTGCCTAACTTTAGCTTATTTTAATACTCGTCGCTTGCAGCTGACCACACGTTTTGGTTATGATGATATCACAGCCTCAAACATTTACGAAAAAAATCTTAATCAAACAGAGCCCCAATTACTCTACCTTCTCGGGCCTGGCCCATTGCTTTGTTAAAGTCATGTCATGGACGCGAGTCGTTATTACACTTACAGGCCTGCATTAAGTGCTTACATAAAAATGCTAAACATACACGCTGTCAACGTTGTTTCTTTACTTTAGATAAGATAAACCTGACGTTGTGGGGGAAAAGTATATATTGTCCAGAATATGACTATGTGGATCACAGCGCAACTGTGTCATTATGTACGCTTACTTTGAATACATTACAAGGTGCACGTTTCTTGCTTGTCAATAAGAGGGTTGCACTTAGACAGAGCTTAAGTAGTTAAAGTATCAATCCAGTTGTGACTGTAACAAGTAGGGTTAAAGGATGCCTATTAATACAACAGACAAAAGACAAGAATCGTATATGATTTTAAATGTTATACACTGTAGTCGGTGGAGTAGCCAAGGTTAGTGCCGCCCCCCCCCCCCCATATAAGTTGTTTTTTTTTAATCTGTTTTTTTTTTAATCTGTTTTTTTTTTAGTTTTTTAAGTGCCGCCTTGGGCTGACAGCCCCCTCGGCACCCCTTTCATACGCCACTGATTGTAGACTATCAAATTAATCAAAATGAAAGTTTTTTTTTTTAATGGAGTAGGTAAACAAGTCTCCTATAAACAGGATAGAAAGACAGATAGTGAAAGAAAACAAGTGAACTAAGGTGTACTTTAAAGTAAAAACATTAACACAAAAAAGGGACATAATATTCTGTATTTATCAGGTTTTTCGGGAAACTCCGGAAGTAAATCCCAAAATTCTGAAGCTCACTAATTTTTAAAAAATAAAAATGTAGCCGCATTAATTTATTATTTTTTACACAGCTGATTTCTACAACTATTCAACATGTTTCGCCTACGAGAAATAATAATTGTAAATTAGAATTCAACAGAAATAGTTTTCCAAGACGAGCACAAAAAATTAATTTTTGAATGATCAAGCGATCGGTTGCTTGTCATTTTTTTTTTTTTTTTTTTTTTTTAAATTTTTTTTTTAAAATCGTGTTTTGAATTCCCTAATATAATCCGCTCATGCCAAACTAATGATGCAAGAGGATACCGGTATATGTCATTGTTTGTGTTTTGACACCAAAGTAATGATAGATTACGGCAATGACAGGGGTGGAGAGCAAACACATTATTATTAAGATGATCTTCAAGTTTGCTGATAGTAAAATGTTGATGCCGCGACAGTGACACTGTGAAAAGATAATAAACATGTCGTGAATAATAAACTATGCGCGAAGTTGGTGATTCTGCTATATCGCAAGGCATAGACATTAATTTTCTACTGTATCTTACAATTATGTTATAAAAGTTGGTTTAAGTGCCCAGTTGTACTGAAAAATAATTATATATATATATATATACACACACACACATGCAGCAGTCCAATCATGTTATTTACATCTAATACAGCGGTTCTCAACCAGTAGGTCTCGACCCCTTTGGGGGTCGAATGACCCTTTCCCAGGGGTCGCCTAATACATCGGAAAACACATACACTCTACAGTTATGAAGTAGCTACGAAAATAATTTTGTGTTTGGGGGGTCGCCAAGACATGAGGAGCTGTATTAAAGGGTCGCGTTATTAGGAAGGTTGAGAAGCACTGATCTAATATCAGCTGTATTGCTAGAAGGCAATAAAAACCCAAAGTTCTACAATACACAGAACTGCCTATACGGATCATGTCACGTGCTTTGTGTACATCGCAATAAAAACAGTAACAACGTCACATACGTATCTCATGATGAACCCACTGTTTTATGGCTGCACCTACAGGAACACGGGTACCAGAATTGAGAGGTTGGGATTAAAAAACACGCAGCGCCGCCATTCGCACCCGGGTACCATTAAGCTCAGTGCTATTCGGATGTCATTTGGGGTAGTTTATTTTTAGTAAAACTGAAGAATTAAGATTTCAAACGTATAGTCCATTCAATCATTTTTCATGTGATACCTCATTTGGGTCTTACAAACCCAACAATACTATTTTAAATCGTTTTTTTAAATCCCAACCTCTCAATTCTGGTACCCGGGTACCAATAGCCACTTCGTTCTTTTATTCTTAAATCATCGTATGTTGCCGTTGTTATTGTTTTTTAACACGATATGGTCTTTCGTGTTCAAATCTGGTCGTGGCGGAGGTTGTTAGTGGCCAAGGAACGCCTCTGGTATTAGCGGGTATGTGTGAATGGTGCGTACCAAAAATCTATGCTTGATTTTGGTCAATTGTTCTATGCACGCATATCCCCACCCACCTCCTTGATAATGACGTGTTGTTGACGAAGGTATATAACTTTTTTTTAAAAATGATTAAAACAGTTCATTCAATAATATGGCTTCCCCCAGAGATTAATTAAACCATTAAAGTAATTATCAAAGTCAAGAAATAAATAATATCATGCTGAAGCCCGTCTCTTTTGACTTATTTGTAAGTCAATTATTTTTAAAATGTTAATTTGTCTATGTGCCATACACGTATTGCAATTCGTAGTTGATTTCTATGGCGTTCTGCATGCCAGTCTATTGGTGTGGCTTATTAGCATTACCACTGTCTGAAATAGAATGGTTGTCTTATTTGAGTGGAACGCAACCAACCGTCAAGTGACAAACGTGGACATACAAACAAACAACTTAAAAATTTAGGCCCATCCACAGAATCTGAATCTCTATACCCGCCCCCTTCCACACACACATACACACATATACCTGTTGCCCACCCAATATTATAATGTCATTAATGTATAGCATTGGAATAGGCACAGCTATACACCCTTGCTCTTGTACTATATAATCACTCGTAAGATTGTCTATATCTGTAGGTAAAACAAATTTTAAGCCTTGTTTGAGTTTAGAAATTTACTTTGTTGTCTCAAGTCCGAAATGTCCTTATTCTCTCATAGTTTAAAAACAGGTTATACTTCATGAGGGAGAGAGGGGGGAGAGAGGAAGATAGATCTTAAACCAAATATTTAGCCTTATACGTTTTCTGTTGCATATTCTCGCCTATTCAAGAACATACTTGTTTTAAATCAATATATGCGTTATTTAAAGACCCCAGATAGCCCCCCTTTAACCACAAAAAAAAACCCTCTTCTTTTCAATTCGGAACTCTTGTTTAACAAAACTAACTATTTTATATTGATGTCCTCTCCTTTAATTCATGGTCACCACTACTGTCAGGTGATGATTTAAACCTTGCACAACATTGGATTCATGTTTCTTTCTATTCTCATAACTTGGAATTGAAAGGGGTATTATGTGTCAAGAATGTTCATGTCTAAAATAATATATAAAAGAAAGTTCACTTACCGAAAAGACAGCCGATATAAATTGTATTCCCTTGATTGAACTCTTCAACAAATCAAAAGTCACATAATGTATCGTTTGAAATAGTCCCCAGAAAACATAGAAAGTGTTTTCAGCAACAACAACAACAACAACAACAACAACAAAGTTGGCACGCACGTCACACAAAAATTTGGCAACCTTTCCCTTCTTAGTTCGCAATAATTTGTGACAAACTTGTTAGTAGAATTGCCTACTTTAAACAGCGAACTTCTGCTTTACGAATGTATGTATACAGCTTGAACTTACAAATTTAACACATGACTGAAGCTGCCCGTAATGTGTCGTTGAAACTCTCTCTTTGCTATGGGATTAGATAAAAAAAAATATCAAACATTCAGTGAAACTCTTCCCTAATGGCACAGTCTTGGTTACTGGGGCTTAGCGTCCGTGGAAACATCGGTAAGGGACACAACCGCGTCTTGCGCCCCACATGGAATCTAGCGCTCCGCCCTTCAATACCCCCTTACCCACCCCCATCCCCACCACTTTTTTTTTCTTCTTTACGTTTATCGATCTGGTAAGGATATTAGCGACGGGAAATCACTGGGCTATCTCACGTAGCAGCAGAGGGCTTCGCTTATTGAATATGGCCCTCAGCTTTTCCTTTCAGTGGTGATTTAACGACAATAATAATGTGCTCGGGCCCGCCAACAAAACCTTCAGATAATGAACGTGTAGGGGCGTAGGGGGCTTTGGGCTGGTGTTCTCCATTGTAAGGTGCGGGGGGTCGGGATATTGGCTTAACACAGGGTGAAGGCTGGCAGAATTTTAGTCGCTACTCTTTTGCATAAAATGTTAGTCTATCTTGGTATCTTAAGGTGGTCCATGGGTCAAAAATATTTTTTCTATGTTTCTTAAGTTAGAAAAAAAAAAAATAGTACATACAAAACATACACATACAGAAAGACAAAAAACCACTGAAGATTATTTTTTAAAATTATTTTTTGACTTTTATTGCAAAAAATTGATTTTTTAAAACCAATTTTGACAGTTACGCAAAATGATTAAAAAAAAATTTGTATTGCAATATCATAATGAAACTTTGCATACACATTAAGAATGACATTGATAAAAAGTTTAAAGAAGCATTTTACACTGCAGTTATTGGAAGTGTTACAAATGGCATGTATCTGGGGTCACCTATTTATGCGAGAAATTTTTAGAGGTAGCAAATGTAAAAATGTTACAAAAATTTTCTAGTTGGATATATATAAAAAAGCCTCTTGAAATTTGTAAAGAATATCAATGAAAAGAAGCATGCAAAGTTTGAAGCCTGTAGCTAGAATACTTTTCCTCCTGAATCATTTGGCGTTCCTAAAAAATCATGAAAACGCAAAATTGAGAAAAATGAAAAAGAAGTATAAAAATGTTTTTAAAAAAAATTACAGACTGCATGAACAATATTGGATGCTTACACCATGTACATATACCATTCATGAATTAATAAACAATTTGAAAACATAGACAGAAAAGATAGAAAAAAAAATTATCACACTTTTTCAAACGCCACCCCACGAGCCTAATAAATAAAATACACAAATAAAAATTCTGAAAAATTTTCCTATGAGACATTTGTTTAAAAACCATCCATAATTAAGTAAAGAATGTCAATATAAATAAGCATGCAAAGTTTCAATTATGTATTTCAAATACTATTCCTCCTGATTGATTTGACGTCAGAAAAAAATTGAAAATGCTAAGTTGGCAAAAGCTGAAAATGACACTGAAAATTCCTTATTAAAAAAAAGTTAAGGTTAGTTGAACAATATTGGATGCATACATCATGAGCCCATACCATTCCTAATTTTAAAAAAATATTAAGAAGATAGATATAAAAATAGAATATAAATGAATGCATTTTGCGAACATCCCACCAGCGCAGAGCCTAATAAAAATTAAAAACTCATAAAAAATTCTGAATTTTTTTTTATGAGACATGTAATAACAAAACAACAATCATTATGTAGAGAATATCAATAGAAACAACCATGCAAATTTTGAAGCATGTGGTAATAAAACTTTTCCTCAAGATACATCTGACGTCAGAAATAAATGGAAAATCTAAGTAAAAATAACCAAAAAAATGTTGTTATATGTTAATAAAAAAATCACAGGCCATCTAAACAATTTAAAGGTTGCATTGGCTACATACATATACTATTCATACTAAAGGATTTAAAAAAACAGATACAAATGATAGAAAATTATCCTCAATGATAGCAAATGCAACCTCGGTAAAAAATATAAAAAAATAATAAAACTATTTTTTAAAAAAGCTTGAAAAAAAAAACTGGAAGTTTTTTTTTTAAAGCCACATGTCTTTATGTAGATAGAATCCATGGAAATAAGCATGTAAAGTTTGAATCATGTAGCTCTAATACTTTTGACCCCATTTCATCCGACGTCCTTTAAAAAAATGGAAAACGCAAACTAAAATAATATGAAACAGCTTATTCAAATGGTCCCTTATAATAGATAGGCTGTAAATTTACCTGTTGATGAATGAAATAATTAGATGCGCCTTATAAAAGATTAAAAAGTATTTTATAAAATGCTGTAGAAATAAACATTGGAAATTTTATATTACATATTCACGACCCATGCCATAGATGCTAAAAAAATTTTAAAATAAGTTATTAGTTAGTTAATTATGCATAGACAGCAAAGTATCCATTCTGTATTCATCCTCTCATAGTCATAAACTTCTTTAGGGTGTAGGGTACTTCAGGATTCTTGATTAGACTGCAGACATGGCATTATGTTTCAGTTCTCATTGACAAAGAATGGCAGTCAGAAACTTTGTATTAGATTTGTTGTAGCCGAACGCATCTGGACTGACATCATTATGGTTATTGAAAAATAGACCATGGCCATATTGCAAGTCTTTTGATACTAGCTTGGCTGTATTCTTATCCTATAGCCAATGTTCTTTTGTTTGTAAAGTCCAATAGTAATACTGATCACGTAACCCACTGCAGGTCTGAGTTGTATAACCGAAGCTCAATGTTGTAATGATATCAACACAGGCAGTGATACCCGTAGAAATTGAATGCATGTTCAAATGTTCACATACAACAGATGTGTTGTGATGTGAGTGAAGTAGCTCTTTGAAAATAAGGAGCTCATTGAATAGAATTAGAATCTATCATGAGAGCATGTTCAGGAAAGGCAGGCATTACTCTTCGAGAGGAAAATGGAATCCTCGAAGGGACGAAGAAAATCCTTGATTATCCTTCGTAACTTGACTGCTCTTGGGTGGTATGATCCTTTATTCTTTAGGTTCAATGAGATGCCAACAGGTAATCTAGAGATGATAAAAAATAGTATGCCTATAATAATTGATAGAATAAAATCCTAGAATTTTTAAGACAATTTCAATGAAATTCAAAATAATTTGTAAACTTACAAACGATAGTCATATCATAAATAAAATTAATTTTAAAAATATTTAGGCAGAGGAAACTAAAAGTCCATAGTCCAGAGATGCTATATTTTAAGATTAATTTTTAAAACAATATATTTAACTGTGGGCACGTGCAGTGGACTACGTTTCGTTTGCTAGGACTAGAGCTAGAACAGCATGGCATTACTGTCATTACTCATTACTGCGATATTTATATAAAAAATAAAAATAATGTTAAATAATTCGTGTAATCATTCATTAATTATAAAAATGCTTAAATCAACTTACCAACAATATGGTAGGGTACTAAAATCCATAAAAATGCTTAATATTTGATTTCTTGTGTCGATTTCGAGTCCATCGATTAAAATTAGCGATAATAGGTTCATTGAAAAATAACATCATAATTTCAGACAGAAAGCGGAAGTAGAAATGGAAATGTTCAATCGAAGTCAAATTTTAAAATATTTGACCAATGAGCTTCGTAAGAAAAAGAAAGGTCAAGGGGTCAATGCCTCGACCAATCATAAAGCTTAAAATACGTTTATAAAGTACGGAATAGCTTCGCTGTTAATTTTTTGCTATTTTATATCACGGAACCACCGCGTTGCCGCTGCATTTCTCTTTCGATCGATACCAAATATGTGTATGTAGCGCTGTTACGAACTACCTGTAACTAAGGACTAAAAAGACAAACTTTGGCTTCCCAAGTTTAATTTTCCTGAAAATGTAGTCTTACCATACCACTTTTAAATACTTATTTAATATCTTTAAAATATATATTTTTAAAAACCCTTAACAGAAAAGTATTCATAAGAGGTTAATCTAGCAGAAAAAAACGTAATCTCATTTTGGAAAAAAATAACCAAAGTATCGATTTTTTCACCCGTGGACCACCTTAAGCCTGTCCCTTCTCATTGGGCCTTATTGTTTCTCCAGGGCGGCCCTCTCGGTGCCGTCTTGAGGCATGGGCACACTGGGCAATTGCCCAGGGCCTCACGCCTCTAGGGGGGGCCTCATGCTTCTAGAGAACCTCACGTCTCTAGGGGGCCTCTAAAGGGCTTCACGCCTCTAAGGTGCCTCATGCCTCTAGGGGGCCTGATTCTCTAGGAAACCTCACGCCTCTAGGGGGCATCAGTGTATTACCTTGCCCCCGCTGCTATAAAGACGACCCTGCCCCATCTTACATATCCCACACTCGATCCTTAAAAACCCTCAACTTTAAGATACCATTTTATCATCATATTCTCTAATCCAGAATTTAAAAGTCACCATCAAATTGTTAAAGTATGTGTTTTTTAAAGTTATATTATTGTCCCCAGTGGTGGATACACGGGGCAAAAATGACGTAAAGGATAGGTTATACGTATCTGAACAGGGCATGGGTTTTAACTTAAAAATTCCATAATTTAAAAATGTTTCAGGTGAGTAGGCATATCCTAGCAAAATGTCCTCTTAAATCAGTGTTTTCCAAAATGGTCGTCCGGGGACTGACAGCGGTCCGCGGGCCTTACCTTGCCGGTCCGTACAATATGAGACAAGAAACTGGATAAAAAGCTACATACATAAGCGTATAATGGCTGGCGTTTGGATGTTAACAGTTAATAGAGTAGACTGCTCTCGCGATGGCTGATTCGGGATTTTTAATGAATATTTGTATGATGTATTTAATTTAGTGTCTAATAAAAAAAAAAAGGATTTAAAAATAATTAATAAATCTAGCAGTTTGGTCCTTGGTCCACTGAGACACTTATCCACTAGTCCGCAAAACTTAAAAGTTTGGGAAACACTGCTCTTGTCCTTGTAAAATTGACTAAGGGTCGGGCTGTATGTCATCGCACCGCTACTCTATATGACCCTGCAGGTAGGCCTATATGGTGGGGGCCCTATATGGTGGGGGCGAAAGAAACTGGCCTCATTTTTATATGGGCACAAGGGAAATCCGTGCCAATAGAATGTTATGTGTTTGTTTTAAACGACCTCTTTAGTTATAAAAACCTGGGTTGCGTAAGCGACCGCGTCCTCGAAGAAATTCGGGGGCGTCCACATGGGGTTTTGCCTCTTCGCGGCGTGGCGGACTAGTAGGGGGGACTTGTCCACCCGAAGCTAAAAAACCCCGGCCAAACGCATGACTCCCAACGCAACGGGAGCTGCCACTAACATGATTACTAGTTGCTGTTAATGGGTATGAGGCTTGGGTGGCCCTCAAAAACCCATGCCGATGATTTTAACTACGCGGCCGTGAGAAAGCCGCCCCTAGGCAACCGTTTCGTCCCGCCACTACCAACGTCCCGACCGAAAGACTCCTTGGGCGGTGGGGGTTGGTAACTGAGAGTTAACTGCGGACGCTTTAAACGCAGCGTCCTCGGTCGACCGGGCCTCCCCTAGGTCAAGGGGGAGGTTCCCGGCGCCCTCCCGCACGGGCTGGAGTCGGGTTAAGTCCTTCAGTGCTCTGGTTTGTGTGGGGGAGCGCCGGGGGGGGGGGGCATTAAGAGCTCACGCTCGACGGCCCACCGATTCCATCTCTTATGCGACATTTGGAGTTATAAAAACAGATGGCTAAAAGGGGCAGGGGAGCCCTGGGAGAAATGTAAGAACGACTACTCAGAAAATTATGTCAAAATGGTCCTGACATTTGACCTTTTTTTTTTTAATCAGTGAGATTTACTTCACTTTGAATTATTAAATAATTTCTTTATTTTAGCTGGCTAAGCAGTGCCTTTATTACGTCACTCTATATTGCAATGGACAATGGAAAAAAATAATGAACTTGGATTTGAAAGTTCTGTAATCATGTTTATTAATCTTTTTTTTTTTTTATTAATATTTATGTTTTAAACAACAATGTTGTTCCAAAACATGTAATGACATAAGAATAAATGGGGGAGGGCAGAGTTGGTGGTCCAACCCAGGCGGCACTTTTAAGGAGTTACTTTTTATTCAAAACATTGACATGGGCCCGCCCGGGGGGGGGGGGGGTCGTCACGCCTCTAGGACTATAATGGGCTTTTTATGCTGGTTTTCTATCCCATTCCCCTAATTATCACGTATTTGTCTCCGATATGGGATCCACAGTATAAAATGGGAAACTTAAATATTAATGTTGTTAATAAAAATTCTAAATGCCAAATCTGTGTTTTTATACCATGTTAAAAGTAATTTTTTAAAAATGTAAATGTTTTATTTTCTTTAAAATTCCTAGTGATACATTTTAATTTTCAACGAGACTTCCGGTATTGCACAACTTGTTTGTTCTCAATATTTTTAGCAACAGTCAAAATTCTTAAACTTTGACCCATCACATTTCTTCCAGTGGTGCAATCACACGAAGCCATATACTGTTAATCCATTTAAAAAGTATAAAAGGTTGTTACTTGAAATTTAACTTAATACTGTTAGTAGAGGGTGGTCCCTGCTAACAATTTGTAGTTTAGGATCATACATATCATAGTCGTATTTAATAATTAATAATAATTAATTAATAATACTTTTACTTAGTATAGACAGTTGAGGTTAAAGTCTGAAGTTACAAAAGTAACCACAACCAGAAAGTGCTGTCAGCTCAGCATCTCCAAGCAACCTTCATAACTGAAATTTATTCAGATTTCGGTGAGTAGGCCTGAAGATGTGTGAAAGGTGCTGAAAGATTCAAATTACAAATCATAAATGTCCTTAAATTGAGATAACAACTATTAATTATTATATAAATAAGAAACTCTCTTCACATATATAATATTAATAATATATCACATGACATGAAAATATTATGACATGAACACTCCTCAATGGCCATGGATGGGGGCTGCCATTTGCAATTAATTAAATTAGTTGTTAATTTAAGCTTATTTTTATTATTAATAATTAACTTATTATTATCACAGTTTGATGAGTTTGGGAAAACCGACATTGACATTTGTAGCCACACCCAATTCATTTTTACTATATTCATGTTTCAAAGAAAACAATGAAAATAATAATTATTAATTCTTAGTCTTAGAAATAGAAATCGTATTGCTTCCTATTTGACCATTCATTAGTTATGAAATAATAAGGGCAAGGGGCTTATTTAGTACAAGTAATTTTATTATATATTATGCAGTGAACTAAGCTTGCATTAAACTTATTTCAACCATTCACTTTACTTTCAGACAGAATATTAAGGAACAGTAACCCAGATATTACATTAGCTGAAATTGTTTTGTGCTTTAAAAGACAAGGAATTAATCTCCTAGATTTTCATAAGCAAAGGTTTTCTGTAACAAATCTGCTTTGCTACACATTGAATCCTTTTGAAGGAAACCTTTCTAAGTTGGAGAGTCAATCAGATATTTTTAGCAGCTCTTCTCATCTAATGTCCTTACCTATTTGCAAGTTTTATCATTTGAATAAAACATGCAGGTTTGGTAAACATTGTAGGTACGCCCATTCCAGTGATAGACCTCCATCCTTGGAAACAAAAATTAATCATGAAGAATTGTTAAAAGACCAAGCTTCACCTGTGCCAGCTTTTAAAGAGTCTAACCCAGAATCTGAAATAGCCTGTTGCTTGAACGAAAATGAAACGTCAATAAGCAGAGACCACCTGGATGAGAAAAACACTGAGATTTCAACACAACCCACAAGTGAAACAGAGAATAAGTATATAAAGGAAAATGCAGCTATAAGTAGAGCCTCAAACAATAAATCCGGTCGCAAGCCTCTTTGCCACTACTTTGCTTTTTATAGAAACTGTAGATATGGAAATGATTGCAGATTTTCCCACCAGCTACCAAAGTATGATGATAAGCGAAATAATGGATCAAGGCAGAGACAGAGGAAGGAACATGAAGTTGCTCCTCGCTTCAGACAAGACAAGGTGCAAAATGTTCCAGAATGTGTAAATGATGAGACAGTTCCTAATGTTAATGAAATTCCAGCTCTTGTGACTGGGCAAGGGTCTCAAAATCCCCCTAAGAGAACCAGCTCCAAGAATGTCTGGCCAGAGGATAAGAACCAAAAGATTTGCCCATACTTTCTCTCCGGTCGATGTTGGCGTGGGGACCGCTGCAGGTTTAAGCATCTTTCAGATTTGAAATCTGAAAATGACTCTAACACAGAGAATAATCATTACAGAAGAGAGGTATTTAGAAAAGGTCACAATGACAAATCAAAATCACAGGAACCAACAAGGAACCAAAGGGGTGTTAGGAATGATAATCAGCAGATTATATCGAATGACAGACCGCAATATGAATCTAAAAGAAGGATCATCTCAAGGCCCCTTGGTCTTAAACAGATTTTCACATATAGTGAGTTAGAAGATGTCGGATTGGCTAATGTGCGAGAGATGGAAATAAACGCAATCAGGAAGCGATTTCCAAAAGATAAGATTTCTATAAATGATGGAGACAAATGGACAGCAAGGTTAAGCTTTTCTCCAACAGATCCAGACTGGGTGAGCAGTTAGACACATTTTATTTATAAGCTTAATAATTTTTACTTAATTTTTTTATGAAGAATGAAAAATCTTAGTCTGGACCGCCTTGTTGTTTTTTTTATTTGTACTAAGGAAAAAGCCTTTTTATATAAAACTCAATCCATCACATTAAAATATGGTAGTATTATTGAAAAAATGTTTAATGTATAAAATGTGTTATTTCTGTTTGTATTCTTTCATTTTCAGCCATTTGATGTTTCTGTTTTTGAGCTGCTTTTTGGGGTGCCAGAAGATTATCCAAAAAAGGTACAAAGTTTATTAGCTCCACAAAAAAGGTATTGACAAAAAAAAAAAAAAGTATTGACTATATTTTTCAAACAGAAAAATAATATTGAAATCATTCTTTTAATGACAGTTTTATACTTACTGTTTGTTGTTCAGAAAAACACAATTTCTCAAGAACACACAAAGAATATGTGCATAAAGTACTGTGCATAGATGATAAGAGAGGCCTATTTGAAGCTCAAGAAATTCCTTTTTTTTTTAATAAAAAATATTATTGCATTATGTGTGGTCTTTGTATTAAAAATCTTATTTATTCTTTCTAATCAGTTGATGACTATCACTCTTCCTGTTGACCAGGATTTGCCAGAAACAGTTAGAAGGTACATTAGAATTATTTTCTTAAAACAATGACAAAAGTAGCTTAGAGTACCTTAATTATAATACTTTACTCATGCCACTTTAAAACAACAGCAGACATCTGGGTTTTTTTTTTTCCATGTTAAACTTCTATAATGACTTTGAGGAAAATATAGTTTGTTACTTTTTTGGTTATTTTATTTTGTTGAAATTATGGTCTAATTAACTTTCTATTAAGAAAACAGAGGATTGAAACAACATATTAACTGTTCTCATTTTTTTTATCTGCATCAGATATGTAGAAATAAGTATTAAGGAATGGCTTGAGGATAAAAAGGAACAACTGTCTTCAGCTGGTAAAGTTGAGCTAATTTTTAGGCCATTTCTCCGCTGGTTGGACAGAAATATTGAAGATATTACAACAGAAGCTCTTCAACAGGTAATTAGTTTTAGGACAAAATAATCTTAAAAGGTTACTCCCATTTTTCTATTGAAAAATTCTTTGAAGTACGGAATGGTATTTTGTATTTTTTGCTTGTCTTTAAATGCAACATTTGTTGGTTAGTAAGAATAACAACATGGTTACTATTTTTTATTTTCAGCTGAAACGAGAGCTTTTAGCCAAGGCTGCTGGGTTTGAATTCATACCAGCCAATAGGTTGAAGGACAGATTCCGCACCAAAAGTGAATCAAGTGAAGAACATGAACACACCCTGTCAGAGAGTGAGCAGAGAGAAAGAGGCAGTGGCGACGAAGATGATTCCAGTGAGGAGGAAGATGACTCCAGTGATGAAAGCTCAACAGATGAAAATAATGATGCAAGGGGGAATGTTTCACTGAGTCTTGACCCAGATAAAAAGGGTACAGAGTTAGCCCTGCAGCACCTGCAGCTCAGGGAAAATGCTTCTGCCCTTATGTTTGAGACTCTGAAACTTATCCTTCAGTGCCAGAGGTGCAAGAGTCATTCTGAACTGCATGTGCCCCAGAACAAGGTGATGTCCCTCAGGTGCGAGAAGTGCAACCAGAACCAGTTTGTTAACTACCGCCCCGCACTGATCCATCAGTTTTCATCAGTGGTTGGTTATCTGGATGTGGATGGATGCCAGGCTTTTGATTTAATTTTCCAAGACTGTAGACTAGTTGTCACTTGCTTGGGTTGTAGCAAGCCAACAAGAATCAATGTGAGTAAAGCAGATTTAAATTAGTTTTTCAAACTTTTTTATGTTTGTTTCATTGGACACCGGTGAAATAAAAATCCAAAAGACAATTTATTTTATTGCAAACATCTGATTAGGTTATTGTATTTTTTTTTCCACAGGGGCTCGTCACAGGACAAATGATTGATGGATGGTGCCAGGCCTGTAATGCCAGATTCAAACTAGCAACCGAGTCTGTTAAATTTTCCCAATTTGTCCCATCAGGAATTGACACAAGTGAGTTTCAATACATGTTTAAACCTTGTCAGCTTGGTAAAAGGTTAATGAATGAAATTTGGAAATTTTTTCACATTTTAAATAACTTACTTTTAATTTCCAAAGCTTTTATTCACTAGTTATGTATTTAGTAATGAAAAAAATATTAAAACATTTTTTTTATCTTCAAATTTTCAAGAGGTTAAATAACTAAACATCTTACAATTTTTAAGTATAAGAACATAGTACTAAGGATACTAATTTAGTTTTATGTTTGGATTCAGTTCATGTTATCTCAGTAAATTTTCTGTAATCAGCAAATAAAGTAGTTGAAGTTCCTTCAACCAAAACTAAAAAGCCACCCAAGGATCCAGCCATTCGAGAGGGCTGCCCACTTCCAGAGTTTGGAACTTGCAAGCACTATAAGCACAGTTACCGCTGGTTGAGATTTCCTTGTTGTGGGAAGGCATACCCATGTGATGTTTGCCATGATAAGAAAGAGGATCATGAGATGATACTGGCTACCAGAATGATCTGTGGACACTGCTGCAAGGAACAGGTTAGTTTTTTTTTTCATTTTCTTGTAAATCAGTTTAAGTTCCATTAGATCAATTCTAAACCTAAACTTTATATATTTTAATGTTTTAATTTTTTTAAAACTATATCTTTTACTGCAAATTTATTCTTGGTGCATTTTAAAAGTGACCTATTTGAAAATGCTAAAAATCAAAGCTAATAGAATGATTGTGTGTATACAGAATTACTCTGGCTCAAGACCCTGCATTGCTTGCAAGCAGCATCTCACCAAAATAAGGTCAGCTCATTGGGAAGGTGGGTCGGGCTGCCGTGACAAGATCGCAATGAGTAAAAATGACCAGCAGAAATACAAGAACATGAATAAGACCCTGTCCAATCACAAAAAGAAGGTGGAGACCGGTGCGTCCAAGAAGAAAACCACAAAATTAAGACATGCCTAATTGTTTGATAGCTCAGTTTGGATTTACTTCAGTGTTGACCAATGGTTGAATTTCTTGCTCTTCATAGTGAATCATAGAAATGTTAACATAAATAGAGTGTAAATATAATCTAAGATTGATAATTGACCAAGATAACGTAACTGTCCCTTGTATATTAACCTGACATTATTTTTATTACTTCCCCTTCATAAATTTTTTAAATTCATTTTTATATTTTTTTTAATGGAATTTTTTTTAAACTTACCATTTGAATTAATTGATTATGCCTTTTTTTTTTTTTTGTTGTTGTTGCTATTTTGTTAGTTTAAAAATGCAATTACTTCATTAATCTCTCTTGGTTATTAAACGTCATTTTCTACAAAAAATATAAAGGATTAAAAATGTATAAAACAAATAGTGGGGATTTTTTTTGTTCATTAATTTTTTGTTGAATCAATGCTGATGTCATAAAAACAGGCACTCTGTTTAAATTTTTAAGGTGCCTTTAAAATCTTGTTTTTATTGATACTTTCTAAATATTTAGTTTAAATGTTTTCTGGGATAGTGATAGATTTCTGGAGATTAGAAATGAAACTTTGACAATAAATTGGATTTTGTTATTAAGACAAATTTATCGGTATTGACCATGAAACCTTTTAGTTCTAAGTAGTAAGTTGAAAAACCGTAAAACTCTTTGAATCAGGTGTTTATTTGAATAGGTACTCAAACTAAGCGTCAGTTCACACTATCAAATTTTGCGTCAATTTGTTGTATGAACTCACTATTTTGTGCGTGGTTTCTTTTTTGGGAAATTTCATCAAATAGTAATTTGAAAGTTATGACAAGGCTTCATACACGGATTGCATCAAATGCTTGAAGGAAAATTTGATCGTGTGAACCGACCCTAAAACTAAACTTTAAGGTTGAAAATTTTATTGGGGAATTATTGAAATTTTGTGGGTGTCTGAACAATCCTTCTGCAATCACTTTGAATCCTGGTAAAGTTTGGTTGATGGTAAAATCACTTTTCCTGTCTCATGAAACAGGCCACACCCCCAATAAAAGGAATTATTTTGGTGGTGATTTTTTGTTCATACAACTCATTTGTTTAAAATTTTGATGCACTGATGCTATGAACAAACAAAAGGATCAATATCCTTTGAGAAATTGTGCTGCTTTGTTGCCAAAACCTAGGATAAGTGCTAGTATTGAACACCTCCCCATCCCCCAGCATATGTACTGAAATGCCACCACCTTCCCTCTCACATGGTGTCCACTAGGCTTGCTGTCCTGGCTTCTCAGCATCTGGTTCAAGTTTTAGTTAACAAAAGACTTCCCTGGAAAGTCACAGATTGTCGCTATAAAAGTATAAGCCAGGAGTGGTAAAATTATTAAGCTCAGTAGCTCTAACACACATGTTCTTAAACTTAAGCGTTTACAAATGTTGGCCACCTTTATATATGTAAGCAAAGTTATCATTACGGTTATAAATTGAAAACATGCTTTTAAATAAGTTTAATTAGTGGAAATGTGTACACATTAAAACTAGATTTTCAGTATTTTAATCAACGTATTGAAATGATTGAATTGCCATGATTGAAATTGTAACTCAGACTAAAGGAGAAAAATTTTTTAAAAAAACTTTAAAAATTACTATTTCTCTTAGTGCCTGTATATTGTTTCAGGTGACGACCCCACAGACATCCCTTCACTACCTGGGAACCTGTGCTCTAGTGATTTATATTACACCAGACTGTTTAGGTGTTAAACAAGTTTTTTTTAAATTATGAAGTGCATTTTTTACTTCAAAATGAACTTAGTAAGCTACATAACATAATTTTTTTTTTTTTTTGAACCAAAAAAAACCAAGACATGCCACAGTTTAGTACAATGCCTCTCTACTAAATTGCGTTTGCAACAAAATTCAACTTGTCAAAGGCGAAAATTTTGGATTGAGTCTTGTTATATCCATGGACATGTTGGCAGTGGCGTTCCACACAAACATCATTTATATAATGTAATAAATGAGCTAGAAACATGTCAAACCTGGACAGTCGCCCCTTCCACTTGTCCCTTCTAGTAGTAGTAACTTCTAGGTTCGCCACGGCATGGGAAAAGATAAACCAACTGATGTATGAACTAATTGCCCACCACATTTCAGCATCTTAAGATTTATGTTTTAAAATTTTGTCCGGTCAGATAATCTACACCGGTGGTTCTCACATTATTTTCGACCAGAGCCCCCTTGGCACCATTAAGCGCCCCCCCCCCCCAAAACCACACTTTTTTTTTTAATATTCAGGACATTAAGAAAGATAACACAATAAAATGTAAAAGTTTGTATTTAGTTAAACCTTATTTAATTTTCTTTAAAATATTAATTCAGTAATATATATTCATTTACTTCATCAAAACTACAGATTTTAACTTATCATTATGATCAGGTAATTTGTAACAGTAGCCTTTTTCTACATCGCTCATTTGTGTTGACTGTAAGGTGGGCTTAGTAAAGTGATACGATTTGTTCAATTTCTAGATTAAGATAACTTGAAAACACTCTTAAATCAACACTTTTATAATCACGGAATACATTTCTTTGATTGGAGTCAATCAAGACAGGGCTTCTTAACCACTTTTCACAGTGCATGATAGTGATCTTAACACAAATTGTTCTTCTCAAAGCAGAACTCAGTCAGTTATATACCTAAGCAGGGCGCAGCTAGATCGGGTGGCCACCGTGGCAGGTTGCCACCAGAACAGTTTTTCAACAGACAGAGTGGGTTGTCACCAGAGCAGGCCGCGCACCAGCTGGTTGCCACCAGAGCGTGTCTCACCATAGCAGTTCGCCACACGAAAAAGGTGTCACGAGCCAGAGCATGGTGCCACCATAGCAGGTTGCAAGAAGAAAATACTGCCACCAGATTACTTACCTACTGGCATTGTGAAAGTCAATAAACGTTCATTTTTTTAGCAATCAGATACTGGCGATGAATGACATAATAGAAAGTAAAGATCGAAGGATTAAAAAAAAAAAATTTAACCCAACATATCCTGGAGTGTGAAAATTTCGTTAAGTTATCAAGTAGTCAAACATATTGCAGTATTAACCAATCGCTTTCACTCTTCCTTGAGACGTTTTATGACTTGCGAGTCAAGACTTATCAGCGGTCATGAACACATTATAGAGCTGATAACAGTGCGGCGATGAACACCCCTGAGCAGAGGCATAGCTAGAGTGTTTGGCGCCCGGGGACAATATTCATTTTTTCATTTCTCAAACCCATTATTTTCATCAATAAAATAATACCAAAGCACATTTTGGCGCCCCTAACTAGCTGGCGCCCGGTACATCTGTGCCCCCCACCCACGCTACGCCTCTGCCCCTGAGATAAGTCGTTGCCTTCTATAGACTATGCATAAAAATAGTATTGTTTGAAAACCTAACAAACATTGGTAACAATCAACACTATTTTTACGACCAGAGCAAACAAGCGTTATGATTTAATGTTGTATTTCTGCGTCCAGTGCCCGTGTAGAAATATATTTGCCGGCGGCAGTGGCGTGGCTATCTCACCACGGGCCCCACAGCAATTTATATACGCAGCTCCCCCACTACAACTACAACACCAGCAGCTGCTTAACTAAAACATTATACGCACCGTTAACCCGATTGTCATTACATCACTTTATTAAGTCATTTTGATAGTTTGAAGATCAATCATCGACGACAACGTGCCTCTACATTCTACATTGTGTTCAGAATTTTCGTGCCTCTACATTCTGCATTGCCTTCAGAATTTTCGTGCCTCTACATTCTACATTGTTTTCAGAATTTCTTCTAAGCAGAGAATGGCTAAACCGGATAATCTGTCTTGCCACGCAGTACTACGGACTATAGAGATCAGCGGCTCTCAATCTGTGGGTCGCGACCCCTTTGAGGGTCGAACGACCCTTTCAGGGATCGCCTAAAACCATCGGAAAACTCATATACTCTACAGGTATGAAGTAGAAACGAAAAATAATTTTAGGGATGGGGGTCGCCACAACATGAGTAACTGTATTAAAAGGTTGCGACATTAGGAAGGTTGAGAGCCACTGATGTAACGGGTAGATAGTTTTTGATGAGCTGAAGCTTTGAGAACGACCTGCTATGTACAGACATCCCGAAGTGATGTAGCAAGATAATCATTATTGATTTTCAACAACAAAAAATGACTAAACTCTTTGATTGTTATTATTTTCTCAATTTCGTGTTTGGGAAGCATTCTAACCATTCTAAAGCTTTGCAGCTGCATTAAGGACGATGGTGTTATATCATTCGAATGTAGTTTTGTCACCTTTGAGAACATTTAGGTCGGTGGTCTGCAGTCAATTCCCGAGACTGTTGTCAGCCAAATAAATCTACCACCACATGCATTCCTCGGGACCTGATTAATGAGAACGTCTAAGAGTGCGGTAAAATTTTTGACTTTGACTTTGAATCGCTTTTCTAGATCAGTGGTACTGCCATCTGTTGTATTTTTGTAGCTTTTGGAGTTTGTTTACATTTTAAATAGATTGTCTGTACGCCCCATTGTTGGGGAATGAGGTCTGTACACCCCATTGTTGGGGAATATGGTTTGTACACCCGATTGTTGGGCAATATAGTCTGTACACACCATTGTTGGGGAATGTGGTCTGTACGCCCCATTGTTGGGCAATAAGTCTGCACCCCATTGTTGGGGAATGAGGTCTGTACACACCATTGTTTTGCGAGTCAAGACTTATCAGCCATCATGAACACATTATAGAGCTGATAACAGTGCGGCGATGAACACCCCTGAGCAGAGGCGTAGCTAGAGTGTTTGGCGCCCGGGGACAATATTCATTTTTTCATTTCTCAAATTCGATTCTTCTTTACATAAAATAATTCTTTGTGTTACGATTTTCTGATAATGTATAATTTAAAAAACAAGGCAAATGTTTGTTTAAATTTTTGATGAAGATATCAATATATCAAATTCCGTTAATATAAAATATATTTAAATTATATATAGAGTTTTTGTTGCAAATGTAAGATTATGTTTTAACAACTTTTAGAGAAAAAAATTGTAGTTCTAGATCACAAAAAGGGGTAAATCTAAAGTATTTGCTCTAGCGTAGAAATAGTACTCCAATTAACTTCTTTAGTGACAAAAGTGATATAATTAGTGACAATTAATAGAGTGACAATAAAGAGAAAAAAAATGTAGTTTAGGGGCGTGGAATGGTGTAGGGTAGGCGTATAATATATAGCAGATAAATACTTCTCAAAACTTAATGGTGTTAGAAACGTAAATATCATTAAGTAGATACTTCCTTTTAAAGTTAGGAATTGTGATGAGATTTTACAATAGCAGGTAGAAATTACCTTTATTATCCCGATAACATCGGGTCATATATTATAGAATACATAAGATATGTTTATTTGTTAGCTGTGTAATTCAAATGTTAGACAGGACATTGTTAACCTTTGTTATTTGTATCTTTTTAGATGTTGTCCTTTTTCTTCTGATCATTTTGCTTGGAATTTTTTCTTAGGTTTTTTTTTCTTTAACCACTTCTTTTTATAAAAACACTAAGAACCAATAAAAGGCTATATACAGTACCCAAGACCCGATTTCTGCAGGTTAGAAACCAAATATACAATTAAAACTGTCAGCTGCCACTCACCACTCGGCTACACAGATATAAAACTGTTCAGATCGCCATCTGCTCGCGGCGGGACTGAATTACGCACGCATAACGTGAAACGTGCGGTGCGGCAGTCAAGATTACAAAGCGCGCATGATTGTGTTGATATTCCTCTCAACTTTTTGTCGATTCCCCGCGTCCTTTGTGTATCCAAGTTTTCTCAAGATGTCCCTCTAACAACTGTGAAATAGGCAAATAGCGAATGTATCTTTTTTTTTTTTAAATTACATTTAGCGTCAGTTCACACGATCAAATTTCGCGTCAAATTGTTGTATGAACGCACTATTTTGTGCGTGGTTTCTTTTGGGGTGAATTTGATCAAATAGTAATTTGAAAGCTGTGACAAGGCTTCATACACGAATTGCATCAAATTTTCCTTCAATCTTTTTACGTCATGTCTATACCCAACCCTAAGGTCGGTTCACGCGATCAAATTTCGCGTCAAATTGTTGTATTAACGCACTATTTTGTGCGTGGTTTCTTTTTGGGGGCATTTGATCAAATAGTGATTTGAAAGCTGTGACAAGGCTTCATACACGAATTGCATCAAATGCTTGAAGGAAAATTTGATCGTGTGAACCGACCCTTAGGGTTGGGTATAGACATGACGTAAAAAGATTTCACATCGCCATCTAGTATAACAACGGAAAGAGACTTCAGTGCACACTTATTCTGTTGCTAGTTTTCACCAGGTCCAATAAAGTCGCTTCCTATTACCTTGAATTGAAAATGGAAATAACTGTATAAAAATTGTGTAATATTTCGCCGCGCTCCTAATGGAGTGCACTGGCACATACTTTTGGCGTGCTACTTTATTGACTAGCATTACGTACCGTATTTCCCGTATATAAGACACACCCGTATATAAGACACACCCGTATATAAGACGCACCCGTATATAAGACGCACCCGTATATAAGGCACACCCGTATATAAGACACACCCGTATATAAGACGCACCCGTATATAAGGCACACCCGTATATAAGACGCACCCGTATATAAGACACACCCGTATATAAGACACACCCGTATATAAGGCACACCCGTATATAAGACACACCCGTATATAAGACGCACCCGTATATGAGACACAGCCGTATATAAGACACAGCCGTATATAAGACACAGCCGTATATAAGACACACCCGTATATAAGACACAGCCGTATATAAGACACAGCCGTATATAAGACACAGCCGTATATAAGACACAGCCGTATATAAGACACAGCCGTATATGAGACACAGCCGTATATAAGACACAGCCGTATATAAGACACATCCGTATATAAGACACACCCGTATATAAGACGCACCCGTATATAAGACACACCCGTATATAAGGCACACCCGTATATAAGACACACCCGTATATAAGACACAGCCGTATATAAGACACAGCCGTATATAAGACACACCCGTATATAAGACACAGCCGTATATAAGACACAGCCGTATATAAGACACAGCCGTATATAAGACACAGCCGTATATAAGACACATCCGTATATAAGACACAGCCGTATATAAGACACACCCGTATATAAGACACAGCCGTATATGAGACACAGCCGTATATAAGACACAGCCGTATATAAGACACACCCGTATATAAGACACACCCGTATATAAGACACACCCGTATATAAGACGCACCCGTATATAAGACACACCCGTATATAAGACACACCCGTATATAAGACACAGCCGTATATAAGACACAGCCGTATATAAGACACACCCGTATATAAGACACAGCCGTATATAAGACACAGCCGTATATAAGACGCGGGTTTGACGATTTGTGTAAAAAATATTTTACATAAGACGCACGCGGCCTGGCCATCTGCCGCACTGAGCAATTTATATCCAGTGGTTTCCTTTCCTTTATCATAAATGAAAATGTCTTCAATGTTTCATCACCCGTCGGATATAAACAAGGCTTCATTACCATTGTTAGTTTACCGGTAGATTAAAGAAATGTCTGAGTCAGGGCAGCAACGATTATTGTTTATTCTTATCTGGCACCGGGCCAATAGCGGATGGGTTGAGTACCTTCGTACCTACTAATCGTCCTTCAATATCACACACTGTACCGTTCGTTCATGTTAAAAAATACTTACTGATATTTCACGCATATATAAGAAACACCTAATTATAAGACGCACCCTTGTGTAAGACGCGGGCTTTGACGATCAGTGTAAAAATTATTTTACATAAGACGCACCCTGGGTTCGGGGTATGTAAAACTTTGTATAAGACGCACCCTGGGTGCGGGGTATGTAAAACTTTGTATAAGACGCACCCTGGGTGCGGGGTACGTAAAACTTTGTATAAGACGCACCCTGGGTGCGGGGTACGTAAAACTTTGTATAAGACGCACCCTGGGTGCGGGGTATGTAAAACTTTGTATAAGACGCACCCTGGGTGCGGGGTACGTAAAACTTTGTATAAGACGCACCCTGGGTGCGGGGTACGTAAAATTTTGTATAACACGCGTCTTATATACACGAAAACACGGTCAACATTTTGAGCCGGTTTTAAAAAAAAAAAATTTTAAATAAAAAAATTCCGAAACATTGGAGAAATTTTGGGGTATGGTTAATAGGGGAAAAAGTGGGGGGGGGGGGCAATATTGTTAAAATATGTATTATTTACTTTAAAAAATTTATATTGTTATTTATAGCTCTAAAGAATTATGCTGACCCACCCCAGTGGCGTAGCGAGCTTAACTCGCGCCCGGGGCACAATACCTTTTTAGCGCCCCCCAATACCTTTTTAGCGCCCCCCCCCTATTCGAAAACCCTACAATATTATAGTAAAATATACCATTTGGCGCCCCTTTGTGAGTAGCGCCCGGGGCATGATGCCCCCCTCACTACGCCACTGACCCACCCCACCCCTTTTTTCCCCCACCGTGACAACATAGAATACCAGTTATCAAGTGTCTTAACCTATGCATGAGAGATATCAAATACTTTTGCTAATCTATTTGTTAAACGATATTCTAAAAAAAACAAGAACAACATATTTTGATATCAATTTACCAACAGAAATATATCCACAGAAACTAAGATTAGCAAATCATTTTTGTTCCCATTCGCTGCGGCATTATGAATATAAGACTAATCGGATAACTTAATCCTGGTTTTTGAATATAAGACTAATTGGATAACTTAATACTGGTTTTGAAATGATGAATATTTTAATGTGGAACATGAACATTTAGCGTTCTTTTTTGGGGGGTGGGTGAGTGGGGGTTAGGATGCTTTCTTAATGGCACGCAGTTCCGTTCCAATAATTTATCAAGGTCGCAACATTTCAAAGTAAAAAAAAAAGTTAACTAAAATTAAATAGAATATTATTAAACTAAAAGTCTTTTTACGAAATTAGTCTAAACTTGTCAGTATTGGCGGCATGGGCGCCCGCACATAGTCGCAAGGTGGGGCACTTGCCCCCCCCCCCTGGATTGAATGATTAAACATTTTTTTAGACAAAAATAGACAAAAAAAGACAATATTAAAGTAAAGAGAAAATGAAGAGAAAGTAACTAAGCTGATGCTGATCTCGTTTTACTGGGTAATTATTTTTATATTTTCTATATTAATTAGTTTTACAAAGTTTTATCCGGCTGTCAGGTATGCCTTGCTAGTTTTGCTAACATTACCAGCAACAACATGTACGGTGGAGCGATCGTTCAGCACATTACGTCGTGTAAAATCATGGCTTAGATCTACATCTACAATGTCAGATGAACGTCTGTCTGGGTTGTGCATGTTAAGTGTACACGAGACAAAGTGAACTTCAACAAAAAAGACTTTATGGACAAAATTGAAGATATGTTTGGTAGCGATAACAGCCGACTCCAGTTCTTGTTTAAAGAATAAATTTTATTTTAAGTTTATGTTGTAATATTTGTTGCTATATACATATATTGTGTTAATAAAAAATTGTTGCTACAGTATGCCCTTCATTACTACAGTGTCCTGTCAGTTTGTTCACCATACAAATACGCTACAGTAAATTAAAACTACATTAAAACATGACTAAAAATATTTTTACCCCCCACGATTTATTCGATATTATATGTAAACCACAAAGTTCCGGCCAGGGCGGTTGGGTCGATCCATTCGCACGACCCAAAAGAGACACCAATGGACAAATTCTTACATCTACTCAGCGTATGTTCAGACACCTACACACACATTATTTGGGACAGTAAAGAGTTAGAGCTAGTGTGTGTTTGTGTGAGTGTGTATTCAAGTGGAGGGGCGGGGTTGTGAGGGAACTCTGTGACGAAGATCGTAGTGGGGTTTTAGTCTAATGGGAAGTCACCCCAATATATCGGAGATGGTCTGCTTTTTGATAATTTAAATGTATATATGTCACAGACAGGCTTTATATATATATATAAATATAAATGTTTTAAAAAATCACTTTTTAAAAAAAAATGTGTTTCTATAATCTTGAAATGTCTGTAGTATGTATGTATGGCATCTTTCCGTCTACAAGAGACGATAGATTTATCTTCTCTGATTGCAGCTCTTGGTGTGGCTAGTGAGACCGATCCTCGAGTGGCAGTCTCTTTTGCATGTCCCACACACGAATGCGGTGGAGCAGTGTTTGAAATGAAACGGTTTTGCTATCTGAAATAAAAACTACAACGCCAACAAGGGTTTAATAAATTAGCAGCAGATTTAATTAATTACTTATTTTGTCTGTCGAAATCGATCAACACCATTTAAAATCCCTGGATTCGTGCTGGGGCTGTTTCTGTCTCTGGGGGTCGCAAATGGCCGATGAGACCGATTCTGGCACGAAATGTTAATGAGCAGTAGGTGCAAGGGATGAATGGGGCATCGCCAGGTGCAGTAGGTGCAAGGGAAAAATGATATGGATGGGACCTCTCCAGGAGCAGTATAGGTGCAAACAGATGGATGGGACATCTCCAGGTGCAAGGAATGGATGGGACATCTGCAGGTGCAGTAGGTGCAAGGAATGAATGGGACATCTCCAGGTGCAGGGGATGGATGGGACATCACCAGGTGTAGAGATAACCCGGACTTATGGCTTGGTTATGTGCTCTGCGGCTGCTGAAAGATGTTGGCTTCATGTCGCATGAAGCCTTTATGTAAGGAATAATGATGCTCGCTGATTCGAGTCGATCCTTTGCCGATTGCACCCACGTCAGACGCTTTCCGTGAGATCGTCTTTAAATATGTGGATTTTTTTCTCCAACAGAAAACCGCTTGCCATGCTCGAGCTCGCCATATAACATTATTTTGCGGAAGCGGTCGTTTGACATTCTCAATACATGTCACGCCCAACGAGGCTGTGATTGCATTCAAATGATATAGGCGTTAATTAAGGGGACCTGTCCGTGCGAGTACCTCGGTGACAGGGTCCTTGTCCTGTCACTTCAAGTTGATTTTTCCGAGGCTTGTGTGAAAGTGGTTCAACTTTCTTGAATCGCGTTTATAGACAGTGGGAAGACCAGACGCCTTGTAGTTTACATAATCTTTTTTTGTTGTTGTTAAACTACTAAATTGTCATTGTTATAAGTAACTCTTATAATAAAATTAGTGAAATAGTAGATCCAATGAAATATCGCTAAGCTCCATATATTTAAGTTTGATCGTCTGTCAAAAAAAAATTGGGAAACTACTAAAGTATTGGTCGGCAAATCGCGGCTCGCAAGCCGCATGCGGCTCTTCAACTGCGACTTGGCCAGTCGGTCACAAAGCGGGTTTGAATCCGAAAAACGTGGTTGTTGACAGGTTCTTGAAAAGAAATTTTGCTCTCAATTTTTAAAAAATCGTCTTTGTTATGAAGGATGACGTGTTTTGATACACGCTTGGCACGCCTTCCACGTGGATGACCTCTTTTCAGTCAAGGCCGTGTTGGGGCGGCTAGAAAAATATCACTTTATTGACATTTTAGTTTAATATCGTTCGTTTCTGTAGAACATGATAGAATGATCTCGTTAATGCGGGAAGCAGTAAGACTGCGTATTCCATTTCCAGAATGATCATCTGAAACTGGATATAAAAGGAATAAGAATAAATTACGGGGGAGAATATTTCCTTTCCTTTACCACGAGATGTGCTGTGTCATTATTTAATACTTTGTTGTGTGTAGATTTTTTTCTATTTCCTCATACAATTTTGGGCTCATTGTATTTTTATACACAGTACCGGTACCAGCAAATCTGTAAGTTTATCATTTTAATCATATTTCTCTTGCTGTTATTATTTAATTGAAGTTCACAAATTAAAAAGTTATTAATTGTAATTAGCTCTGGCCTTGATTGTCGTTTTATTTGTTATTATTTTTAAACTTTGGTATCGTTCTTTATTATGGACTGTTTTTAGAACGAGCCATAGACTAAAATTAAGAGATTAAATTCTCCATTTATAACGGTCCGTAATAGTCTTGCTGCTGATTTTGGCTCTTTTGACTAATGAGTTTGACGACCACTGGGCTAAAGGATATAAATGCTGATGCTAATTTCAACATTATGTACTTTGAACTAATTTTTATAACTTATAATGGCGTGTCGCGGCTCACTAGCAGGGTCTAGTTGGGTATAAAGGTTGCGCAGCACTGGGATAGAGTACGCAGTGTCTACTAACTTGAGGAAGTGTCGATTACTATAAAGAGGAAAAAGAAACGTTGCGAACTAAATCAATACATTGTACAAGAAAACTGTCGGAAATGCGTGTTGTTTATTACACTTACAGCGTTAATAAATAAACTCAAGTGGTTAAGTGGATAATCGTTTGAAAACAATTTAGAGTACTTGATAGCACTTTTAATGCGCCCGTGCACGGCACGCCGTACGGGTTACCGTATAGAGCTTTTTTTTTTTTTTTTTTTTTTT
The DNA here is from genome assembly GCA_964017045.1 of Omphiscola glabra. Taxonomy (NCBI): domain Eukaryota; kingdom Metazoa; phylum Mollusca; class Gastropoda; family Lymnaeidae; genus Omphiscola; species Omphiscola glabra. Next base: position 30,675,724 of record OZ024794.1, on the reverse strand, counting down.
TTTTTTTTTTTTTTTTTTTTAAAGTTAACAAAAAGTAGTTCCAACGGGAGGTTTCAGGGCCAAGGTCATTCATATGTGACATAAATGCTTGAACATTTTATTTCCATACAATATTTTTTGTTAAATCACATTCAACAGTGTAAACAATATATTATGTAACAATGGTGGTCAGAGTTTTGAGACATAAATGGGAAGGCCTGGTTTAACTTGAAATAGATTTAGTTTAAGAAAAAATAGGTATTAAATATTCTTAAGTGTCACGACATTTTAAGAATGGGCATCGCATTTCTGTCTCATGTATACATTTTTAAAAAGTTTCATTGTCTTTCATCAGGGTAGGAATGTGGTGGGTGGGGGGGATATTCTTAATTGTAAGCTTATAACTTATGGGGATTGGGATGTTTTCGGTATCCAAAGAAAAAAATGTTATTCTACTGTCGGTTTGATAGGATAACATTAGGCCATTTTTTTTGTTGTTGCTTTGTTTTTTTTAAAAAAAAAAGATTTAAAAGCAAAACTACAGAAAATACAAAATCATATTATAAATGGAAGATTTTAAACTATTAAAAATAATAGTAAAAAACGTAAAACTAAAGGGGTATATGTGGGCTTAAGACCACAGGCGTAGCCTTGCTTTTCTTCATGCCACAAGGGGTGGACCAACTTATAGCCGCATCCTTTCCAGAAATATATATATTAAAAAAAGAACGCAAAAAAAAAAGAACGCAAAAAAAAAAGAACGCAAAAAAAAAAAAAAAAAAAAAAAAAAACACACACACAAAAAAAAACCCCCAAAGAAGAACTCTGCAGTAAGTCGCAAATGCTGCCCCTCAATATAAATATGACAAAAAAAAGTGCCGGCCGCTCGGGGCGAACACCCCCCCCCCTTTTTTTCCTCCACACCTCCATTCCTACGCCACTGCTTAAGACCTATCAATCACATCAAATGCGGAGGGTTAAAGTCATTTCAAAAGTAAAATAAGCAAAGTAAAAAAGAGAAAATAAAAATGCCCGTGAGGGAGCACCACTAATCGATCGGTCTTCTATTGCATACATATATTGACGCGAACGCAGTAGCGTCAGTGTGGGCCGCACCGTTTACACTCTCAGTGGGGAGTGACACCACTGGGAAACTGCAAAATTGGCATAGGGGTCGTCCATTCATTACGTCAATAATTTTTACGCAATGTTGCCCCCCCCCCGGTCAACAACTGTCAAACTTTCAATGACCAGCCCTATATAATTATGTCAACATTCCCCCCCCCCCCCCAAAAAAATAAATAAATAAATAAATAAATGATTTATAATAAATGTATACTTACATTTTACTTTGTGCTGATCTATTTTAACGACACAAAATTATAGGAAAAACATTTTATTACATCTTTATTGTTAATAAACTGATACCCCCCCCTCTGAATTTGGAGGTTTTAATTTAAATTGCTATGTACTTTGGCGCCTCCCAATCCGGGTATAATTTTCCACGCATAACTATAACAACAGGTGCAGGACAGATAACACGATTGGTTAGTGTTCGCATTGCCCTGAAATCGACTGATGAAAAGTAAAGTCTTCCCTGTCAACGCAAACGAGCATCGCTACTGAAACGATGTCAGAGTATTATGCCAAGAAGTGTTGGAAAGTTCCAAAGACTTATTTTAGCCAAATAATAAAGGACGTCCATCAGGCCGAAAGAAAACATATTTTGGGCTCAAGGGTCCGGAAATGTAACACTTGAAATAATAATTCAGTCTATCATTTTTAAAATCCTTTATTATAACTTTGCTTTCTTTTGAACGTGTTTCTTTCTGGCTGGGTGTGTGGCAAAATCTTCGGCAGGCTAATTTACCCACGTCCCGTCAACCTATCAGGCTGAAACGTGGCACATAGACTCGTTGTCAATTCTAACAAATTTTCAGCCACATCCAAAAACCCCCCAAAATAAATTGTTCCTGTTTTTCAATCAAGGGGAAGATGTAGGAAATATGACGCCACTGATTTCACGAAAGAAAAGATTTTCCGATAAGGGCGCTAAATGAAACTCTTTTAAAAAATATCGCAAGCCGCAAGTGCGTTTTTTGCGTAATATTTGTTTGTTTCTCTGAAATAGCTGGTGAAAAAATCTGCCGTTTCTAGGAGTTGTTTAATTACCATCGCTTTATCCTCGTAATGCCGGACTTACTTATCTTACAGAGTAGGATAATGACTACAAAACAACACAGAAAGAAAATGCAGCCATTTTTAAATGCTTTATATTAACTTTGCTTTTGTTCGCGGGTGGCTGGCTGGCAAAATCTTGCTTACCGACCCACTTCCCGTCAAGCTATCGAGCTGAAACTTGGCACATCGACTCGCTGTCGATGACAACACATTCTTCAGATTTTTAGCTGCACCCCTCAATCCCCAAAGTAATTTCAAAATAAAAGTGCCCAACAGTTATAGAATTTTAGGTTTAAGTCCCGACAAGTCACCAGTCCTTTCCAAATTTCTTCTCTTATAGTCAGTCATGAGCAGCATTCTATAGCAAATCGATTGTTAAAAGACACATTTTAGCTATATGAATAGCAATTATATTTTTTTACCAATAAATGAAAAAAAAAGAAACATTTTAAGTAAATGATTCTCATAGAGAACGTTTGTGAAATTTCAAATAAAAACATCCCACCTAACCTCACGCTTTTGACCTTATTACTAATCTATTAAGAGATTCTACCTTTTTCTTGTATACTGAACTGAAACTTCAAAGAACTTCCGTTACTAAAAAAAAATGATTTAAAAAAAATCAATTTTTATAAAAATAATATCATCTCTTTTGCAAATATAATAGATTTATCTCAGTTAAAAGTTAGATTATATTTTATTATCATCCACTCTGCGCTATTAAAATCATTAAGAAATTGTAAAATTTTAAAAAATACACGAGAACTACATTCAACGCAAGGAACTCCAGCGCAAGTTTTTCTAAAGTGAGTAACTCATGTCTTCATTTTGTATTAATGCTCAGACTAAAGCATAAAGCATTGGCTCGAATATTTTGTTTACAGTTTTTTTATGTGTCCAATCGTCCTCATGTGTGTTCATATATGGCTTCAGAACTTTTATACCTCGGCCTTTTGTTTACGATAACATTAACTTTTATATGTTCAAAAGGTAAGTCCGAATTTCGCATTTAGTAGTTGTTTATAAACATCTGCATGACCGAAATTCACTATCACGGTGTGACCTCGCTCATAGAAGAAAAACAACATGGCGCCTGCCCTGAGCAGTGCACCCTCTGAAACCAGGCCAAGTGGACAGATATTTTTTTGTAGATTGGTACAATCGCGTGTAGAAATGAAGATTAAACTCGGTTTTATAACATTTGTACATAACAGGTGCATACTGCACTAACAGTTTTACGAAGCATACTAGAATATGGCTTCCATTTTTGACAAATTGAGTGGCAGTGGGAACATAAATTTTTTATGTTTTGTAACGTTTTAACAATAATAAAAATGTGAAGGGGTGAGAGGGAGGGAGACCACTACCAATCTCTTGCGGAGGCTATTAAATAATTCATTGTATGTTATGTCTATGACGATGACTTTTAAGTTATAATTAGTTCTACATGAAAATTTTTATTATGTGAATTTCTAAGAATTTCGTAATAGTTTTATTCAATTCTATGTTATATATTAAAATGTGTTCATTAAAAAAAATTAAATTGGGCTTAGGTAGGCTGGGAGGTAGTAGTAGGGCACCTAACTAGCTTACTAGTTTTCTAAATTAAGACTTAATAAGTATTTAGATGGGTTTATTTCATAACAATAACTGTTAATAGGGTTCTAGCTATTACTAATGTTGTAAAAGTACTGTTATTTTTTCTCTAGCCTATGTATATTATATAGTTTATAATAGGTCAGGGTATAATTAATGATATTATTATTATAAATAGAGTAGTAGTAGATTAATATACTATTGCCATTAATACTTATTGTTAATAAGCTAGGCCATTTATGCTAATAATTCTTAGTATGTTAGTGAAAGTGAAGGGTTGTGGCTTCATCAAAATTCAATAATTAATAAAGTTTTCAACCTTGTCTTACTTTAGTCCCACTTTAGAGGATACTTTTACTTTACTTTATTACTTCATAATTAATGTAAATGGAGACTGTTTACTTGATGAATTCTTTAATTTAAATATATTTTGTAGGTTCTATAAAAAGTATAATTAGGCCTATGCCTATAATAGTATAATATTAATAGGCTTTAGGTAGAAGGTAGACACCAAACAGCTATGCCATAGGCCTAAATATTTTAAGACACATCCATTAGTATTAGAGGGCTTCTCCTATACGTAATTTAATTAGTGATAGGCATATTAGTATTGATTATAACTTAATGTAAAGCAGAAAATAAGTAAGAATAATTTTTTTTAGATCTTATACTAATTAGCTTAATTAGATAATACTCCCCATCCTAAAATTCTAACTATATTTACATTAACTACCCACACACACACACAATGACATAAACACACACATTTGCTTTTATTTGAAGTTTGAAGTGTGCTTATTAATGAATGATAAGTGTAGGTTGTAAGTGTAAATAATAAATTTTAAAAAATTAATAAATTATAAATTTTGAAGTGGGCTGATATGAAAATTTAACCAGATTTAAGTGATATGTTTCTTTTTTTAAATTTTTTTATTTAAAGTCATAATGGATTCCATGTGGAGATGAATTAGTATTAGGGTAACAGTATGTAAATATCTATATATTAATAAGATGTTTTATTTATTGTTTATATACATATATATATTTTCTTAATAGTTACTAAAACAAAATATATGCTTTCTTAAGTCAATAAACAAATGCTTTGATTACTTTGAAATGATTTTGTTATTAAAAAAAAGTACTATAATTTGTTTGTTTTATAAAACTATTTATTACATGAAGACTTCATTTTAATTACATTAATATTTTATTTATATATTGTAATACCTGTTAATTTTTTTAAATTTAGTAAATACTTTTAATAGGGGAAGTCAATCTATATTATTATAAGGAGTTCAATCACATTTTTCTTTTGAAATGTTGCTTTTTACAAAGGTTAATAGATCATTGAAATTTACGTCTATTGGGATTATGGGTGTACTCTGAGGTCATTATCATTAAACAAGTAACATGACATATATACTTTTTATTAGGATTTAAAGTAGTGTTGTCAAGGTCCGCTTACAACTTTTATCAGTACTTTGTGTTATTTATAACTTGCTATATCATGACACAATTTGGAAAGCCTAAATGTATGTGAATTACATCGTAACTGATTTGGTTTTAGGAAAAATAATTTCGATTTGCATCCAGAAAGATGAAAAATGTTGGTAGTGTGCTTAATTTTACGTTGCTATACATAGGTCTTAATTTGATAGACTGTAAAACAATAGCATTTATAAATATATAGTAGGCATAATAGTAAAAACAATAAGTTTTGTAATTGATATTACATGAAAGAATGGTGCCATAATATCATCATCTTTAGCACTACCACTTCTACCATTTTCCCCCAACATGGCAAATTTCAGACACTTGAGTTTTTAAACTCATTTTTATTTCTTTGTTTTTTCTTGTCTGCGGAAGTAGGGTTTTAGCCGAAATGAAATGATCACTTTTTAATGTCCTGTCTTTTCATTTCAAGCTTCAACATACCTTGTTCCACTATTTCCTTCACACAGCTTTAAAGCAATACTTCATTTATTATCCTCTAGTTAAGTATGACAGATTATAGATAAATTGTCTGCTTTTAACATAATTTGTTTCAAAACATTCAAAATAATATAAAGAATTTAAGTTTAATTTTTTAACTAATTAAGGCATTTTTACGGATCACAAATCTGGAAAATTGTAATAACAACCCAATCATCTAGAATTGGTTGTTTGTGATTCCAGTAAATATGTCAAGTGGATTACACCATTATTGTTATTGTATGAGGGAAAAAAATTCAATATGTTAACAAAATTGGGAGATCACATTAGTTTAATAAACTCAGTAATTCTTCATTTTTTAAAATTACTAACCTATTTTGTTTAACTTAGACAGTTTTTACTATATTTAAACAGATAAATATTATATAAACATGTTCTTTAATTGTTTTTCAATTATTAAAATATATTTTCTAGTTTAATATTTTGGTGAAATCGCTACAGTGGCACATAATAACTATAAGTTTAACACAGGTACTTGCTTTGTATGTCTAACCATTTCCGAAAATAGATGACTGCCACTTGAAAAGAAATATGTGGTCACCTTTTCTTTCCACATGTGTATTCTGCTATTAATAACATTTTAAAAAGTTTGAGTAAGTGCAGATCACTTAATTGCATTCGGGTAACTCCCTGAGGTTAACCTATACTATTATAGAGAATGTACTGTTATTGTTATTAATTCCAGAGGGCTTCTTTATAAATATGAATCTTCAATGCTTCCTCTTTATGTCAAACTTCTTGTCTAAATACATTTGTTTACCTTTTGACTGACCTAACTGGCCACTTTCCATCATCAATATTTGAGAGTTTCCAATAATTTATGGTTTTGCTTGAGCATTGTGATCTTAACGTAATAAGCTTTATTTTAATGGGCAGTTAAAAAAACAACTATACTCTTATTAAGTATAGGTTATAGTCAAGTTAAACTAATTGAATTGAATTGCATTTTTGCAGGCCATCCCAATGAACCTAAAGTAACTGAAATTGATCCTGGGGTGTTTCTGGTTCCTGGGCCTCATCGTATCTTCCTTTTGGAGCAGAAATCAGTACTGTTGCTCAATTGCTCCCTGAATGTCACGGACAAGACACTCTTGCCTCTTAACTATTCTTGGTTCAAGGATGGCAAGGACATTTTTGAAGAGCGGAAACAGAAAAACAGAACAGATAAACAGAAACAAAGGCGTCAGGATGAAACACGCTTGATCTCCAGAGTACAGCTACTGTCTAATGGTTCTCTATACTTCCCGAATGGCTCATTCTCTTCTATTGTTGGTAAAAAGGGGAAATTTGGCAAAATTGATGGACTTTATGAATGCATTGTAAACACTACAAGAGGAGCTATCTATGCCAGGCGTGTCAGAGTGCTGATAGTTGGTAAGTAATCATAAATTTATTAGTGCTATGTGTCAGGGCAGCAGAGACAATAGTTTATATTACTGGCTTCAAGCAGGCTGAGATTTCTCTTCCTGATACTAAAAACTTGCCTACTAGAACTATAAATTCTGTGAGATTTTCGAAGTTTTATTCAGCATCAAAGAAATGTTGATGCTGGTAAGAAAAAAACATGGGCTGGCCTCACACTCTGCAGCACTGGTTAGATCGTTTTTTTAGTCAAATGTTGAATTCTGTAACAATAAATTCATTGTTGCTAAGAGAAACAATATAGATAAATAATTATGAATTTAAAAAAAAGTTTTAAATTAATGTTTCCCTAAAAGGAGTTGTTTCATTTGTGAAAGGACCTATTAGGAATGTATAGTTTTAAGAGCCAAACTTAAGGAACTCTTTACTTTGGGGATGCCCCTAAAATGTATAGTCTAGTTATGGTATGAAATCTTAAAATAAAACATTCACCAGTCCCTTAAAACATCAATACTTTGCTGAATGATGATCTCGTCCTCTGATTTTAGGAAGTAAACTTAAGACTTAAGCTAACTTGATCTTGTGCCTCGTATGTGTGATTTAAGTCGTATATTGGTGCCACACGACAACATTTTTATTAAAAGGTGTGTTGTCAGTTGTATTCCTGTGTTGCAGAACAGACATCGTTTGAATATGTTGCTTATTGAATTAAACGACACACAAGGGCTATAGAATGGAGGTCGTACCCAAAAAATTAAGTTGCGGTAACCAATTATTATTGAGGATGGCAATAATTGTGTGACAGATATCCATTCAATTTGTTTTTAAACACAATCTCCGTAACTGTTTAAATATTCTTTCATGTCCTACGGCTACGCTGTCAGATATTTAATATTACCATTTGTTTTTCACTTGCGTTTGTAAAGAATCCTTCAGCTCCCAAACGATATAGGTGCATACACGGAAGAGAAAACCCGCGTTAATCGAAAATAGGTTACTCCCGACAAAATGTTACATATCGGTTAGAAACTATTGCGTACTCTTCGCCCGCTAACCACAGAATGACAAACAATTGCCATTCTGCTTTTAATGGATTTTAAAGTGATTTATTTGGTAATTTTATATTCTCTTGAACTATTCACTCCTGACGATAACATACGGATAATTTACTTGTTACACTGTCTCTTTTTTCCTTGTTGACTTTTTTATTTGTTTGCGGGCAAGATCTAAAATAAGTGAGTCGAGATTGCGGACGCCAATACAAGTCTAATTTTTATCGGTATTTTTAAGATAGCTAACACGATGGTGGTCACATGCGCTCCTTGTCAATTTAAACCAATGGTCCGTCAATACCGTGTGATGGGTGGCTGGCCTCACAAATGTTGAGAATATCAGTTTATTATAAAGCAGCGCGGGTCTTGTCTGATCGCCGCGGGCAGTTGATTTTATGTGCAGCATGACACGGGGCACCGCTATTGATTCCCCCAAGGTCATCTATAAATTGACACACCATTGAACTATTAACGGGAGTTCCTCTCCCCCCCCCCCCCTGTAAAATAGGGATTAAATGACGATTTCTTCCAGGTTAAATACAGACTAGTGTCATGTTTTTCTCCCTCACTCTCGCCGAGAATAATTGTTGTTGGATGTGTTAGATGTTTTTTCAAAATGGTTGTACACCATCATAATGTATACTTCAGGTCATTTGAATGTTTTCTATTTGTGTATAGGGAATTGAAAGGAAAGAGAAAAGTTTTTGTAAATATTTATTTTTAAAAAAAATAGAAATTCCGAAAAATAATAAAGCTCTGTCTGTCTATTCACGATTTTATATCGATGGGTATTTTCATTCCAACTAATTAAGGTTGTGATTACACTTTAAAGCATCATTTATATACTTTCTGATTTAATTTTTTTTAAAGCGGGATGGGGGTTGCTCTTACTTTTATTACGTACTAGAAATTGGGGTTGGGTGTTACGAAATACAATCAATATTGCCTTATTAAGTGTTCCTTAGCCTAGGGACGTTGTGATGATAAATACATTTGTTGACGCAATTCACCGAGCAGTGAAAGGTACAAGACATAATCTGTTGTAAATGCCATTTAAAGTTGAACCGGTAGCTCTATCGTTTCTTAATTCTTGAACTGAACATCGGCCTAATTTCATGGTCTATATTTTCTCATCAGCACTTTGACCTAATTGTGAGAATAAATTCACACTAGATCTGCGAAGCTAACAGTCGTCACTTCCAAGTTGTAATATAGTTTATCTCATATCATTCAGTCTGAGCTATAATTTACCAGGCACAGATGGATTCTAGCTTTTGTTCACCTTTGAAGTTATCAATATGCTGGATGGTACATTGATATTTTGCCTTTGTTTAAATTAATTTGTTAATTGATTTCATGAATGTCTTTTCAGCGCAATTCTTTTATTCTATTTAATAGTTTAAGCCTTAAATTATTCTTAGTCCTGATTCATCTAGAGCAGGTCTGCCCGCCAGCACCCACCTTGCGACCCACGAAGTAATGGAATATTCTTTGTTATTATTATTATTATTTTCTTAAATAGATTTCCCCCTGTCCTATTTTCTATCGGCGCGTACAATATTTTCATACAGTATTACTGCCCGCCTTACATTTTGAGTTGTGCAGGCCTGATCTAGAATTTTTAAGTATGTTCCACAAAAGGAATAGCATTGAATTTGTTTTTTGTTATGTGTATTTCCTGCGGTTCATATTCATTGTCCATCTAATTGTGCCATGCTATTTTTCGCTCTTAAAATAATCTACTCCATGCATGCTGTCAATAAGAGCAGACCACTATAGAAAGTGCTTACTTAAAGTCTTGTGGGCTTCCTCTTCGGAACATTCTGCTGTTTTTCAACATTTAGTTTTATCCACGCCACGTCGCTATTTCGGCAAAAAACCTTTTATCGATAAGCCCAGGATGAACACGTAGCTTGTTAAATAAACTCTCCCGAAAATTCAAACATTAGTATGAATGTGATTATATGAACCATTGTGTTTAGTTAACAACCAAACGCATTATATTTTCTGCTCAGGACAAATATCCTTGTAAATAGATCTACTAAATAATAAAGGTACCGATTGTTTGTTTAAACGGATTGTGTTGATGATGTTGAGTGGTCCGTTTTGTATCGGATAGGTTATTTTTTTGTTTCGGTTATTTTTTTAGGAGTTATTAAAATTTAAATATATTTTCCTTGGAATGATCTTGAGTTGCATACGCTGTATGCGTGCCATTTATGTTGCGTGGCGGCCGCGTTGGGCCTCGCCACGATGCGTGGGTTAGGCTGCGGGATCAGCCTTTATTATTATTATTTTATTTATATTCTTGTTACGACCCCAATCCCTCTCTACAAAATTCAATACTTCTTATACGGACGGGGCGGCAAAATCTTTATTAAAAAAAAAACGCGCCCCTGCTCATCTCTGGTATCAAACAGACTAAGTGGGAAGCATTTGTTCCATTTTGTGCAATCTATGATGTAATTGAATGCAAATTGCGAGTCTAGTGCTATAGGTTCGACCACGAGCGTCATCAATTCGTTGTGCCATTTTCTCCACGCTTTCCAAAAAAAAAAACTAGTCGGTATCCTTATGATCATTCAGTTACTACGGATATAAACCGATTGCTAAAAAAACTAAATACGACTGAATCCAAAAACTTAAAGTTTACGTGTGTGTGTGTGTGTGCGAGGCGCCTTCGGAAGACTTTTAAATGTATATATATAACGTATTAAAGCTGCTGACACTGTTCTGTAAATAAATATCCATGTTTGTGTTGTTTTTAAAAGCAGTAAATATTACATATGCTCTCTGATATGATTCCAATTTTGTGAGGTAATAGTTGGTTAATTAAAAAGACATTGGTACTTTTATAGTTCGGTTATCTGAAGCAATTCGTAATAGTTCATGTTATTTTTTTTCTATTTAGTTTGCACGTAAAAATAGTCATCTCTCTCTATATATATATATAATAAAAAGAATCCCTTAAATTTTTTTTTTAGTAGCCTCATGTCATCTGTTGTCAAAGCTTGTGTTTTCTGTGACATGATTGGGATCACAAATAAAATTCATTGCCAAATGTTACAGAAATTCCGTATACTAAACACCTGCTGAAAAGCTCGATACTCGTTTGCACGCTCAACCCGTCCCGCGCCCCGTATCAGAATATCTTAATGATAGTGGGAACATATCCGGCTATTTATTTCTATGCTGTTGTACTCTTCCTTAATTGCGTACTGGTGATGCCGGATACTTGTTAGTCACATGGCCAGGACATTTACAGTGTGTTTCACTCGACGTTTTCAAATCGAGAGCGACGAATTAGGCACACCTTGACTTAACAAGAATATCTGGTGTGTGTGTGAACTTTCTTATTTCTTTAATGCAGAATAGTCAAGATTTGTGTTCAAATATCTGTTGCGGTAACTATTTACACGTTTCGACTATTTGATGCTGGCTGGAGAAACTAGTAATAGGGTTATATTGTTAAACCGTTACCTTGAGTCAGTAAGTATTAGTTTCATATCCATCTTTCAAGCTACTACTATTCATTTATTAACGTCAAGTCATTTTTTAAAAAAAATATATTTTAACATTTTGTTTACAAACTTGTCTCATAGGGAATTTTCGATCTTAGTTAATATTACGTTTTCTTATTATGATCATCAGCGTGATTTCAATAATAGGTAATCACTTAAATGTAGGATTTTTTTAAATACATAAAATACTTATTTCAACCAACGCTGCCGTGCGTTGCGGGCTCAACTTAATTACTTCCCATTTTTGTGTGGGTATTAAAAATCAGTTTGGTTGCATAATTTTATTATTTATTAGTTCAGGTGCGCTCATTTTGCTCTTCGGAACGGGCACACCGTTAAAACAAGTCCTTTGAATTTAATGACACCAAAAGCAGTGTCATCTGTAGATCCACTCGACATACACTGGTCGTTAAAGTTTACATTACAACAGGGCCCGGGTCGAAGTGAACACAATGCCATACACATTATCACCACCGACACCTTTTTTTCATTGTTGGAATCGGAGAACGAAAGTCCAGTTCTTTCCCTTTAAGCCATATCAAATTACCCGTGTGTTAATTTCTCAACTCTGAGTATATTATTTCCCCATAATGTCTTTAGATCTTTGACAACTTCATAGAGCTTACCCGGAGTGTATATATCTTCATCATCTTCTTTTAAATTCACAAATCCTATTTGGAGATGGAAGTTTGAGAACTCCTCTGCCGTTAGATCGCTTTTGAGTTGAACACTCATGTTAAGTCGATAGGATCGGACTTGGAACTCAGGCCATATGTAGGATGACTTTAAAGACAGGCTGCAACCTCAACACGCGTTCCCGATGAAAGGTGGGTAGTGTCTATCCGACAGTAGCATAATAATTACACCCATTAGACATTTACTTCTCCGGCTGTACTGAAGGGTTCTGTCCAGTGCTTTCACCCCCCCCCCCCCTCCCAAATTGTCAACAATGGTGCACTCATCCCAAAATCTGTTTCGTTCTCCCGAATACCTGAACTGTATTACACTGTTTCGAAACGTTGCACAAAGTAGTCTCAGGGTGATATTATAAATTGAGAGGCGGTGTGAGTGAAGACAGAGTGAGCTGTCTTTCCACTGTCCGGAAATCGCGATTATCTTTTCATTTCTTGCTCTATGCAGAAACAGATTGGTCACTGCGCACTGTTCAATAAAATTAAATTACAGTCAAATTCATTTTTTTTCACACAAAAATCACTTGATAGGACCCCATAGTCAGTTCACCGTGTCCTTTTAAATTATTTTTAAAACTGTATCATCTAGGATATCTAAGAGTGCTTATCTAATTCATTTCTATTATCACCGGTACACTCCCCGGTTCGGCCTTTGGGATTTGTTAAAACTCTTGATTTTTCTTGGGGCAAAGACGACATCAGCTATTATGCTGTCACCAATTCCACGATCTTTTATCACCTTTACTTACCCCACAGAAAGCTGCACCTTATTCCTCCTTAAACAGGTCTCATTTCAATGTGAATTAATTAACGTAGGTAATACTTCATTACTATTTGATTTAACACGAAGAGATATTTCTATTCCCTCAGTTTCGTGTTCAACGATTTTCACTGTTGTTGTTATATTTAACCTTAGATACTGGGTTTAAGATCTTAATTATATAGTCTTGTTGGAAGCGCACCATTTGCAAAAATAAAATATCGCATGTTCACATGCAGTGCACTATACATAAAACGTGATATCATAATACAAACCAAATGAAAAAACCCTCACAATCTCATTACTAAACTAGCATTGCTTCTAGATCTGTTTCTGACGATAGTAAACAAAAGACTTCCCGGGAAATTTGTCCATCCCTGGAAATCCAAGGTACCGGGTACACTTTTTAGAATACTGATTTCTTCTTTAAAAAAAAAAACCAAAAAAACTATAAAGTGACAGATTGTCGCAAATTCCTGGAAAATCTAGCTTTAATTAGCACTAATTTATTTAGCTCATTAACTCCGGTACTCAGGTTCTCAAGCGTTTTAAGTCACGACCATTTTAGGCCACTTTAAATATGAATAAAATAAGAACTGTCAGTGCACGCCAATAGGATAAAAGTAATCTCCATGGAAAAATGTAACTTCATGAGGCTTTTTCTTGAGATTGCGTGGTCAGTCTGTGAGGGGTATTTGGCTGTTGTTATGAGGAATGACGTATTTTTTAGCACGACTATCTCGCGTCCCACGTGCATGGCCCCTCTTGAACTCTCGTGACCGCCTTTGAAGTGTGGCTAGAAAAACCTTATTTATTCTAGTCAGGAGAACTGTCGAAAATAATAGAATATTCTGGATAAAACGAGACGGCAAAACAATGCATTAGACGGTTCTAGACATTAGTAGGAAATGCCTATAAAAAGGGCTGACCGATAGAGAGGAGAGAGATTTTGTTTTGATCACGAGATGCTATGTCATACTTGTGTGTAGAGTTTTCTATTTCCTCATACAATTTTGTGCTCATTGTATTTTTATATACAGTACCGCTACCAGAAAATCTGTAAGTTTATAATTTTAATAATATTTCTCTTGCTGTTATTATTTACTTGAAGTTCACAAATTAAAAAGTTATTAATTGTAATTAGCTCTGGCCTTGATTGTCGTTTTATTTGGTATTATTTTTAAATGTTGGTATCGTCCTTTATTATGGACCGTTTCTAGAACGAGCCATAGTCTAAAATTAAGAGATTAAATTCTCAATTCATAACGGTTCGTAATACTGTTATAAGTGAGACATATATATGGATTTAAAGCTTACAAAGAAAGTATATGAAAATGTTTAACTACTAAAAGAAGCGATTTCATCTAAAATTAAATGCTATTTAAATAAATAACTTAATAAAGATCTGATCTATGTTCATGATATTGGAGTGTAATATATAAACTAAACACATTTCAGTTTGAAACTTAGCTTACACAATTGTTGTTGTGTAGTGATAAATATTGTTTGCGGTTGTCACAGCGAGATCTCCGTATTTTTTACTCTGATGTCCGTTTCGGTTACACCACCCTGTGTATTGTTCAATATTTAGTTTTGACTAACCCCAGATGGCAAACCAAAGTACACCATAGAAAATGGAAACCTCGACACAGCCGGTATTCTTGAATATGTTCCAGGAGCCTCGCGTAATTATCTAGGTGCCATCTTAACGGGCTCAAAATCTGGTGATATCACAAAGACCTCAGCCAGATTATACGTTGAGATAAATATGCAATTCCAATTTAAAGACCAATAAGATCCACCATTGTGTTAAAAAAGTCAAAGGAACACCTGGCTATAGGTCACTTGAGTAGTCATATATCGACTTCATATATTTTCACATACAAATGACAAAATATGTCATTTATTCATGTAACTAAGTTTTTCTTATCTATATTGGCCTTAGTTCCCTGGCAATACTTTACAATATCATTCTATTTTTTAGAATTCTTTTTTTTGTGTAACTCTTTTTTTATAACACTTATTATGAGCTGATTTTTTTTCCTGATGCGGTATGTGGTAGTGAAAGATACAAAAAAAAAAAAAAAAAAGGAGGGGGAAAAAAACTACTTACGGGTACTCAATTCATAAACGTCCTCAGGTGTTAATGATAATGAATCAGATTCTTAATTTGTAATTAAGCAAGATATATTGTTATTGATGCATTAAAGCATCTGCTTTTTTTGGTTGGGGGGGGGGGGGGGAGAAAATACACAGAACCCCTCCACTCTTACCAGTGAGACATATTGACAACGGCGTGTTTTCACAATTTAACAACAAAAACAACACAATGTTCACTTATCCAAGCTTACCGGCTTGTGGGCACGAAGGGGATTTACATTCATACTTCGAGTTTTGTATGGCAAAAAAACAAAACAAAAAACCCCACACCAAAAACAGTTGTATCACGCTGTGATCATGTAAGCGAAACAACGTTTATGAAAATGAACCGAATAAGTAGGCCTATCAATATCATCTGAAATCAATGCCACTCATTGACAGGAATTCAGCAAGGCGTGAACAATCCACCGTATCATGCTAATACACAGCCTACCAGCGAGAAGCTGTCGTCGAGGCTGCGCTGTGGTTGTACCGAATTTTGGGTAGTCCTAGTTTACCGTGGGCCACACGCGAGAGGCCTGGTCTGGTGAGGTTAAGGGGTTAGCCTGGCCCATTGCCAGGTCACATGACAGTGATCCTGGCACTAAGAGGTCGAGGGTCAAATGGATTTAGTGCCAGCGTCACCACACACATGAAAAGTAAATCGGCCACCAACTGCAGAAGAGACGAAACATTTAGATTTACCTAGTGTTTTTCAGAGATGTTCAACTTTACAATGAATTGTAGTATTTTTTATTCTGCTTGACACTCGTTCTTAATGTTTATTATTATTTTTTTTTAAATATTTTTTTTTTTTGAAGAATAAAAAGGAAGGTGTGGGTGTGGGTGATCAAATGGCGCTGAATGGTGAATAATTATTACCAACAAAGCTTTCCTTACAGTGGAGGCGGAGGCCGAACTTTACAAATATAATCGTTTTGCCGTCAAGATGTTGGGGGGGGGGGGGTTTAAAATGAAATAACATTATGATCTTGACGATTTATTTGTTTGGTGAATATTTTACCTATAGGTAAAAAAAAAAGTATTCATTTAGGAGCAGTGGATTCATTGAGGATCACTCCTAAGGTACAATGTTTTATCGCTGTTAGTAGTGTTGGAGCCTTCACAATAAAACACAGCCAAGCCAATACGGTCTAAGGTTTCTCTCCCGGAGTCCCGCGTGATTATTAGTAAACAAAAGACTTTCCGGAAAATTAATGTTCTTTTATAGTCTAATTCAGTGTATAATATATTTTAATTAAGAGGAAAACTTTATTCCCATTTTCCCGGGAAAAGAGAAACCCTTATATTGGGGACATTAACTTCTACAATTCTATAGCTAAACCTGTAATTTGACTATGATTATTTCTACTAAGTCTAAGGTAAATACACATACATTTTAGTTCATGCTGGTCGTATTTAGTCATGAATGTTAAATCCATTAAGAAAGTACGTCTTCAGTTTACTGCACTTCTTTGCTTTCAGGCTGTTATTACGGCTAATAAATGTCAGAAACCGTTGGAAATGTATCGTAATTGTTTTATGGGAACTAACCTTTTTTTTTTTCTTTTTGGCGCTGGCGATTACAATTTTAGAATTCATTCCAAGAAATCGTGTCGAGGTGGCAGACTAGTTTTTAAGGGTTACCGGAAATTTGATCGACGGAAATTTAATCGAACGGAAATTTGGTCGAATCTTTTTTTCAGTTCACACGTTACAATTTTCGTCAAATTTCTTTTTGAACGCTCTGTAATAAATAGTAAAACAAAATAATGCATCCAAAAATAAATTTGAAGCAAAATCTTAACGTGTGGACTGAAAAAAAGATTCGACAAAATTTCCTTTCGATCAAATTTCCGGATACGATTTTTAAGATAACATGTGTTCATTTCCTATGATTTTTTTAACTTAAAAAAAAGTTGCCACAAAGATGAAACTAGACTTTGCGGTGCCCTGTGCGACCTCTTAACCTCTGGCGCTCACTCCTGGGCCGAAGGCATGAAGAATTTAGTTGAAAATTTGAATATTTTCACATTCTTTTCTGTAGAATATAAGCAAGTAAAGTGATTTATTTCAATTAAGTTTTAACTGTTAACTTTAAAAAAATTTATAAAACGTATAATTTTAAATTGTGAAGAGGACTAAAAATAAATGCAGCGTTACCCCCATGGTTGTTTTTCGCGCCCTTCTACCGAGGCGCCCATCCATTTGCTTACCAATTGCTTCGGTTCTGTTGCTAATTCAATATTATGAATCCCAGTATGATTTAAAAAAAAATAATAATACACATTACACCAGGTTATTAAAAAAGAAGAAAAAAGAAAGGGGTTTAAACGAAGACTTCAATGTTTTAACAATTATTTGGAACAAAGTTTCTTATTATTGTCCAGTTATTTACCATAAATTACGATATCATTTCATCAAAGTCTCTGGGGGTTTGTGAGGCATTGCTAGAAGATGACGAAATACTCCGCTTGTGCGCCGCTCCTTTGAACAGACAATGGCCTGCGTGTGTCCGATTGCGGTAGAGACCAGCCACTTGTTAGTTTTATAGGGAGATAAGTCTCTGATATCGCCGTCCTCTTGCATCAGCCCTGGTGCTGAAAACCCCGTCAGGAATTCCCCAAATGTAAACAGGAGTGAAACCTTAAACACGGTGCTACTTATTCAAGCACCCGCAGCAGCTACTTGGAAGCTTCTTAACTAATGACCTAGTTTCCTTGCCAACGCCGATCGATAGTCTGTGCACATTTCAACCGGACACATCATCATCATCATCCTTCGGCCTCTTCTGCCGATTTCACTGCTGTTCACCCTCCCGCACGTTCTGGAGATTTCAGCCTGCCTTCTGTACTATGGGGATGCGTGTCCTTTTTACAACATAAGAGCGACCTCTTCTGCCAGTCTGGTGGGGCAGTGACACCCCCCTCACAAACATGCTTGTTGATATTATTCAACTACATTGCCTACTAACTCTGGCATGAAAGATTCGCTTGTGGGAATGGTGTGGCATGTTTTATGAAAGGTATATTTAGGAACCCAGAGATTAAGGGGGCTTTGTCAGTTGTGCCAAAAACATCTCTGATACCATGTGTTGCAATAATTACCGGAGATTTCTGCGAAAGAATTTTGTTCGAACGGAAGTTTGTATTAAAATGAAAGGGTCCTGAAATAGAGGTTTTGGAAACTCGGCAACACAAATTTGAATTTATGGGGCAGCACGTATTAAGCGTGACACTCATTTATAGCAAATATATATTGTGGGATATTATTAGGATTGTAATGGTATCCTCGCAGCTGGACCCCCCCCCCCTAAAAAAGGGGGTATTATGATATATATTTTTTAAAATACGTACAGTTGCAGAATAAAGACAACTGCTGATTAACGTGACTTATATTTTAATTCACACCAGCAAGAGCTAAATAAAGATTCAGGCTTTGGATAGAAGAAGTCTATAGATAAAGTTTTCCCCAAAATTTTAAGTGGACTAGTGTCCCATTGAAACAGGGTCCTGGTGCCAGATTTATTAATTATTTATTATGTATCTTTTTTAAAAAGAAATTGGACCATAAAATATTTGTAATATGTTATCAAACGTTAGTAGGTGACTCTTTAAACTACACACGCTTTACCATACCATTTTTATGATATCCGTTATAAGTTGTTTTGTTGTTTTTTGTTGTTATGGCTGTTAAACTTACCCCTTTCCCAGTTTCCTATTGTGCCGACCGGTGCCGGTCCGCGGACCACAACTTTGGGAAACACTGTCTCCTTATCACTAATGTGCTAGTCATTAGTTACGTATAGTATATGTCGTTTTTTCTGTTGTGAACATTGGTGTTAGGTGTGTGTGGAGTCCCTCACTGATATACTTTTAAAAATAAATAAATAAATTGTTTCGTACCGTTGTAAAGAATATAGAATTTAATCTCTTATTTAATTAAATGGCTCGTTGACAAACAGAACGCAACAAAATACGATACCAAAAGCTAAGTATAATAACAAAGAAACGATACTCAAACTAGGGCTAATTACAATTTAATAATTTTATTAAGTTAATAATGAATTACAAAATCAGAAAGAAAGAAATTAAAGGTATTGACTTACAGTATAATGATTGGCTTGTACCGGTACAATGTTGAAGAAGATACCATGTTGTAAAAAGGTACAATGATGAAAAGGAATACACACACACATCAAATGTTAGTAGATAAATTTGTCTCGTCCGTATAGCAAAACTCTGTCGTAATTGAAAAAAGGTATATTTTCCCTTTTTCCTTCCTGTCGATCAAGATATATAGCCTATTTCAATGACATTTCTCGAACTAGCTTACATATTGTTTTCCTTTCCTGATTTGTCTAGTTTTCTTCAGAATTCTAAATAATACAGACTATAGATTTTATTTAGTTGTTAACAAGGTCAAGAGAGACTATATTTAGCTAGCCACACCCCAAATACGTTACCGAACTTGGGGTCAGCCAGAGTTCATTCACGGGAAAGATGACGTAAACACGTCGTCTATATAACAAAATAAATATATTTATAGGTGGTAAGCTGCCAAATGAAGCAGGAAATAATGTTTATATCATACCGGAATGTGTATACGAGTATTGGGAACACATTGCCATTGCTGTTATAACTGGTTGGTCATATCGGTACCTAGCTAGTATGTTGTCAAGTATAAACATATAAAGAAATTGACTTAACAAATCTAGATGTGTGTTTCTCACCCGTATGTATGTTGTAGAAAACTGCCGGTCGTGAGCACATAAATGTTGATTACAAAAAACCAAAGAAAACAACAACCGGACAACCGGGTACATCGTCGTTATTAATTATTTATGTTTTTTTGATTCAAACTACATCCCTGCGACCTTTTTCTTGTTTTAACCACTTTATTCTCATGTTTATCAGCACCAATGCATCATAATATGTTATATTTCTTATCCGAATACACTTGTTGCTTCGATGCTGTTCAAGGTCCCTATCAGCTTGACATTTCCCATTTTCACAACACTGTTATTTTTTCCCTCCCTCCCTTCCAGTACAAAACGCTTCGTGTATCTGCGTAAACGAGAGCTTTGTGAGAGGGGGCGGGCGGCTGTACACAACACGCTGCCATATCGTATTGTTCCCCGTCTTTTCAAGAACCAGCTCATTCATGAGTGGCTTTGGATCCGATCTGGTCACGCCATCTTTTTTTTAATTTATTTTTTTTATAAATGCGGCTGGTGGTTAAAGCCATCATTTAGATTACTGAAATTAATTATCATTATTATATAGCTTAGCACTGGCTTCATCGTTTTTATTATCATTATTCCTGGTTGTAAACAGTCTATTCTACAACCGTCTCTTGGCCTGTCGACCTCTTACCGTTATAAGACGCTCGTGGGTCTCTTCATACTTCATTATATAGCCTCCCACCCTACTTGATAATCCCTTTTCCCGATAACAGTCGGTTCGCGGTGAATGTGCAAACATGCGTGAACTACTTTAATAAATAAACATGCCAGTATTCCGACGCTCTCCTTCCAGGTCAAAACAGGCTCCTCCCTCTTTTTTTTTTCCCCCTCCACCTACACATTATTATGGAAGGGAACTGTAGATTCTCCCGCTTTAAACAGTGCCATTCAGCGTTGATTTGAGCCGTTCATTCATGAATGAATACCCCCCTCCCCTCCGGATTCCCCCCCCCCTTTTTTTTTCTCCCCCCTCATGTGTTCCTCCCGGGTTCGGTGCTGTTTTTTTTGTTTTGTTGTTTTTTTTTAGGTCAGCCCACCGTAAATCCAGCTTGATAGCTATCCTACCATAAACCACACAACTTGCCTCTTCTACCCAGCGCCCGCGTCTTTTCTCTACTGTGGCCTGGATGTTTTCAGTCACTGGTTTTCAAGTTGTAGTTTGTGTTTAGAGCTACACAGAAGCGTCATTTCCCCTCTTCCCACGTTGTACAAGCGGCAAGTCGCTTATAGTAGTAACTCCACCGGTACTGTGTATGGTACTAGCTGGGGCCAAGTTCTAAAGCTCTTCTGGTATGTAGCCTCTCTCCCTCTCCCTGCTAAGACTTGCCTGCGTCGTCAAGGTCATTTCCCCCCTTGGTTGTATTTAGGTCAAGGGGTCAGAGTAGCTAACTAAACTAACAGAAGAGTTCAACTGTAGTGTAGGGTGTAGTAGAGTAGCGTATGATACGCTGACGGATCCGGTGGTAGCGAAAGCGCCCTTATCGGGTTTAAAAGAAATATAATATTATTTTGCTCCCGTACCCTTGGAACAGCAGTGCCTCTTCCGGGCAGCTCTCGGGGGAGGGGGAGAGAGGAAAGAGTCAAGTGCGCCCCTTCCCTCCCGCCCCCGGATCTAATTGTGTCAACAATGTTAAAGTTAAACGAACATAAATTATAAAAAAACAAATTGTCATTTTTAAAAAAAGAATACTAACTGGTGCCATCAAACGATTAAAATGAGTGGAATTTATGAAGTATGGCTACTTTCGATATATTTGATCGGTTTTATCGTATATTTATAGGCTTATCTTGTCTGAGGCTTGCGCTGTTCGATTATAAATTACGTTTTGTTTCGAATTATTATGCCTCGACCTATTATGAACCGATGTCTTTGGTTAGCATGTGTCGGTGTTTTTATTGATTTATTTCAACTTCACAAGTTTATAGACTTATATAACAGTGTATTAAAATACGTTTACATCAATATCAAGGTCTATAATTTTAATACAGTTCTCGCTAACAAAAATATGTGCAAAATCTGTTCAAACTATTTCATCATAAACCCATGACTTTTAAAGTAGGGATAGGTGAATTTCGGGAACTTAATACTTCAATTTTGTATAGGATTTCTTTCAGATAAATCACACATTGATAAATATAATAATATGATGTCATTGTAAACATCTCATTTCTTGTAACATAATTATGCCGTTTATATACGGACTATACGGTTTATAAAAATGACCAGTTCTGAAAACCCATACAAATGAATATACCCTTTCTGCAATTTTTTTCTTCTTTTTCACTCTGAATAAACTTGATAGTATTTAGAAAATTTAATTTTTACAAGTGGTTTTTTAAATTTGTGTTCACCATTTAGCAGTGATTTTTGTGATGTAAACCTTTTTTTTGGAAGGAATGTTTAAATTTGTTTTCGGTTTAATTAATTATTTCAGAAGTTAATATTTAGTAATATATAAATAAATTGTAAATACACAAAGGTCTAGCAGAGCCGTCCTTGATTTTTTTAGGCCCCCTGCAACTTTTCGGTTTTGTCCTCCCCCACTTTGCATTCAAAGTTGAAAATAAATTAAACAACCCCTAAAAACAAAGTTTTTCGTATAAACAATGGCTATAGTTCTTCAGAAATCATTGCATCATATTGCCTACATCTTCTTGAACAAAACAAAGAAAAAACTGAGTTTTGGGGATCGGGCTGAAAATTTGACAAAACATGCATTCAAATTATGCACTTTATAAGAATCCCAATTAGTGGCGCCCCCCCCCCCCCCCCTCCTCCTCCTTGCAACAGTATATTTTTTTCAAGCCCCTGAACTATATTAATATTCTAATGAAACACCCGCTTTTACAGCGCAGATTTATTACATCAAATATTTCAGAAAAAAAAAAATTTAAATGCACCAAACGCACTTGCAAATTATTTAAGAATCTCATTAAGCACAGTTATCAGGAATCTTATTTTGTGAAATCGGTGTCATCATATTTCCTTCATCTTCCCTTTGAAAAACAGGACAAACTGATTTTTGGGGGTTGAGGGATAGGTCTAAAAATTTGAAAGAATGTTTTGTCATAGGTTTGTGTGCCAAGTTTCAACTCTACATATAATTACAAATTTACACCTGGGTGGGCTACCCTATTCGACCCGCTTTCTATGCCCCGGTCAGAGGTGTAGCTAGATTTTTTGGCACAAAGGGACAATATTCATTTTTACTCCCACTATCAACTCAAAACCCATTGTTTTTATCCATTAAATACCACCAAAGACCATGTTGGCATCCAAACCCATTGTTTTTACCCATTAAATACCACCAAAGACCATTTTGGCGCCCCTGCTAGTCTGGCGCTTGGGGACATCTGTCACTTCTGCCGGTTGACTTGAGGCCAGGGGTGGCCAACACAAAAGGCTTTGTGAGGAAAGTGTATGTGCGCTGCATGTCATTACACCTTATAAATATTATAATATTTAATGGAAACACCCACTAAATGCTGTTTAGAAAATTTTATCTATACTTAATGCACATTATGAAATGATGCATAGCAAAATGGAATAATACTAATGTTATATTTATATTTTTTCTCTTATTATTTTCAAATCAATTGCTTTGTAAATTGAAGGAATAATGAATATGTTTATTAGTGATTCATCAGGCATCCGCATGCAGCAATATTTGACCCGCCCCATATATCAGGTGCTGGACTGCGGGTTGGCCACACCAGCTATAGGTAGAGGCAGCGTTTTTGCTGTCAGTCTGTGCCTTGTTGGGGGGTGGGGGTCCATTCCTTTGTATGTATATCTTACAATACTAGCCTAAAACAACCTTTTTTAAATAATAAAAACTGAGATATATTGAATATTGTCTTACCATTCAGAGAATAGAAACAATAATACATTATATTAGACTGAAACTGTTTTTGGATAAATGTCAATCTTTCTATAAAAAATAAAAACTGTTAATTTATGCAAAGTCATAATATTGTTAGTTATCTTTTTAATATTTATAAATAAATGAAAAATGGACAATCACAAAAAAACTTACACAACTGTTTTTTTAACAAATGATAAAAATTAAAATGTACAAATTGAGTGGTATGGTTTTAGATGCATCTGTATTATTATATTTTCTCCCCACAAAATATGAAAGTAAGTATTTTAGGAGAGCATGTATGTTATTATTCCTTTAAGTTCTCTTTATATTTTTGTTCCAGGCAACTTAAAATAAATGTTGTTCTTGTTGTTTATTTAACAAACAAAAAATCAGTGGAAATTTTAATTTCTCTTGTTTTTAAAACCATTCCTTTTTCCAGGAAGTGCACACAATTTTACAGTTCAACCCACATCAACTGAGGCATTTAAAGGAGGTGTGGCAAGATTTGAGTGTAACTTAAAGTCCGAACCTAGTACCACTTATATTTGGCACAAAGGTGATGTGGAACTACCTCAGGATGTCAGCAGGTATATGTGCTTCTTCACAAATGCTAGCTTTTGTACCAATTACTTTTTAACTTATTCATGTGGAACTGGCTCATCTTGTGTTGATGATCTCATGTGTCAGCTTGTGTAACAGCACATGTATTAACACATTTATTATATATACCCTGAGAATGTACTGAGCAATTGTTTGCCCACTGGGATTAATAGGAAAGGTGTAGATGGGGGTCCTGTGACTACCTACAGTTACTTACTGTGCTCTATGGTCAACAAACTTAGTCTATAGTCATTAGATATGTTTACCTTAAGAGATGAACTCAAAGAGAGTTTAAAATAAATATTTAATTTCATGGCATGCTACAAACTTACAACTTTCTTAATATACCAACTCCCACAAAGATGCACATTTTGAAATGGGAGAACTTCTGAGTTCTTTGAAAATTCTATACTATTGTTAAACTGTTAGAATGCTAACACAGCAAACTGTGGTAGCTGATGTAAACAAGATGATGAAGTGCACTGGAGTGGGTGAGGAGAAGTTGCAATATTTGTGTTGGGCAGCTCTCCATTATCACTCCTTCCCTTCTTTCCCATGGTGGAAAAAAAATCCTGCTCTATATTAGTGGTCAAACTTTAAAAAAAATATAAATACACAACCTACTGGTTGACAACCCAGATTTACTTGCCGTTGTAGCTACCCAGAACTATGAAGTACTAGAGCATATCATTTTGGAACTCAGAACATTTATTTATATAATATCCTCCTGTAACTCTCTAAAGATTTAAGTTAGTTACAAAAAACAATTTATTTCCTTCCAATTTTTTAATATCTAGAGGTCCCCCATGTCCTGTAAAAATATTGTAAAAATTCCATTAGTGGAAGCACATTTTGTCACATGATCTAATCAAATGTGTTAAAAATTATTAAAATGTATTAGTTTTAAGTGTAAAAGTTTGGAAAACCTTACATATGCAACAATAAGGAACCAAAAGTTGGGATGTGATCACTGATATATTTTTAAAAAAAACTTCAACTTATGTGATCTGACAAAAAAAATGGCAAGATGCATTTGCCTGTTTACTTGCTTCTCTTTAAACTTTGCCCCCTCAGTCCTACCAATCTGTGTTCACTCAACACTTCCCTGCTAGCAACACCTTACCTCTTATTCTATCAGTGTTTTGTGAAAGCTTAATAAATTATTATCTTTTCCCAGATACACCTTTTTACCATCAGGGATTTTGCAAATCTCTGATGTTCAAGCCAGTGATGAAGGTCTCTACTGGTGTCAGGCAGCTGCCTATCCTTTCACAATTCAAGAAAGTGTCAAGTTCTACTGGAAAACCAGTAGACAGGCAGAACTTAAAGTCATTTCAGGTGATTTTTGCAAATCTTCCTTGTAAGTTTAAATGCTTATGTCACAGACTTGCATTGACTAGTGATGTAAGAAACATAAAACATTTTAAGGGATATTGTCATTTTTAAAACAGTCATTTAGTGTTAACTGTATAATTTTAATTTTTATTGTTGCACAGATGCCAACAGCAGACCTATTAAATTTCTGTCTGGCACTCAAAATGTCAGTGTACATGAAGGAGAATCTGCTATATTGGAATGTTTAATCGATGGAAACCCAAAACCAATGGTTGGATGGAGTCGAAAAGGTTAGTACAATAATAACTTCTCATATCCACTTTCTTCTTCTATTCCTTTATATTTTAAAAGTTATATATATATACAGTGCTTTTCTGCCTATGAGCACAACCAAATGGTGTGCCAGCACCTGTTTTCAACCGACTTTCAAGTTTTAAAGTGACTTTCTGAAAATATGATTTTGGTCTCAGTGGAATTCTATCATCCTGTGGAGCATAGCACTTTGTGGGGGAAATCTTTAAAATGGTACATGCAGGCCATTTGTGTGTTTTGAGTTCCATACATGTGTACTTTGCAAGGGCTGGTTGTGATGGCACTTCTGGGCCCATCAGTGCTGGGCTAGTTAATAGTTATGCTTGGACTGTTATATTTCATTACTTAAATGATGTATATTGGTGTTTGTACAGTAATTGACAATGTGCCTAAAGTAAATAATCTCATTTTTAAAAATGTAGGTGAATTAAAAAACTAATAAAAAAAAACAATAAAGTGATTCTCAAAGCTGGACTGCTGGACCTATAAATAAAAAAAATAAAAAATTTTTGCTTGAAAAGGGAATGGTTCTGAGTTTGCAAAGGGAAACTTGGCTTTTGGAAAAGTTGGAAATCTTGGAGTTTACATAAAATGGGAATGAAACTTTCCAAAGAATGAACCAATAACAAAACTTATTATTCTGACCAAGTAAGCAAAAGTTGAGCTCACCAAACATTTTTTTAAAAATGTTTGTATATTAAGTAGCAAAGAAAATCAACCATTCCATTGTTTTAAAACTGCTATTGATCAGCAAAAACTGAACAGAGTTGAAATGTTTTATATTCTTCATTCTACATGTGCGTCTATTAACATGTTGTAATCATAAAATGAAGAAATGAGGAAAAATAAGGTTAAAAAATAGTTCAATCTAATAATAAAATTTCATAGATAATTTATGAATCAACCGCAATTTGCAAAAAAACAAAAAAAACTACCCTCATAGAATAGCTGTATTAAAGATATGGAATGAATACTCCACTAAATTTGTTTTTTGAAATAGTAGAACATGGACAAATAAACGGCATAAGGAGTGGAGTATATGATACCTTACTCCATTGTCTTCACTCATATGGGATTGCAGAAAAGAATAATAGAGAGTTGCATTTATGTGCAGAATTACTAGAGGGCTGAGCTGCTGAAAATTTCAGCACTTTTGTTTATCAAACCACCCCTGAGACTTTTTGATCCTTCAAAGAACATTGATATGTGGTTACTCTGAGGACAACATTCTGCCATAGATACTAACAGCAAGGAAAGGAGTCAGAAGATTTGTTGGAGGGGAATTGTACAAAACTTTGGAATTTACTATGTATATTTGCCTTAAATACAATACATTACATTTATGCTAAGAAATGAATATCTTGTAGAGACCCAACCTGAGTATCACAAGGGGTGGTGAAATTCCCACAGGTACAAGTACAGGTGGTAGAGTACTGTATCAGATTGCAAGGGGACAAGGCTAGGATGACAGCATGGTGAAGGTTAAGTTCTAGCTGAAAGGCATTGGAATGCAGAGGCTGGTGGCTAGTTCATGAGAAATGTCCATGTAGTGATGGAGGGAACCAATTCCTGGCACAAATAGATAGTCCTGGGAAAGATTCTGTAGAGAATGCACAACTAATTCTGGGACTAATAAGAGGGATTTGTTAGTGGGGACTAGATCAGAACTCAGCTGCATAGCAGTAGAGGGAGTCCAGTAGAGGGAGTTGGAAGACAGAACGCAGTCAAGAGAGGAGAGATAGTAGTTGAGGGACAGATAAGTGCAGTTGTGGGACTGACTAGATAGGAGAAGAGATAAGCCATGACAGTCAGAGCAGAGTACCAGACGAGTGAAAGTGGAAGCGGTTGTAACAGAGAAATAAAGATCAAATGCTTAAAGCTCTACACATTGTTGTTACCTTGTTGTGCAGTACAAGTGACAGAGTGAACAAGGTTATCATCAAAAAAAAAAAATTGTCAGAGATTAGAACTTAGACAAATAAAGGTTCTCTACAATAGATATATATATACATTTTTAAAGTAAAAGATAATTCTTACAAAAAAGCACTGTATATAGATATATATATTGTATAGTATATATTTCATGTCATCTTGTTTTGTTTGTGTTTTTCTTTTTTAAAGTATAGTCTAATAGCATCCAGCATAATTTTTTGTCTTGGTTATGTGACAATCAACCATTATTATTTTTTAATAGCACCAGTTAAGTGAATAGTTTCTGAAAAAAACCAACATATTTACAAGGAAGCTCCAATTTTAGCTAACAATGTGTACATGACTAGTGCATCAAATTCTTATTTTCTGTTTCAGGAAAAGTTGAATCACTTGACCATGAAATTTTTGGGCCAGGTAATCTGAAAATTGCAAGAGCCACCGCTAAGGATGCTGGAATATATGAATGTAAAGCCGCTGGTCGCACTAACTCAGAAGCACAACAAATCACCCTGCAAGTTGAAAGTAAGATTATTTCAAAATAATATTGACGTTTTAGGCCTTAAAAAAAAATCAACCACCACGCATTGAAACTCAGTAGGAAATTCATTAATATTCTTTTACCGATCATAACAAATGGCAATTTGTTTTGATTACACTGTACGTAATCATTTTCACCATTTTAAAATAAAAACACTGACAGTTAGAGAAAAAAAAAAGATTTAACAGCAATTTTATACCAAAACAAAAAGTAATTTCCTACACACAAAAGCTAGCGGCAATCCTGTGTCATCACACCCTTTTAAATTTTGGAATTATTTTTTTCATTTCAAACTTGTCTTTCAACTATTGTTCACTTTATCAGACATGTGATATAGTGTCTAATTACCATCTGTATGTGAATGCCTTTTTCATATATTGCAGTACCACCAAAAGAAACTCAAGAATCCAGTATTGCAAGTTCTGTAGGGCTCTCCACCAATTTAAGATGTTATACTTCTGGTGTACTTCCCAAAGCCAATTTCACGTGGTATCACAATGGAAAATTAGTATCAGAAAACAGAGATGTTTTTCCTGTTACAATTACAGTGAGCTTGAAATGAAATGTTTTACTAAATAATTTTGTTTACTTAAAATATATTTATAATTTTTAATGAACATTACTAATTTTTTTTAGTCTTAAAAATTTTTTTTTTTCAGAAAAAAATTCAATTTCATTTAAATGATTCTGCTAAAAATGGAAATGTTTTTGATTTTACCAATATTCAAAGCTCAATAAGAAACTAGTGCCAAAAAATCATAAAAATCAAATGTAACTTATTTATCCTAACAACAATTTTGGCTCTTGTTTTAATTCATAAAAATATATTATATTTCTTTGTTTTCAAATTTTTTAGAAAAACAAGCCAAGAGGCAATGAGCAACTTATATTATTCACTCAACAAAAATATCATTCAGGCTTTTATGTGTGTCTGGTTGAAAATAATGCTGGTCAAGCCATGATATTGATTTATCTGAATATTACTGTCAGTCGTAAGTTTTAAGAACTAATATTTTAAAACTGATGATAATTTTTTTAATTGTTTCTTACATTAAAAATGTAGAATTTAGTGGCATCATCACGTTAAATTGTTTTTTTAAAGCTGATTGAAGTTAACTGCTGTTATTATGCATAGAAATTGTTTAAAATTAAATAGAAACTTAAAACATTTTAATTACTTTTATTATTTGTGGGCAAGTTGGGGTTGCAACTGAACAAGTATTTTATGTGGATTTTGCTGTGTGATCATGAATCTGGAATAAGTTTTTCTCAATCTTACTTTTTCCACACTATATATATATATTAAATATTCCTGTATTAATTATTAACATTATTTAAATGCAGGGACAAATGGGTGTTTAGCAAATTCATGGAAATAACTGAATAAATTAGTGGAAAAAAAGAACTTGAAATCTGAAATTAACACAATTGTTTTAAAAAATTGCAGCCTTTGCAGCAGTGAAACCAGTCAATGTCAAAGCTGTTGCTCTAAATTCTACGGCTGTCAATATAACTTTTGATCATAATCAAACATTAGGGACGCCTTACGTGTTGAATTATCAAGCTGTTGGTAAGGGAAAATAATTTTTTTTCTTCAATTGGTCTTTTGAAGCTTCTTTGAAGTTAATTACAACTTTCATGAAGATGAAATTTAGTTTGTTACAATTTTAATGGAGGTCATATTCTAATGAAATGTCTACAAACGTATGTATGGTTTTTTTAAAACATTTTCTTCTTTAAAAAAAAAAAAACTTTTATCTTGCGAGAGTTAACTTTCAGGAATGCAATTAAAATTTCTTTGTACAACCTTCTTCACAAATTTAGAAATATTAAGAGAATTAACCAAAACATTTTTAAATTTCTTTTTTCATCAAGGTAACTATGAGCCAGCTAAACAACAATTTATATCAAAAACAGAAGTTGTTTCACATCACTTCTCAGAGGTTGTAGGCTTGGAGCCTTACACCACCTATTGGTTTTCTGTGTATGCTTATAATACACGTGGACTGAGTGAATTAACAGACAGAGTCTATGTGCAGACCTTCGAAGATGGTAATTAGTGCTGTTTTAAAAGGCACCATTCTCACCCACTTTTTTTTATCCCAGCTTGATCCCAGCTTAAGTAAATTTACTAGAAGCTCCTTTTAGGCATGTCTCCAAGTAAAAAAGAACATTTAAAAATACTATGATTTAAAAACAGTTATAAAGATTTAAAAACAGTCATAAAGTAAATAGATTGTTTTTTTATACACAGTGGTTCCCACAAATAAAATTGTTTGACCATTTTTATTCTCTATGTATACCCTTTAGTTTTCTCAATGGGAAGATGAAAATGACATTAATTTGTTTAATAAATGACTCTAAGAATTCTCAATTTTACAAATGTGCCCCTGGCATCCTTTTGAGACAAACAGTGGTTCAATGCTACACTTTTTAGAAATAACTATACTATGGTGGGCAATATGTATTAACAATTCATAAATCTAATATAATTAGACATTTACACAAAAATCATGCACAGCAGTGGCCTCTTTGGTCCTTGCTACACTTTTCTCTTACCTTTTTTCTAAGGGGTCGTTCGCAAATTACGCCACGCAAAAAAATGACCTTTTCAGACCCGACTGACCCCCCCCCCCCCCCGTCACAAATTCTATTTCCCCCCAAACCACACTGTCATGTCACACCTAAACAAAATCAAAACATACATAACATTTTCATAACTAAACTAAGATTTTATTTGATTCTTTTACATTTTCCCATAATGGATTAAGATGTAGTATTATTAGAAAACTGACATAAAATTAAAATGTAACAATAAAGTCCTCCCCGAGCCGAATGTAAAATGGCCACAACAGTTTTTGCGTCATTTTTCCAAAAGGTGTGCGTGATTGAGTTTCACGATACAAATAATAACTGAAGCAAATTCGACCTCAAATTATTGTTAAAATTAATTGAATAAAGATTTTTCAACATTACAAAATTGTAGATTAAAAATTTTTTTAAAATAAATTCGTGACATCACAAATTTTTGACCAACCGACCGACACCCCCCCCCCCCCCCCCACCCAAACCACCCTCACCCCGTCACAAAGTCTCACAAATTCTCGAACCTCCCCCCCCCCCCTTTCTGAGCTTGATGTAATTTTCCAACGACCCCTTAATGTAATTCCAAATTAAATGTACAGCTCATGCATGACATCTAAAGTATTTCACCTGCCTTATTTACATTTTTGGAAAGACAATATTATAGCTTTTAATTTTTTTAAATTAGAATCTTTATTATCTTGGAGCATTTTCTGGTCTAAAAATATAGATCTAATTTTGCAAATAAAAATAATCTTACATGTTAAGGTATAGATTTTAATATGTTAAAGCTATTATCTATTTTGAAAGTCACAGATTAAATATAAGCACACTACACAACACGCTGGTCCCTATCCTACTCTTTCCCCACCGCCCACGGTTCTGCTGTTACAAGTAGTCATTTTGCTGTGGGAATAGCTTATTAATAAATCCAATCAAGCTTTGGAATAACTCATGAAAGCAGACCTGTTTACTCTTACGATTTTGGCGTACAATGTACGATTTTGAGTTGTATACATTATATATACTGTATTCTTATTTTTTTACTATTAAGATAATGTATGGAACGATTTTGTGATGATATTGTACGATTTAAGAGTTTGAGGGTAAACGGGTCTGTGAAAGCCAAGACTTTTAAAAATCACTCAGAAAAATTGCACTAGAATCTATTTGGTGTTTAAATGTGTGTTTTCAAGTTTTATGTAGCAAAATTGTTATGTAAAGATTCCTCTCTCTCTCTCACTCCCCCCACCACCCACCCTCCCTTTCTTTCTAATTTGTTAGTTCCAGCAGCGGTTCCCAAGATATCTGTCTCTGTTCATGAATATTACAATGCTCTGGTCACTTGGACACCACTTAGTCTTGCCCAGAGCAGGGGCATTGTTACAGGCTACCGAGTATACTATCGCCAGCCTATTGATGACGTTGAAATTGTAACAGAATTATCAGCTGACCAAACATCTTGCCTCATAAGTAGGTTAATTTGTTTTAGTTATTTCATTTTGATTATCATCAAGCAGAATGTGTCGTGTGGGTTTGAATTGAGTTTCATCTTTTTCTTCTGGAAATATGGATGTACTTTTATGCATGAAGTAATTCTTTATTGCTGCAAGCTGGCATTTGGTATGAGTATTTTAAATCAGGGATATTAGAGCCACAAATGTCTGATAGTGAATTTGATGTTAGCTTCATAAATAACATAAAATTATATAAAATATAAGCATTTCTTCAACAGCTGGCTTGGAGCCTGGAAGTACATATGAAGTATTAGTACTTGCTTCTACAAGCGCTGGTTTTCCCAAGCGTGATAATGTGCAATGGACCACATTTTCTCTTCCGCAAGCAGATAGTAAGAAGTGTATTTGTATTTATATTGGGTAGTTTTGGCTGTTTGTTGTAATTGAAATTTGCCGGTGTGTAGGATTCTTTACTAATAAACTTCATCTTTCATCATTCAGTTTACATAGAAATAAATGTTGAAAGTTAAGCAAGAGATAAGATAAAGAAAAATATCTGTTATTTTTGTTTTATATTGTTGTGTTCATTCTAACTTTTATTGTGTGCAATAAGAACAGATAAATTATTATATACAGCATTTATTATGGTTATTTCCTTTATTTGGTTTATTAATATGGCTTCTGAAAATTTAAATCACTATCAATATGGCTGGCAAAGTTATGTTGGTTGGCCAACCCTGTCTTAGTTACATGATATTTAAATGTCTGTTTCAATTTTTTTTTCTGTCATTTTATTCATAAATTAGCATTTTTATTTTTTTCAAAATTGGCTTAGCAAATACAAATTTCTGTACTATTTTGTTTGCAATCAGACACAAGTCCTCCTATGCTCAGTATCAAGTATGTCAACATGTCAGCTGTTAAACTTGAATGGCAGGCTCCAAAAATAGATCCACCTCCTTCTGGTGACCATTCTGTCATTGGTTATGAGCTTGAAATTCCTGTTGATGAAGATGATGATGACCCCATGGTAGTCAACTTATCGCCATCAGCTCAGTCCTACTTGCTCACAGATTTAGGCAAGTGTTTGTTGTATGCTTTTGATTAGTTTTTAGATTTTTCCCCCCATTTTACAAATACTTGTCTTGTAAGCCTTTATTTATGTATGCAATTGTATGGGTCTTTGCTCAAGTAATTTGAAATCTTGCCTGGTGAAAATATTATTTTTTCTATAAACATTTTTTCCTTTCTTTTCTAGTTGATCTTTATCCAATTTTCACATTCTCATTTACAGATAATGAGAAATCATATGAAGTCACTCTGTATGCAAAAACTAAGTCAGGGTTATCAGCTCCTATAACTCGTGAGTTTAAACTGGAAGCCTTAGCTCAGCAGCTTGTGCCCAGTAATTTTAAAGCATCAGAAGTCACTTCAAACAGCGTCTTATTGGACTGGTCACCCATTGCAGCAAGTGTTACAGCATATGAAGTCTGCTATTGTATTGAACTAGACAAATCAGATGGGTTATGCAGAACTAGGTAATTTTTAGTTTTATCTAATTATTTATTCTGCATGTGGATCACTTTAAGATCCATTTTCTATGATTTACTAGTCTTTGATCAACCTGAATATGTCTATCGTGTACACTTGACACAATAGAAATTTAAAAAATCCCACACAAATATAGCTTAGACATTAGCCTCATCTTATTTTATGTGAAAGATTTTTCATTCTTGCAAATAGTTCAGCAAAATAGTGAAGCATTTGCCCATAGCATTTGCTAACTTTTGGTCCAAAAATTTAAATAACAACCGCTTTCATGTCAAAAGCAAGTAAATATCAAGACAGTTTTGGTTTTAACACAAATGCATTTTTACCTAGACACACTAAAGAAAAGTACCAGTACAAATTTCACAAAATAGATGGCTTGATGGATATAAGTGATATTTATTTACAGAAACTATGAGTTTGAAAGGGCAACAGTAAGTTATTGTTGCATTCAAATACAAGATTAAAGGGGTTGAAGGACACAGTTGTTTAATGATTAACTTATGTCATCATAACTATGTAAAGGCAGTGTGCAGGAATAAATAAGCAGAATTGATTTTTTATTTGTATTTTATAGGAGTTGAAATTTAAAAGGAATTGGGAACATACTTAAGTTGCACCAATTTTAATTGATTGCTTATAAATTTCTGTCATCTAGTAACCTGACTTCAATCATCGTACCTGAGTTAGAACCTTTCAAGTGGTATGAATTTAAGATACGTGCTTTGATTGCAAGTGGTAATGGAGACTTCAGCAACCTTATTACAATACAAACAAAAGAAGGCAGTGAGTTATTTTAACTTTTTTTTTTTGGGGGGGGGGGGGGGGGGGGGCTGATTTGTACATATTTTCTTGGTTCTTGCTTGAAGCAGCAATCAGGCTTGACTTAAAGATATTTTCAGACAATTTTACTCTCAAGATTTTGGCATAAAATGTACAATTTTAGATGTCTTTTACAATCGTACACCAAGACCTGTCAGAACTATGATTTAAAGAGACTGTTGAAAATGTGTACATTTGGGAGTTTTTACAATTAAAAAAATATTAAAAAGTACATTTTCAGTTGTTAGTTTTAACTTGCATTTTGTTTATTGTAACATCATAGTTATATAAAGACTAAGGCTTAACAAGGTCCAGTTTTTTTAAACAGATGAGTCCAAGGGTTAAAAACCATTTAACCTCTCTATTTCTATAATGCATGTCTATAAACAATAGGCCTACAGACAGTCTTACAAACTTCCTATTAAAGAATAGTCCTACAGATAGTCCTACACCATACTCGTGGCTCTTTATTGATTAATAGTATAGTCTGCTCCAAAAAAATTCAAGCTTATTACCTGAGTTCAACTGTCATGCAAGTCACTCACTGATTGACAGCTTTTTTTTCCCACTCTGTACTATTAATATAAAACATGTTGAGTAGGGGAGGCCCAGTTGTGCAAAGGAAGCAGCCATACCAGAAGCAAAATATATTTGAGATTATTTGATTTTGTTGGATGATTTTAAATTTTTTGGTGTGGGTGGGGGGGGGGGGGTCATCATCAAAACATACACACATGCAACAGGGGGAGGAGGGGTTGAAAATTTGATAATTTTTTTTTCGTATGTACTATATAGATGGTCCTCTCCTCGCATTTGTTTGCATCTGTGCTGTATGATGTAATTTTGTGACTTAATTATTTCTTACGGCTGAACTGTAGCCAGTGCAGAAACGGAAAAAACTAGAGAATGCTTTCTCAACTGTTCCAGGCAGCAACATTAGATTTTGACATATTTTATAGGATCTGAGAGGGCCTTTGAAATCTATTTTTAGAACTCACAAAAAAAACAGCTTTACAATTTTTAATAACCTCTCTTCCTTTCACCCACTTACAGCTTGTGGTAGTTAGTAGACTGTAATATGTTAACGGGAAATGGGCATAATGGATATTGATTCATCCAATTTTAGAAGCTACCTTATTAACGCCAGATTAACTCGATCCCACTAGACACCCAATGCGAGTAGTTGTTTTTGCATTATAAATAATGTAGGTTTATTTATTTACTATTAAGATATCTGTACTGTATTGTATAATACAATTTTGAGACCATAGTGTACCATTTTAGGAGGTCTGCATTTTCAAAGAAATATGGCCAAAAAATGTCATTAAGAATATTTTTGAATTTTCAAATAAAATATGTTTACCTTTCATACTAAAACCCAGAAAGTATTCCATTTTTTAATTTTATTTTTAATTTTGTGATCTGAAAATGGGTGTCCATGAATCCTTAAAAATGACTAATGTGTTATTTAACAGAGTCATCGGCTCCACTGAACTTCACACTGGAGATAATCAAACCTGGTTTCGTGCGACTTATATGGCTCCCACCTGCAGAACCCAATGGAATCATTACATCATATGTAATTTTATACAGTAAAGAGAGTGAAAATCCAGGAGATTTCAAGTGGAAGGAAATAACACAGCAGCCTCCTTTTACATTCACAGAGAAAGGTATAACAGGTTATTATTAGTTTTATTACTTATAGACATTTATGAATAACTTAAACCTTTTATTATCCATATTTGTAGAAAATAGTTTTGAAGCTAAATGTCTGAAAGGAATGTATATATCATATAATTAGTGGATGAGTATTAACATTTTTTTATTCATAATAAGTCATACTAAATAGTTTTCACAAATGTCAGATTGGAGCTGCCGGTTCAAAAGTCTCTTTTTTTACCTTCTCCTTTACTTCTCAACTACGTTTCAGAAAGCATCGGTCTGTCTTCCTGCCATTTAATTATTAACAGGAACATAGACAGCCCACGGATTAGGTGCACCATCTTCATCCCTCTGTATTTTTAAAAATCATTTTAAGGGAAAAGCTAGGTGTCAGAAATTATGTGTGCGTAATAATTAAAATTAAACTAGCAAATTATGTTTGCAAGTAACCACTCTTTTAAGTTTATATCTGTGGTGCACATGCTCCTCACTTTTATTTGTGATAACCAACAAAAAGGGGAAATTGTAAAATCAGAAACTTTGAACTAACCCTAACCAATCAACTTAATTTTCTATGTATCAGGTATAACAGCACAAGTTGAAGAATTGGATGCTGGTCGCTATTACTTTAAGTTGGCTGCTGTGAATAGTGTTGGCCAAGGAATACCCACAGACAACGTGACAATTGAATTCAAATGTCAGTATGACTCATCTTTGCTCTGCAAGGAACCTGTACTTCCAAATACAATTGGTAAAGTTACTTTTAAGTTATATCTTTTCATCAAGATTCCATCACACGGTTAAGAAAATGTGGAATAGCA
The DNA here is from genome assembly GCA_964017045.1 of Omphiscola glabra. Classification (NCBI taxonomy): domain Eukaryota; kingdom Metazoa; phylum Mollusca; class Gastropoda; family Lymnaeidae; genus Omphiscola; species Omphiscola glabra. The sequence goes on along the minus strand of OZ024794.1, from coordinate 30,638,230 downwards.
ACATACTTATATATAAAAACTTCTACATAATAATACCTGGAAAGAAAGCAGTAATGGATCATTTTTTAGTAAAACTTATATCATTAACATTTGTACTCATTTAAAAGTGTCTAACACTCTTAAACGTTGACACTAAAATAATATGCAAGGGCAAGCACGACAAGGCAATGGAAAAAAATTTGTGTTTAAAAATCCAGACTTTTAAAAATAATTTTTATGTAGGTAAAAAAAGACTTGAAAATTAATAAACAGTTACTCGCTAAATTGATAAACTTACAGTTTAATGTATAGGATAGTTACTGGCAAAATTAATGACAGTTACTAGCTTTGCGTATCTGACCATACTGAACATTTCCAAAAATAGATGACTGCCGCTTGAAAAAAAGCACTTGTTTGTCTTTGTCTGCCTGTATTATGCTATAAATGTGAAAAAACAAGTTTGAATGGCATTATCGCAGTCTGGTAACTGGTATTAAAAATAAGTCAGGTGCTGGTATCAAACTGTATCGACATGAGAGAGGCTCTGACCATGTGACTAAATGTGTGGAACAGTTTGGAATGCATTGTAAGAACCCAAACTTGTGACCCAATTTCGCACATGGCTTTATGCCTTAGAGTGTGACATTGGTTAATTGTCATTGTTATCAATCAACGAATCAACCTAAAAAATTTCCTACTCATAAGCTGACCACACCACTTCCCCCCCCCCCCCCCCCCCCCCCCAAACTGCATTAGAATGAGTATGTACACTAAGCATTATTTCTGGTAATTGTATTTTATGCTTTGCATTGCTCTCAATTGCTATTCCATTGAATGAAACTTCATTTTCTTTAACCTTATGCATTTAATATTATTTTTAAAATGAGAGAATTAACAGAAGATGTGTATTTTTATGACTCCCCTTGATTTATGCAAGGATTGCGTTGAGAACAGATTTTTAGTGTTTTCTTATGATAATTGAGTTAGAAAACTACAATAGGTATATTCTGTTTACAGTTACTACAGATACACCAGCCCAAGTGACCAACAGCAAAATTGGCCTGATTTTGGGAATAGTGGCAGGAGTGTTTAGCTTAACATTGATTGTTATAATTGTAGTTTACCGCCGACACAGGTAATTATTTTGTTTTGACTGTTAGATTTAAAGTAACAGCTCTGGTTGACTAGATCTTAATATAAAAAGGGTGTGTTGTGATCATGACTATAGGTTATTATTAGCATCTCATTATATTTAAAAGAAATAAAAAAGATAAATCATTTTGGTTTATTGTTGACATCAAAATTTCTTTCAAGATTAATGTTAAGGGATCAAGACCCTAATGCTAGTCATCACCCAATATACAGAGGAAATGGTCATATCTCTCCACCACCAAATCATGCTGGTCACCACACACCAGGAAATGGACATGCACACACTATAAGTATGACCCCAGGGAACTATGTTCAAGATGTTACCAATTTGCATGAATCAACGCCAATGCTACATCAGGTAAGTGTACTTCTGGTTGCAAGTCATTAAGAACATATCTGGTTAACTAAGTACCGTATTTTTGCGTATATAAGACGCGTCTTATACAAAGTTTTAAATACCCGCACCCATGGTGCATCTTATGTAAGGGTTCGTCTTATGTAAAATATTTTTTACACAAATTGTCAAAACCCATGTCTTATATGTGGTGCGTCTTATATGCGCGAAAATATGGTGTTGTGTTATAAGAGCTCCATTTTGTTTGCTTTGCCAGAAAGAAGCAAAAAAAAAGTTGCAGAAATTGTATATGTTAACGAAGTGGCTATTGGCACCTGGGTACCAGAATTGAGAGGTTGGGATTAAAAAACGATTAAAAATATTATTGTTGGGTTTGTAAGCCCAAATGAGGTATCAAATGAAAAACTTAATTCTTCATTTAAACTAAAATAAACTACTACAAATGACATCCGAATAGCATTAGTCAAAATGGACCCAGACACTCAGCGCCGCCATTCGCGCCCGGGTACCATTAGACTCAATGCTATTTGGATGTCATTTGTAATAGTTTATTTAAGTAAAGCTGAAGAATTAAGATTACAAACGTATAGTACATTCAATTATCTTTCATTTGATACCAAATTTTGTGTTACAAACCCAACAATAATATTTTAAATCGTTTTTTAATCCCAACCTCTCAATTCTGGTACCTGGGTGCCAATAGGTGCAGCCATATGTTAATTTTTTAAATTTGCTCTTCAAAGGATTTTTTTTTAGTTCATTATAAGTTTGTTTCAACTTCTGTACAGATACCTGAAAATGAGCAATCAGACTCCAAAGGTGGTTGTGACATTATTACACCAAATGGTCTTCGCCCGAATGGCTTTGTTAAAGCAAACCATAAGTTGGTGGGTCAAACAATTATATCACGATCCTCGGGAGACCTAAATAGCAGCAATAACTCTGAGGTAATTTTTTAAAATACATTTATAAAAAGAAATTTCTTTAGTTCTGGTATTTTATTTTAAAAGGCTTTTTAAAATGATAATTTCACTTGAAACATTTTCAATACATATATGCATTCAGAAGAATGTACATTTTCCTAACTAATTGTGAGTGGGGATGTTTCAGATAACAAATTTTTTGATCACTCAATATTCCTTCAGAAAAAGTTAATCAGCTTAGTGCATAGAATACAAAATATTCGTACTTTATTGGTATACATGTATGGTGCTTTGTTGCAGGTGTCAAGTTACTTACACTCTTCCTGCAAGATAGGGTCAAAGCTATTATTTATGGCATGTGGACTATAAAAAGATAATAATAAATGACTAAAAAAATACATCTTATCAGTTGGCATAAAGGTTGTTGGCACTCAAAATAAATCATAAATTCCACTTTGGCACAAAATGTTGCCAAACTGTGCTTTAGCATACAGTGCATTAACTATACCGCACAGGGGAAAAAATAGGTCACCGCAAAAAGACGGGCCCTGTGCTGTTTATGTAAAGTTACACTTATGTTACTATGTTTTACCAGGATTTCAAGTATCTGAAACATTCAAGTTATGCTTTTATACTTAGAACTAATCACCTTCTCAAAGTATAAGAATGCTCTTACTGCTCTATATTTCTAGGAACTCCAAGGACTGATGGCAGCTATGTTAACTTCAACTGATGGAAGTGACACATTAGCCAGTAGCATTGAGTTGATTCCAATGTCTTCACTAGATGATATTGATCATAATGATGATGAGCTTGGTGACCACAGCAGTGAAGACAGTGGGACTGGCTGTAGGCGTGCTGGCATGCCCTGCAGTGAGCTCCACCCAAATGGTTCTAGTCCTGCAAGCTCACCTGGAGGAAGTAGCAAGCATAGAGGTTGGGAGAAGGGACGACAAGTAGATGAAATTGGAGGGGTTTTCATCGATAGATCGACGGGTGCTGTGATTGGAGAAGTGTCTCCCCTGGCAAAGTTTCTAGGGGAAATTGATGGAGAGCTGAACGCAGCTGAAGGAGAAAGTTATGAAGATGCCTCTGCCAATGATCGAGATTCTGGTCATGGTAGTGAAGTCAAGTCCCACACAGGGATTGTGAATTGTATGAATGATACCTTAAATACCTCGACAGGTCAGAATTATGATGCGCATGCTTTTGAGGTAACAGATGGCTGTCCGTTGTCTGAGCAGAATGTGGAAGATATGTCACATTCTCCTCCAGCATCTCTGTTTTCACCCTTACAGTCGTCTTCAACACAATCTTCTCAGCAGCTATCTTGTTCCAGCAGCAGGAATCTATCCAACAACAGCCGACCTCAACACAATCACCGTCAGCATCCAAGAGGTATGCGTCAGCATATCTCTCATTCAGACCTACCTCCACCCCCTCCTCCCCCTCTTCTCTTGTCACCCACCCTGCCACCTCCCCAGGGTTCTCTGGCAGCAGTCACAGCAACAATAGCAGCACCAACCGCAGAGCTCAACAGCAGCGGCAGCATAGATGAAGGGGGACAGCAGCAGGCTAATGATTCGGGCAGCATTTTATCCAGGAAGTTGAAAGTTCAAACGGCAGTTGTATTTTCTCCACCGCACTCCCCTCCCAGTCCCCCGAATATTGCGTGATGCATGAGCCAGGAAAATAGAACTGAATGTACAGTCAGTAAACATTACACAACCAGAAATACCTCATCAGCTGCTCAGGAATCATGCAGCCTCACAAAAATACACTGAAATGATACCTCAATATGAACCTTTTACCTCAAAACATGTTTGTTTTTTTTATTGAAAAGGAGGTTAAGGGCTAATATTTTTTTTTAAATATTACTCTTAAATCTAGTAAGTTTTTTAAAAATATATATTGAAAAGATTCATTACTACTGTTGATTTTTAAATAACTTTTATAATTTTAATATAAAAAAATCTCATTTTGGAATGGAAGATCTTTATAACTCTTTGAACCTCAGCATTCTTGGTGAATGCCTAATTGCTTCTACACAATTGAACACTTATCTATCTCATGTATAATGCTTGGACGAGGGGGTCAAGGGAAGTGATAAAGTCAAGTGACTTGAGTGAGAAACCAAGAGAACTGGTCTGAAACAATCATAAACTTTATCATGAGAGCTGTCATTGATGTTAAGATGGACCATTTACCTGGCAGTTAACTTAATGACTACAACATCGGTAACTTGATGTATTTGAGATAAGTTTTGCACTATGTTGAATTAGAGGAAGTACTCTAGAGTACTGGACAACCTATGAGCAGATACAATCCCATAACCTTGTATTTATAATGATTAAATAATTCACATTGATCTGTGTTGAATCCAAAATCCACTTGTGTAGGTCCTTCAAACTGATTGGATTATCATGTTTATCTTACATTTCATAACAAAGAATATTAACAAACCTTGAGAAAAACAACTACATTGCAACACTGGCAGTTGTTTTAATCTAAAACTTTTTTTCAAGGCCAAACAAGTTCATTTGCCTTTTGCTTGGTAAAGAAAAGAAAATGAAATTGTTGCACTGTGTGTTTGACTTTTCTGTTGTGAATTCTAAGAGTGTTTGTTAGGACTCTACTGCCAACTTTGTTTGGCATAAAATGTGAATGCAGCTATCTTTAGAAGTTAAGACGTAAAAAGAAAATGTTGAATTGATGCGGGTACTTTCCTTTTTGTTCAATGAATACTTAAATTGCATTTGTACATACATTTCTCTGTTAAGCCCTCATGTAACTGTACGTGTCCGTTTATTTTGTTCAAAGACAGCTATTGAAGAATAACTTTTTATTTGTTGTATAAATGTAACTACTTTAATTGCATGAACCACATTTAATTAGTGAATTAGAATTGTTTTACTGTGGCCATATTAAAGGACTTGGCTTTTTAATTTTGTTTATGAAAATATTCATTTAAAAACGTTGGTCTAGGATTCAGTAGCAAAACATATGCATAGTGTACTTATTTATGTTCCTTAATACCTCTTTTAGGCAGCCTGGAAATACTGCCAATGATTCGGATAATTTAAAATTTAATTAAGCTTTTCTCAATGACCGTATGAGCAGAGAAAAATTGAAAATCTCAAATTTTCTGTGAAGATTATAAGTACACCTTACTTCCATATAGTATGTTAATACAAAACTGTTCTGAAAGCAAGAGTAGGATTTTAAGCAAATATTAATTGAGGAACGGAAATATAAATTTGCTAGAAATAATTTTTTAAATGTTGAAAGCAAGAAAAATAGAAATTTAAAAAACCCAATGGCGTGAAGACTTACTAAGTCATTCAGTTGGCCACGCATTCAAACCACACGATCACAGTGTAGTAATGCAAAATAAATTATTGACCATTATAGCATAAGCTGGGCATTTCTTACCCCTGAATGATCTGTAAACAAAACATACAAGTACTGCTTTCACTTAGTTTGGGGCAGAGGGCATCAAGCTCTGGTCAAGATGTGTTTTATTTAACAGGTTTTAAATTTAAAGACTCTGCACATATTTATGTAGTTTGAAAATCAATTTTCTATTTCATATGTGATACTTTTTTGGTCTTGTAATTGAGAAAATACCATTTGCTTGTATTAAGTTGCTGTTTAATGGGATCATGTCCGTGCTGTGTAATAAACTATATTGGCAATTAATATTTATATTTTTGCAAAATATTCAGGAAAATTTGTTTTAAATATTCAGATCTGGTGAATTTATGGCATAACTATATGTAAATACACAAACAGTAGGAACTGAAATTTTATAAAGGAAAGATACATGTAAATACAATTCAGCTAACAATTAGCATACATTTTTTATTCAATGTTAAATACAGATCTTTTTTCTTCATCCCTAGAGTATTGATCCGTTCATTCAAAAACTTAAATAGTCAGTTGCTGCTTCTATGTAAGACATTAGGGACTTTTTAATGATATTAAGAAATTTGACTTTTTAAAGTACTGAAACTAAGCAAAATAACTTATGGCCTTAATTGTGGTAATAAATGGCCACCACAATATTTTTAAATTCATACAGGGTCTAACATAAAGTGCCTGTATTTTCTTTGAAATTCTAAGATAAATCTGTTGGGCTGTTTTGTCATCTGTGCTATGAGGCAGTGATAATAAATTTGTACAAAAGCTGCTCATAAATTTTGTTAAGTTCAAGCTAACCTCAAATTTGATGGACAACTTAATTTTTTTTAATTTGACAATTTTCTTATGGTCAGAAGTAAAAATATCAAGATTTGTTTTATTTATTTATTTTATTATTATTTTAACCTTTCCCCTTTTTGTGTATTTATTAAAACATAGGAAACAAATTAGCTGATATATTTGTTTCCAACTTGTGAATTTCATTGGACGAAGCAATTGTCAAAGTTATTTTTTAATGGTATTTAAAGTGGCCGCTCCATCTCCCAATATTAACAGGGTTTAAATGAGTTTTGTCTAATTAAGTTTTGGCTGTTATTATTCTGGAACTCCTTGTTTTTAATATTATTTTTCTAACTTATAGAACAAATTTTTACATATGAATGAGAGATTTTTAGTTCCTGAAATAATTTCTGTTTATGCTATTTAAAAGAAATAATTTTTGTATTTGGTTTATTTTTATTTATAAGATATTTTACTCATCTAATATACCTTAAATTTAAGAAAGATAATAATTTATGACAATGCTTGCTGAATTTTTGTAGAGGTATATTGTAATAGATAAATGACTTAAGGCTCTCTGTTACTTTAGACTTTTAAAAAAATGTATTCATTAAAATTTGCTATTTAGGAGTAAAATATTTTAAATTTAATGGTTTTTTAAATTAAGATGAAAAATAAAAAAATGTCTTTTATAAATTTGTTGCAAATATGAAACAATTTTTACAAGAGGAGACAAATGTCTGTCTTAATTATATATTTTTCCCCTTTTATGTTCTCTTACATAATTCTGTTTATTGGCATATGATTAGTGTCTGTTGAATGGTTTTGTCCATGCTGTGTGAGTAGTAGATATCACCCAGCAATTATGTACAATTGTTTTGTCATGGACAGGTTACACTCTTATTATACGGAGAAGAGTGCTGCAATTCATTTTTCGGGGCAGCTGTTTGCTTGTAATTAATGATATTTTTTTCTCCCTTCTAAAATCACTCTTTTTGATCTTAATGTTATTGATGATGATGATTATGATACTAATAATGGAACAGTCTGTCCATTGACTTGTATATTTAAATTTATGTGGGATAGTGGTCTTGGATCCCTTGTTTATTGTAACTTGGTGTTAATGTCAAGTCTGCTACATGTCCCCATACCATGTATAGGATCTTTTTAAGAGTTGCTGTTAGCTTTAGGTCTTTATTTATTCTTATCATGTAAAATATATGTACAAACAGAATTATCCTAATTTGATCAGGAATGACTGTTTGAAAAAACAAAAGACAAAATCAGTTTGTGTTTAAAATGAAACCACTTTTTAAAATGAACTATACCATGTGTTGGAATACTAATTTCATGATTTAAACTGAAACGGAAACAAGTGCACTTTTTTTAACCTGTCAGCTTTGCAATCTTTAAATTGATGGTGGAACAGTATTTTTAAAAAACAAACTTTCTGTCACACCCCATATTTTGAATTCTTTGTTATTTAAATTGTTGTTTACAAAAGAGCCTCAGCCAATCTTGTACCCACTAGTAAAATGATATTCTCCAGTCTGGAAAGTATTGAGCTATAATTTTTCAGCAATTTGTTGAAAACAAATGCTTTGTTCTCCCTTATGTTGATCTACAAATCACGCAGCTATATCTTGACATTTTATTTCAATGTAGTATTTATTTTTAAAAAGCCTTTGTCATCATCTCTTAGTAATGATGACCCCTAAACTAATCAATTAAATTTGACAGGTTTTGAATTTATCTGCAAAATGTTTTATGCAAAGTATAGCTCTTTTAACTTATTTTTGAAGCAAAGAAAAAGTATTTTTTTTAAAAACATTGCTTTTTTTTTTCTTTTCTTGTATCTTTCTCTTACCCCCCTCCCCCCAATGTCATGTGTTAGCATTTAGAACTAGTTAATTTACTTTAACCCTTAGGTCTCATGTGTCATTGAATTCATCTTTGTTTATTTGTATGTTCAGGATTGCTATTGTTTAGAATTACTATTCTATTCAGCCTCCATGCCCCATAATGATGGGAAACATTTTTGTGAAAGTTGTATCACTTACAATCTAGTTAAATTTTTTGGGGGGAGGGGGTTATTGTGAGATCTGTTTACAAGATACTTACAACTATTTAGCATTCACACATTTTTATAAAGTATGAGGAAAATGGGGGCTGAAAGTAATAGGATAGTGTACACCAGTAGCTAACCCAAATCAGTAAGTTTAAAGAATCTGACATGGATCTACCTCGTGTGTTACAACTCAGGGATCAGTCAACATATTGCTTTATTCACTTCCCCATTCTCAGTCTCTATGAAAAAAAAAGAAAGAAAGAAAGTGTCAATTAAAATTTTTAAATTTAATTTATTTAATTATTGCTGCTAGCTTGCGACTGTTTTTAAAAAAAAATTTAATTATTAATTTTTCTTTAACAGACACTCTTTTGGTGTGTGTACCAGTCTTAGTGAATGATATGTGTGCATTTGTTGTAGGAATTGCACACAATACTTAACACACAGACTTTGACTACATTACAGTATCTACCTCTTGCAATAGATAAGCAGTATGTATCTTTATGAACTCTACTGCATCATTTTTGAAATATCACTCATTATATATGTCTGAAGTCATTAACTTATGACACATTGTAGCACAAAACACATCAGATAAAAAAAAAAAAATGTCCTTTTTCTGTAAGTGCAAAGAAATATTTATTAAACCCTCATTTAAGAATTTTATGATTAAATGTCCCAAATTTTTATCTTTTTAATCTCTTTAATTATAAATTATTAGTAGTAACATATTTTTAAAGGCTTAAATCAAGTTAAATAGTCATCTAGTTTGGTATTTTGACTTTTGAAATAGTTAAGTTATATGGTACAGGTCTTAGTGAATTCATGCAAATTCATGCAAAGCCTGAATTTTTTCCACATTTAAATTCTTTGATTATTTTTATCTAAAGTGACAATATTATTTGGTACTAAAAGTTTTAAAATGTGGAAATATCCATTTCTAAAAGAGGAGTCCCAGAAGTTCTAGTTATTTTATATAACATAATATTCAAAGCATTTCTTAAAAATAAGCTGAGGCGGAAAGATTTTTATATTCTTCCTGAGGACTGGAAGTAAATTGAGAATATTTGAAGTTTGGGCCTTGAACCGGCTTCTGATTATGTTGCAGACATCCATCTCCTTATTCTTGTTTCAGTTGGGAATTTTATTTGACTGTGTTTATTGTGTCCTTACTGTTGTAAATAGTTCTATTCATTTCTACATGATAGTGGGCTGGGATGATTTGTGAATATTCAACTAATGTAAATGACAATTATTTTTTTGTTTTGTTTTGGTTTTATGAAATCACAGATGCCCAAACTGTATCTCAGGAGTACCGGTACTTTATATGACAGATCACATCAGTTTCTAGTAGCATTATGTCAAATATTCATTCACTGTAGTTTTTGCCGTAGTGAATGCCCTTCATCCTCCCTTAGTTAAGTCTTCAAACTTGAAGACTCTATATTCATGGTTTTATCATGTTGTCTTATCAAGTCATTCATTTTTTTATATTTTTATTTAAATCATTGTAATGGCATACATTGGAATAATGATAAGCTGAACTAACTAATGACATGAAAGAAAACAGTAGAACGAAGTGCAAGGCCTATTGTTGACTCAGCGGAACATGGTTTCTGTTTTGCCCATACTGATCAGGCCAGAAAACTGCTTGAATGCAAAGAACCTTTGTCTCTCAAAACAACCCCAGCCCAATATGTTAACACCCAAGCTGCATTAGAATAGTTACCAGACAAAAGCTCTTCCAATTCAAATTTATTAAATCTGTAAAACAGGTGTAAAGTGTACACACTTTTCAAGGGGAAGGGAAGGAAACTGTTGAATCAGAAATATTGATTTAAAAAATCTATAACTGTGTATATAGACAATGGAAGTTTTGTTTTAGGATTGTTTTTGATGAAGTGTAGAACAGTGTAAAAAGTTAACGGAGCTATCAACCTGCTAATGTTTTTGTGTATTAGCTGTATCCAGTTTTCTTTCCGAATAATTTGCATACAAATGTCATGGTAAAACAATTGCTTTGGTAAGATTCATTTCAGAAGTTTGGAATTTACTTCCATTGTAGAGTCAAATTTTTGGGACGCTATTATTTTAAATATTTTAACTTCATTTCATAAATGTCAAAATGAAAATTAAAAAATTTAATTTCCATACTTAAAATCAAAGTTATTGGAAATTTTGTGTTTGTTTGGGGCAAGATTTAGTTTTTGACATTGATTGATTTATTTGTTCAGATAAATTTTCAATTTAAAAAAAAACTTTTTAAAAGCTTTGTTTTCTTCAACATTATTTAAAAAAATATTTTTTTTTTAAATGTTACAATCTTTGTTTCCATAATTAAGTTAAACATGGGTCATGATCTGATACATTGTTTTTTTAAATTCCCCAACAGCAAAAAAAAAAAACGTAATTGGTTTGTTTACAATTTATTCAATTTTATTATTTTAAAAGTAAACAATGTACCTCTTCTAGTGATCAATCCCTGAGTGTCATGATTAAATAAAGTATTTATTATTTAATTGTTAAAATTGCGACAGTAATTTTGTTTTAAGGACTTTCTGATAAGAGCATACATTACGTGCCCCCCCTCCTCCCCTTTCCTGTCCCTAACCACACCACCAATTCTTTCACATCATGAACAAGTGTCACAGCTGGTCTCCTTACGATGTGGGGCCAAGGCTCTAGCTACCTCATCTATGTTTATTTGTAAGTGTGTACCAACTACCTTTATATACCTCCCACCAGACGACTCAACTCACTTGTTCATTGCCACTCAGTTTCATCTCATTTATTTATGGAGTCTTAGCTAAAAGTTTATATTTATAGTGGAGACTAATTCACCATGGGTTTTTGTTTTTGTTATTTCCTCCCTCCTGTATCATTATTATGCAGGATGTTTTTATATGTTGTCAGCTAAAAAGGAAAAGCCTTTTGAAAGGAGTTAATGTTATGCTCTGGTTTCAAGAATACCTCCTATTCCTCTGTTTGATTTACCTATCAAGTTTTATCATTTAAAAAAAAAGAATTCTTTAAAAAACATGTTTATGGTTTTGTGTAACGATTTTTATTCTAAGTTGTGATTTTATTTTTTGTTAATTTTTTGTTTATTTGGATTAGTTAAGTTTGCTTTGAATGTTTCAGAAGCATATTTCAGATCAATTTATTTGGAAGAGGACATTTGTTTTTAAACAAAGCTGTTATGTGATGTGAAACTGATGATTCAGAAACCATGCACATGAACCTGTTTTAGAAATAACATGTTACTTATTCCTTGTTTGACCAGTCACGTCTATAGGAAGCACTCAGCTGATGACCATGCACTTCTCTTATTATTTATAAACAGACCCTATGCATAAGAACAAGATTCCTAATTGTTTTACTTCATAGCATTGGGAGATTTTAATTAATCTTTTTTTTTGAAAAAAAAAAAGAAAAAAAGTTCCTTATTAAAGGAATTGCAGCTCATTCTTTCAAAGATTTTAATTTTAAGCATTGTTTTTGTAAATGATTTGTTATGGAAGGCTAATACATGCGGGTCCCCTGGTTTTGCTTTGAAATGATTCTTGTGTCAACATTTGTTAATCAAAGGATTTTAAATTTTTTAAAAAAATGAATCTCTCTTATATCAAATCAATATTCTCTGATTCAGAGTTGTATACAATTTTAAACTAATAATTTAGTTGAGTAAATCTTATCATTGTTGCCATGATCAGTATAACCATTCTCTCCTCCCCCCACCCCAATGTTATCACTGTAGTCATTTTTCCATTGTTATAGTTTGTATCATTGTCAGTGAAACCCCTGTGTCCATACCAGCCATTATTCTGTGTGGTCATTATTATTGTAATAAGGGCATGTTCTATTCACTGTGTCGGTCCACGTCAGTCATCCTGTTCATAATAATAAACATTGTTAATAAGTTTGACCGTGTTGGCTTCAATATTTTTTTGCTAGAATGAGTTTTTTTTTTAAAAATAATTTAATGCCAGACTCAACAAACAAACTAGATTGAAGTGCGGCTACAAAAGCTAGTCTCCAAGGCGAACGTAGTCGATATATTGTTGTCGGTTTGTTTATTCTAGAGTGGAAAAAGGAATCAGAAATGCTTCTTTACGTATGAATGTAAAGTGTATACCTGTGATGGTAACATTGTTCAATAGGTGCGCAAACAGTGGCGTAGGAAGAGGGGATTTCTGCCCCGGGCGGATTTTATTTTATATGGCGGGGTGACACTTTCGGCAAACTACGATTTTTTGCAGTGGTTGCAGTAACTCTATATGCGCCGTTGCATGGAAAATAAAATTTCCGTTAACATGTTTCTTCAGTAGCCTGATTAAATAGAACTATTCCCACTTACACTCATAGTAAGTGTTGTTTATTTTGGGGAAATCGAAACAACTTCAATCTTCGAAGTGGCTATTGGTACCCGGGTATCCGAATTTCGGAAATACCGGACCATAACTGATGCTCGAAAAAACCGGGATTGGATTTATGAAAACCGGGTTTTCGATAATCTCGGGATTTCATTTTCAATTGTTAAAAAAAACGTTTTTCGTTAGTTTCCACGTCGTAGTTAAAGCAAGACATATAAATAGTTTATGAGATGTGCAAATCCATCACACCACGTGACTCAAGTTCAAAGCGTGCAGACCGACGGCAGTGGCGTAGCGGGCTTAACTCGCGCCCGGGACACAATACCTTTTTAGCGCCCCCCAATAACTTTTTAGCGCGCCCCCTATTCGAAAACCATACAATCTTATAGTAAAATATACCATTTGGCGCCCCTTTGTGAGTAGCGCCCGGGGCATGATGCCCCCCTTGCCCCCCTCACTACGCCACTGAACGACGGGCTAGATCTGTGTATTCTTATTTGTCAAGAATCATGACGTTGTGACAGTTTTGTTTTTTCATCGTGCGTGTGTAGTGTGTAAATGTTTTCATATTATTGACAATTAAGTGATTGGTACAGTTGAAAAAAAGATCGAAGTTTGACTTCTATTAAGAGTTTGTATGGAAATAATAACACGTTGCACTCAAATCACGGGGTCAAGTTTTATTAAAAAATGTATGTGATTGCTTGATTTCTTTTAAATATGCCAAAAAAACTATTTATTTAAAAATATGAGTAAATCAAATACCTTAAGTTTAAGACAGAAAAATTATATTACTTCTATTTTGTGATAACAATATTAATAACTTATATTCAACTCATAATTGATTATCGAGCTATTTTGTCTCAGGCTGAATTTCCTAGTTTGTCTCTACCGTACCTAGCCAAAAACTAAATGACTGAATGTCCCAATTTGTCTGTATCGTACTTAGCCAAACATTTACATGACAACTTAGCCAAACATTTACATGACAATTTAAACATTAAAAAAAGTTTTACACATCAAACCAATTCGATTGAATTAATAATTTTGGGTTAATGCTTTATTTTCCCAGGCCCAGGTTGATAGAAAGAAATGGGGGACCCTGGAAAAAATAAACCTAAATTTGAAAAGCATATGAAACCATCGGAAACAAACCCATCAGTTTGGCATTATTTCTTGAAAGCTACCGACAGCCTCTCAGCTAAAAGTATTAGATGTAACAAGATACTTAAAACATTATGAGGAACAACTTCAGGCCTTCACTCTCATTTAAAGTCTACACATTCCACTGATTATTTCTAAGGCCAGATTGCGACCAGTTGCGAAAAAATATCGTGGATATTCAAAAGCTTGGTCAGACAGCGCATTGCTCTTTGGAAATATCTTTGAACAATGAAATTGAACATCTTGGATCTGAGCATGATGAACTTGATGATACACGTTCTCTTAAGAGACAATTAGAAATTGAAATACAAAAGAAACTTTAGGCTCAGGATAATACTTCCAGACCAAAGGATGGAGACATTGATACATTGGTAAAAATAGAAATGGCTTTATTTGAGAATGACGGTTCAAGAGGAAAATATCTAGAAATAGCTTATGATAGCCTGAGGTCTATTCCTCCGACCAGTGTGGATTCAGAGCGGGTGTTCTCTTCATCAGGTTACTTTTGTAACCATTTGCGGTCAAAGTTAAGTGATCAAACGTTAGACACGTCGTCATTTTTACTATTTCATTATTTCAATTTGACCAAAGATTTAAAAAACACAAATTATTTTAATATTTGATTAAAAAAACTATTTAAATTTAAAAGTTAAGAATATTATTTTTGTTCGTTTGATTAAAGTCTGAAGATAAACATGTGTGTTAGTGTTATTGTTAAAAGCTTATTAAAAATGAAAATGTGACATTTTTTCTGAATGTTTTTATTTCATTGATAAATCATCACCTCTAATCTCGAATCTCGACTAAAAATTCTCTAAATATCGAAAATACCGGGATTCCGGTATTCGGAAACTTCAATATCGAAAATACCAATTTTGGCCAAAGGACCGGTTTTGCGACCCCTAGACATAATAATAATAATAAAGTTCATTTGAAAAATCACGCTTCATCCCCAAAGGCTCGAAGCGCGGTACAAAAACAAAGCTGGGAGATAATAACTAGCTGAAAAAGATGGTAGACAACTTCACCCCAGAAGGTGTTTGCGAAATAGATGAGTTTTTAAATTTGTCTTGAAGGACTCCAGCGTCTGAGAGCGTCAGGAAGGGTGATGACTTTTCATGAAGGAAATAAAATCATCTAAAATCTGATTACTTTCAATGTTTTTTGTTACATCTTTTTAATGCATGGCATGCATTTAAAATAATAACTTTAAAGGATGAATTACGGCGTACATGGTTTATATAATAGTATTAATAGTCCGGTGTCGAATTTACTCAAAACCCACGGATCATCTCACTTGCCCACACCCTCAAAAGTTAGGCTATTATTTCACAGAACTGCATGATTTATCTGTCACAAATGACTGGGGCAAGGGTACAGAACGGGGCTCCATTGTAATTAAGGTAACTTATGGGATGGGTGGAAATTGCTGTTAGTTTTGGAGAGGCATTGTTGGGAGATCGAGGTTGGGGTTAATAGAGTCGTGCATCTTTTAGATTTGGGGACGTATCTTTCCATGACTTCGCATGATGATTTTGGGGTTAACGACGGGGAATTCTAATTGACCGGAAATTAGGGGGCAGGGGTGGGCTAATAGCATTCTTGGACGACCACCTAAGGAGGTAGAAAATTGTATATAAGATAGAACGCTTGGTGACATAAGGGAGAGAGAGTTAGAGATTCGTGGACAGGGATTATGAAGTTTTAGACGCAGCGTGACTAGACTTAGTTGAGGATAGAAACAGTGATAGACCGTTAGTCAAGTGTTAGAATTAAGGAAGAAACTTTACTAAATTCGTTATGTTCATCAATATCTAAAACTGTGGCTGAGGAGTTGTTTGATCATTCGTCAATGCTCTGTGTTTTCTTCGTTGTACTTCTCAACGTCTGGACTATTGAACCAGCACAGAGAGGAACGGCTCCGTACTATTCACTACACCACCAATACCACTTGGTGCATGACCATAAGTACGGGCCATACCTCATAATACCATCTAATCTGTGACATTATCCCCCCCCCCCCAACCCTTCACCTCAAACACGCTGGCATGATCTGGCTGATAGCGCAGCGTAAAATGAGACTATAAATGGATTTTCTTTATCAATATTATTATTTTGAAGAAAAGTGTTGAAAATCCTTTTATTTTCTTCCATGAAAAATGGTCTTAGTAAAAGCCAGGCTAAGAGTAAGACTCGTGTCGCCTATCGCTGCACACTCCTCTGATTGATCACTTAATTCTAAAGGCAAGGCCTACTCAATAAATAATCTTTCCAGGCCATACTTTTGGAGTAAATTGGAATGTGTATTGTTTTGTTTGCAGTGGCGTATGAAAAGGTTGCAGAAAAAGGGGGGGGGGGTGGTTCGACCCGGATAACACTTTTTATTTTTCTTTATATTACGGTTGAGGCAATTGTAGAGTTTTTTCTTGGATGTGGGGCGGCAAAAATCTTGGCCCGCACAGGGCGGCACTATCCTAGCTGCGCCACTATTGGTTAATCGTTACTTTACCCACAATTTTGGTAATTTTTTAGCTAGTGGCCTACTAACTTTAATCTTCCATTTTAATTAAGTTCTGCCACTAGAGTCACACGCGTAGCCTACTAATCTTACTAGGACTATGAATGAATAAACCCTTAGTCTTAGCCTAAGCTAAGCCTGCCTAAGGGCAAGGCATACGAATATGCACTAAATATACATTAATTCTTTCCGTTTCAGTCGTTTCTCTCTTAAAAAAAACAACTTTATATTATCTTCGCTTTTGTTTGTGGCTGACTGACTGGCTGGATGCCAAAATCTTCTGGACGGCTAATTGGCCCACTTCCCGTCAAGCAATTGAGCTGAAACTTGACACATAGAGTCAATGTCGATGACAAAACATTCTATCATATTTTCAGCACCAACCCCCCAAAAATCCCCTTTTTATGTTTTTCAAGGGGAAGATAAAAGGAAATTCCCGATGACTGCGCTAAATGAGATTATTTAAAAATAAAATATTACATTTTATAAAGTAAAGCTTTAATTTATAAGAATCATGTTGTGTTTAGTGGTTGTTTAATTTAAAATTATCTTAACAACAACCTTGGATAACTTTTGTTGGAACTGTCCAGCCTTGGAATATTTTTTTATAAGACCGAATACAAAATAAAACATGTCAGTTAAATAAACGCTCAATCAAAGATAATAAAAATCGAAATTATTAATAAAGATTTTGCCGAATTTATTGGTAACACGGAAGATAACTCTTATATTTGAAAGGATTATTCATATTTTACTATTCATATGGATTGTTACATTTGCTTGATTCCGCCTACGGTGATATACTGAATGAAATGAAATAACCTGGATAGGCCCACTTCATAAGATCGTAAGGGGAATAAATGATAAAAGCTAACGTAAAATTGGCTACTCAATATTTATTTACTATTTTATAACCAGTTAAATCTACGACTAATTACATGACTACGGCGTAGTCTATGCCCTACTAACTGCCCAAAAATGTTAAATTCAAATAATTATGTGTCACTGTTAGTAACTGATAGCTATCCTTGTAGTTGTAGTAGTTAAGTAATAAACGGCTAATGTCTAGTTATGGAGTCATGCCATCATTTTCGTGTTTTGTTATGTTGCTGATGACTTTAGGGTTCAGGTTAGGTTTATTTAGGGTTCAGTTAGGGTAAGGGCAAGGGATAGATTTAGGGTTCAGGTCGGTTAGGGTGAGGGATACATTTAGGAAGTTTTTTCATTATTTTAAACGTTTTATTCTTAATTTTACGGGTGGTGTCAACCAAGATGGCGGCCATGGTAAAAAACGCGGACCCATCTCTCGAAATTTACCCTATTAGTACTATTACTATTACAGTGTATTTACACTTGATGACTTAATTAATACTTAATTAATGAAAGATTTTGTTTTCTCATTTTGCACATATTTAACTTCTCCCTTGCTTTAGGCTTTAGGGAAGTGCCTACCTTATACTTATAAGAATATGCCTTATTTTATTTTTCAAAAATATAAATTTGATATTTTTAAATGTTAAAATTAAATTTTAACAGTTCATAAGATAAAATTAATATATATTATATTTTTCAAAACTATTTGGTCCCAGAACCTACTAACTGTTTATACTGTATTTGAATTCTATTTGAATTTCCTACACTTACACCTACTACAAGTTAAATTCATTTTCCTTACAGAAAACAAGACTGAGTTTGACAAGTTTTGAACCACATACTGTAAATGGTCTTTGGTCTATCTGTTAATTTACCTTTAAGGTAACCTCTCTTGATTGCTTGATGCAGGTGTAGGAAATGCGTTTATGCAGGAGATCTAAGGCTAACAGATACTTTTTTATATTTTTTATCTTATTGATAATATTTTTCTACTTTTCCATTTATCAAAATTTGACAAGTAGAGATGGCATCAAGAGAGATGAAAATGAATTATTGGAAAATGTAGTTTCTGCTCAGAAATTTAAAGGACCTATTACAGCAAATAATATAGGAGAAAGGTTAGCCATTATTATCAGGGAATATGAAGATTTTGAAAATGCATTGGTGAACACAACAGATTCTATCCAGGGAGCTCTTGGAAATGTTCCAATTTTCATCTTAGCTGATCATCTTCCCTATCCACCTCTTAAGTTAAATCCCAAAGGCACTGCAAAGGTTATCACTCTTTCCAGTAACTTGAACAAAAACTATAGCAGTGCTTGCCCACTGCATTTCATAAATACACAGTATGTGCTTATTTTACCAGATGCTGTGAAGTTGAGAAACTTGGAGCAAATAATATACTATATGCATTTCTTAAAAGCAAAGAAAAAGACAGATGCCATTGCTATTCCCATTGGAGATACCAGGCTTCAGTGCAGTGGTCTTTATGTTGATCTTAAGCGATGGACACTTTCACTGAAAGCCAACCTTTCAGATGCATCATTATATTGTCCTCTTGTGACAGGTGCTCAAGCCCTGTTAATGGAAACTAAAGTCTTTAAGTCTCTCCCAGAACCTTTCGCCAGGCCATTTCCATTTACATTCTATGTCCAAGCCAAAGCTGCCAATTTATTAGTAAGAATAACAAAAGGTGAAAAGTTAGCCCCAGTCACCAAACTGTACTTGGATCCTCACAATAATTGGAAACACAAGCGAGCCGAAGCCGAGCGACTGGATTCATTTTACAAGAGTGTGGGTATTAAACAAGAAATTCTCCATAACAATATGACCAGATTTTATGGATGTGACAAAGATAAACCACGTTGCTTTGGAACAATTGTGAATGACATGCCAGATTACCTGTATGAAGGGAGGTGGACACCACCATGTTGCCTGAAAGCACTGAGGGAGACAGCAAAACATGTGTTTACCACACTTGAAAATTGTCATGTTCGTTACTGGCTTGAGGGTGGCAGTTTGCTGGGTGCTGTACGCTTAAAGGATATTATCCCATGGGATTATGATGTTGATATAGGGATTTACAGAGAAGATTTAAGTAATTGTGGAGCCCTTGTTGATACAAAAAACGGAGCCTACACAGATGATTTAGGATTTGTTTGGGAAAAAGCTGTAGAAGGGGAGTTTTATCGTGTGCAATATTCAGCAGTTAATCACCTGCACGTGGATATTTATCCTTTTTACTCCAAACATGGAGTCATGACCAAAGACTCTTGGTTACTCACTCATAGACAGGATGTGGAATTTCCAGAGAGATTCTTGCTGCCACTGACTAGGATAGAGTTTGCTGGAGTAATGACGTATGCACCAAATAATGTAAAGGAATTCCTTGAGTATAAATTTGGAGAAGGAGTTATAGAAAATCCCAAGTATCCTAACTTACAAAATCCTGTGTGAATTGTTTTTTTTAACCCACTTGATATTTTTCCTTTAAATATTCTCTAGAATTAATTAGTTTTAATCTTAAAAATTACAATTACAATGGAAAGATCACTAAAGTAGATATTACATTTATTAATTTATTGCTTTTTGATGATATACCTATGTACAAAAGTCTTAGCACTCAGTTCATAAATTTCTCATGTTTTTATGCAAGGTGACAAAAAATGCATGCTTCTGTGAATGAATCTCATTCAGTAAGCAGTTTTATCATTTTGATAATTAACAGTCCTTAAGTTTGCATATAATTTAATTGTAAAATTGCTTTCATTATGTATGTTCTATATGTTTACTAATTTAGGCACTGGGAAAATAAAAAAAGCAACTGCAGGCAGAGCCAGCCTCTTATTTTTTTAAACATGTACTGGGAAATGAGAAAAAGAGATTGCCTAGGAGCAGTACCCTCAAAGACTGCATACTCTATTTCGTGACCCTTTCATTTTCAGAATAATTTTATACCTTTACTCCCGTAACCTAAATTATAGTTCTATAAATACTATAATCATAATAATAGGGATAACTTATGAAAATAATATTGTCACAGGTATTAATATGATTGTGAGAATCACTAATAAGAGATTACTAAGCAGAGTTAAGACCCTGTGTTCCACGTGCATTATAGCGCGAGGGGGTGGTCATCTTTGACGGATAAGACTGACCAATCAGGTTGCTTGATTTGGTCACTTGGTTTCGGAGCGAAAGATTGTCTTTGAAAGGGGATTCGAGGTGTTAACTTTAACGTGAGAGGAGATAAGATTCTGTGGTTGAACAAGGGGTAGAACGATTCGCGTGAAGATGGGGGGATTTTCGAGACAGGGAAGTGAGTACGAAATATTCCGTATCCGGAAATTTGATCGAAAGAAATTTCGTCGACGGAAAATTGATCGACGGAAATTTGATCAAACGGAAATTTGGTAGAATCTTTTTTTTAGTTTATACGTTAAAATTGTGCGCCAAATTTCTTTTTCAACGCATTATTTTGTTTTACTATATAGTATAGTGCGTTCAAAAAGAAATTTGACGAAAATTTTAACGTCTGAACTGAAAAATATATTCGACCAAATTTTCTGTTCGATCAAATTTCCGTCGATCAATTTTCCGTCGACGAAATTTCTTTCGATCAAATTTCCGCTAACCGAAATATTCAATGATTCAAAGTGGTGTATTAAATTAAATCGCCTTTTCTGTGAACACTTATATATTCTATTTGGATAATGTAAACGCCTGAACAACAAAATAAAGTCACTAAATGAACGTACACTGCAAGTTATTATAATTGTGACAAGTATAATGAACGACTAGAAAAACTATGATTATTTTTTTTTCACAATAGGCAGTTCCAAGCAGAATACATAGGCCAACTATTTAATCGCCAGCTGGTAAATTTGACAATTTTTTGGTGCAACTCTTAGTCACAACAGTAATATTTATTCCATCGTTCGCCTTTGCACGTTTCCATGTGTGTGTGGGTGGGTGGGTTAAAATATAATATTTTGGCTACGCCAGAATTTTCTATTTCGGGGCCCTTACGGAATTATGTTTTTTTTCCCCTGGCGCTTTGTTTCAAATTTTAATATCTACACTTCAGAATAGCGAATATCTTTCTGCTTGATGAAAGTTAAAGGGCTGGGTTTAAAAAACAACAACAATATATGACACGTATGTGGGTCTCTCGGCGTCATTTAGCTTCTGCAAACAGTAATTACTCAAGTGATCTAACGGTTTGCTCCAAGTGACCTAACGGTTTGCTCCAAGTGATCTAACGGTTTGCTCCAAGTGACCTAACGGTTTGCTCCAAGTGACTTAACGGTTTGCTCCAAGGGACCTAACGGTTTGCTCCAAGGGACCTAACGGTTTGCTCCAAAGGACCTAACGGTTCGCTCCAAGTGACCTAACGGTTTGCTCAAGGTCCGCTAGATTTCGTGTCATGTCCCTCTGGATTGAGAGGTGGAAAAAATCATTTAAAAATAAAATTGTGTAATATTTCTCGACGCCCCTGTGAGACAGCAGCGGCTCAGATTTTGATGACCAGTGGGCTACGCCGAGCTCACATCGGAGAAAACCCGTGACACACTTTAAAATAGTTTACTATGACGTTATTACATGGTTTGTTTTGTTGCGGCGGGGGGGGGGGGGGGGTGTAAATTTAATCTTGTTTTCAATATGTTAGGAAATTTACCGGCTTATAATATAAATATGAGGAGTAAATTAGAACCATCCAGAAAATAATATCTAGAAATTTCGTCACCTGATAGAATTCTTGTTGAACCAATAGAAGCTATTCGATCGTAAACAAGCCTTTCCCAATCAAGGGAGGGGTGGGTAAATGGATTAGCGCTACACATTTAATTGGTGTAGTCAATATCGAAACTCATGAGGGGGGGGAATGGTAAGGCTAAATGCCACAGCTTATGGTGAACAAAAATATGTAAACACAGTGGCTATGACAGCCTATAGTGCGCCGTTAGTTGGGGGAGTCAGCGCAGGTCGACAATATGAGTGCTAGGCCTACACGAATTAAATGTAATTTTCTTAACATCATCACGGGGACCTTCTTCTTTGTAGTTCTACCAATGTGGGGAGGGCAAAGATTTGGGTGGGGGGGGGGGTATTAAACGTTTTTGGGGGCTAGGGTTGGACAAAAAAGGTTGGTGAAACACTGCCGTACAACGTGTTAAAAATTTCGAGGCTAGTTTTATATCCAGCTGTTTGGCTCAGCCGACAAATAGTCATAAACCAATTGAGACACACCAACGGATGAAGACAAGTGCGAACGGTGGACAAAACTTGACACTAATAACAGAGCTGTCACGTGACTTTTGGAGATCCCTTGACACTTTTCGTGTTTGTGCGCCCCCCCCCCCCCCCCCCAAAAAAAAAGAAAAAAACAACTGCATTTTAAGTTGATCGTCTACATTTGATTCCACATTACAAGTTAACAACGTTGGGACCTTTAAATATCTGAGGACGCCTGCAGCCGCAGACAGTATCAGACAGCAGCAGACAGTAGCAGGGTCCATGCAACTGCCCTACCCGTTATAATATACCGTTACTTAGAATGACCTGTTACTTTGCTGGAAAAAGAAGTTATACACAAATTTTTAAATTGTTTGCTAAAGTCGCACGAGGGACATTTAAATTTTGTGAATACTTTTAGCGTAAAATTAAAATTGAAGGATGATTTGTTATATTTATTCTGAATTCAACTCACAAAAAATCGTCTTAATTTTTTATTTATTAATTTTAAAGCTACAATTATTATTTTTTATATTTAATTCAATGTTTACTTTACTCAGAAAGCCAAATGGCAACTCGACCACATGCACGCAACGAGAGAACCTTTTTGGATTATTTATTGTAGCTGAAAAATCTGTTGTTTTTTTTTTTGGTAGGCTGCTCTCGTTAGTTTTATGGTTCAGCTGTTTATAAGTTTATAAGCTGTATCGGAAATACCCGGAAGTTGAAGGCCTTGATTGTAATGCTCAGCTTTTGTTTATCTTTGATAATGCCCTGTCAGATTTTTCATAAGTTATGACCCTCAAATGAGGGATGTAAAACTGACGTCGTCTATAAATGTGGGCCAATACAGATGCATATGATTGACAGATGCCTGTACAGTTCATTGGAGGAGCAGAGCGCCTATAGCCATGAACTCGGTTCTTCCACTCATCCTGGCGATGCTAGCAGTCACCGACGCAGGTATGCCATCAAATGCAATGTATTCCTTAATTATGTTTTTAAACTCTAGTCGTTAGAAAGCATTTGAATGTCAATAAATAAAAAAGCTAAAATTAAGAAAATTCCTCTTCCCGCAAAAAATTTATTGATTGTTTTATGTTTGACATATGCACATTACATACACCGCGCGCGTTCTATTTTAGTTGTTAAAGTGGTTTAAACTATCCCCCAAGTTATTCGTACCGGCAGTGCTGTCGCGAGCGCCCCACAACCCCCTGCGTCTGCAGGGGGCTTCGACAATTTAGGGGGACACAGCTGTGATCATATGGAGAAAACGTAACTATCAAGTTTGATTGCAGGGTATACACAACCTAAAAGGGGCGGGGACCCTCCAAAATTGACGCGACAGCACTGCTCATCACAGACAGTGTCAATTATCACCCATAAAAGACCTATTACGTCTCATAAGTTTAAGACTTATTTTTAAGAATGGAAACTAATCTATTTTTTGTATGCAGCACTGCAGATTGCGGTAAATCCGGGGACTTTGCAGTTTGGCAATTCCAGAAATCTAAACATCAGATGCTCCTATTCCAAAGAACACCTTCCAACCAATTCAAGGCTCCACTACTTATTCATCTCGTTTGCCAGCAACGACGAGAAGCCCGTGTTTAAGTACCTGGCGTCGATCAGCATAGTGGACGGGTTGGATAAAGACACCGAGGCTGCAGCGGCAGGTAACATCAACAACACCATCGGCGAAGAATCATGGCTCAGTCTAACTTGGTCGTACCCATTTTTTAACCGGGTCGGGTTGTACAAATGTGTGGCGAACAGTTTGTCTTTAAGGGGAGACGTAAGCACGGTGTCTAAAATTGTCGAAGTCCAGGGGGTGAAACAGTTTGAAGCGTCTCTGTTTAATGTTATTCAGAATCAGTCAATAGACTTAGAGCAGTTAAAAACTGATAAAGAGCTCCTGTTTAATGCTATCCAGAAACAGTCAAGGGACCTTGAGCAGTTAAAAACGGATGGAGGGTTATTGAAAGCCTCGTATTTGAAATTAAAATCTCGCTTTGACAGCGCCAAGCAGGCCCATTTCTCGATGTCCCCTGTACACAATGGCAGGCGCTATTACCTGTCACGCGCATCCAATGTTTTGGTGGCCAACGAAGTGGACGCGGTATGTGCGCTCTATGGTGGGTATCTTGCGGAGGTGGACGACGACGCCGAGTTTCAGTTCATCAAGTCATTTCTAACGGCTCACCCTCAATACACCGGCGTGCTGTGCAGCGGGACAGACGAGGGAAATGAAGGTCATTGGGTTAACTTCAGAAGCAAGGCCCAGGTCAACTACATTAGATGGGGTCCACGTGATCCGAACGGTGGGAGAAATGAAAATTGTCTTTACTTTTGGCAAACAGGGGGATTGTACATGGCTGATTGGATTTGTCCTCGTGGATATGTTGGTAATCATGATCTTGGCTATCTCTGTGAAATTCCTGAATAAATAAATGATTCAAAAGAACTTATTTTTTTTATATTTTTTATTTAATTATTATTTTTTTTTTGTCTAGCGTTAAGCGCAATGTTCTTTAAGGCACGTATAAAACAATGCACTATTTTTTTATTATTTCTGAAACCAAATAATAATCAACATATTATTTGTAAATTTAATTAAAAATATAGTTACAGCGATCAGTGGCGTAGTGAGGGGGGGGGACAAGGGGGGCATCATGCCCCGGGCGCTACTCACAAAGGGGCGCCAAATGGTATATTTTACTATAATATTGTATGGTTTTCGAATGGGGAGGGCGCTAAAAAGGTATTAGGGGGCGCTAAAATGGTATTGTGCCCCGGGCGCGAGTTAAGCTCGCTACGCCACTGACAGCGATACGCTCCACAGAGAGTACTCTGTACTTTAAATATATTGGGAACATACACTATAGGACAATATCACAATAATTGATAAATATAAAGATCACTCACAATTTTTCGGCTTTTTTATATGTGCTCTGAACTATATGTGCTCTAAACTATATGTGCTCTGAACTATATGTGAACGAAACCTGCACTTTTAAAAGTCATTGTCTTAAGCTGAATGTCTCGAATCGTCGGGCACTTACACTGCTGAAGGAGAAAATGTTAAAATACTGTTAAAATTACAGTGCACGGAAAATGTCGGTGAAAGTGTATTGCTGAAATATTATCGAATTACATTGAGTCCAGGATATATTTTGTGATTCGTATGTCTCTCCTGTTATTAATGTTTTAGTTTTCTAAGTACATTGGTAACTCGACATACGAGTGCCCTAAAATACGAGATTTTTTAGATACGAGCCGTCGAGCGAGCGATGTTTTGCTTTGAGATTGAGATACGAGGAACCGTATCAGCGGGTCGGCCGGCTGCAGTGACGAAAATTAAGCGAAAGTAACAAAAAAATTGTACAGAAGCATTTAAGTTCAATTAAGTTCAGTGAAGTTCCATTAATTTTAGGGATAAAGTGTAGCACTACGAGTGTAACGAGTAAGTAAATGAAAGTGACAGAAAGAGTTAAGCATTAACAGTGTAGCGAGTAAATGTAAAAAGTGAAGCCTCCACCTTACACCTCCGCCAGCATCTTCCGTTAGCTCAAGTCGGCTGATTTCCAAGGTAAATACACTTTATAAAACCAGTTTTTTTCTTTACATTCTCTTTTATGTTTTTATACAACATTTGTCATATAGAAATACATTTTTCTTATTCAAAACACGTGACAAAAATAACTGGGGTGGCATTTTGGGGGCTGGAACGGATTAATGGCATTTCTATTAATTTCAATGGGGAAAATTGCTTTGAGATACGAGCAAATAGACATACGAGCAAGGTTAATGAAACGAATTAAATTCGTAGCTCGAGGTACCACAGTATTAGCATTTCCACTTTCAAATGAAGGCACCTACCGGTATGTGCATAAAATATTTACCACGCTAAAAGAGCAATATTCTCAATGCTCGCATCGTCTACACATCTAGTGCCTGAGCCATAAAATATATTTATCTAATTTGAAGGAAAAAATAATCATGGGTTTGAGAGTTTTGTTGAAACATTCTTTAATCACAACAAAGACATTCAGAATAACAACCTAAAACAAGCTGAAGTGTACGCCGTAAAAAAAAAAACTCAACTAAGTCGAGGCTCGCATGTCACGACAAACATACAGCCAGGGCCGGATTTACAGGCAGGCCGACTAGGCCGTGCCATAGGGGCCCCGCGAAATAAGGGGCCCCAAAATTGGGAGTAGTATATTAAAAAAAAATAATTTTTGAATAAAAAAAAACTTAGCAATATTTTTTTTATTTTTCAAAATGGGGCCTCAAAGTTTTGTTGGCCCAGGGCCCCTAAAATCGTAAATCCGGCCCTGCATACAGTGTAATAATATAAATTGATGTTTCCATTTCAATTACCGAAAACGACTGCCCACTACTGGTTGAAAAGTGCACATGCAACTTTCCTTGTCACCCAGAGTTATCGTTCATACCGGGGAGTACAAAGAACGTACAAAGATGGCTGCTCACATCAACAAAGATGGCTGCTCACATGGCGAAAACAGCATTTGAGACCTGGCGAGTTGAGGAAATTAAGAAATATTTACGGGAATTGCATCAGCCGGTATCTGGAAATAAAGCAGAACTTGTAGATCGGGCACGCGGCTGTGTAGCGTTGCGAATTTGTGGGGGGGGGGGGGGGGGGGAGGGAAACGTTTGTATCTGAGACATTTTTCTAATTTCTAGGCGAAAAAGATTAACAAGGGCAAAAACCCCTACCTTTTCAGGAAGTTGCAGTTCCCTATAGGCGTTCAAGCTATGGTAGTATATCAACACTGTAAATTTTCGCGCATAATTTAAATGGATGGCTCCTAACAATAGCTTCATTTTTAAGTATAGGCATCGGGCCTTTAAGATTCAAAATGCAAAAACAATAAATAAATAAAAGCACAATTTGTATGGGTCACCTGTACCATGGAAACTCCGCCCCCACTACAACACCTGCACCATGGAACACCCCCCCCCCAACAACTACAACAGAAAATTTCAGTTTTTTCTCTTTTCTTAATTTGTTTGTACCACCATTGTGGCACCAAAGAGGATTTAACTCAGCGGTGTTCTGGTGCCGGTTCGTTTCGGTTCCGGTGAACCGATTGTTACAATTTGACTATTCTTTCAAATCATTTGTTAAAACGGTCAAATTTAAGATTTATAAGAGCACTATGCAAAATGAGTTGTCGTCGGCATCGAGTCTATGTGCCAAGTTTCAGCTCGATAGGATGACCGGGAAGTAGGTCAATTAGACTTCCGAAGATTTTTTTGCCGCCACAAAGAACGCGCGAACACATGCGAAGTTAATCTAAAGGATTTAAAAATACCCCCACGTTGTGCGCGTGAGGAGTAGCCTTGGAAGCTGACCCTATGTAGCGTGAGGAGGAGCCTTGGAAGCTGACCCTATGTAGCGTGAGGAGGAGCCTTGGAAGCTGACCCTATGTAGCGTGAGGAGTAGCCTTGGAAGCTGAACCTATGTAGCATGAAGAGGAGCCTTGGAAGCTGAACCTATGTAGCATGAAGAGGAGCCTTGGAAGCTGACCCTATGTAGCGTGAGGAGTAGCCTTGGAAGCTGACCCTATGTAGCGTGAGGAGTAGCCTTGGAAGCTGACCCTATGTAGCATGAGGAGTAGCCTTGGAAGCTGACCCTATGTAGCATGAAGAGGAGCCTTGGAAGCTGAACCTATGTAGCGTGA
The DNA here is from genome assembly GCA_964017045.1 of Omphiscola glabra. Taxonomy (NCBI): domain Eukaryota; kingdom Metazoa; phylum Mollusca; class Gastropoda; family Lymnaeidae; genus Omphiscola; species Omphiscola glabra. The sequence goes on along the minus strand of OZ024794.1, from coordinate 30,609,676 downwards.
GGAGTAGCCTTGGAAGCTGACCCTATGTAGCGTGAGGAGGAGCCTTGGAAGCTGACCCTATGTAGCGTGAGGAGGAGCCTTGGAAGCTGACCCTATGTAGCGTGAGGAGTAGCCTTGGAAGCTGACCCTATGTAGCGTGAGGAGGAGCCTTGGAAGCGGACCCTATGTAGCGTGAGGAGGAGCCTTGGAAGCTGACCCTATGTAGCGTGAGGAGGAGCCTTGGAAGCTGACCCTATGTAGCGTGAGGAGGAGCCTTGGAAGCGGACCCTATGTAGCGTGAGGAGGAGCCTTGGAAGCTGACCCTATGTAGCGGGAGGAGGAGGCTTGGAAGCGGACCCTATGTAGCGTGAGGAGGAGCCTTGGAAGCGGACCCTATGTAGCGTGAGGAGGAGCCTTGGAAGCTGAACCTATGTAGCATGAAGAGGAGCCTTGGAAGCTGACCCTATGTAGCATGAAGAGGAGCCTTGGAAGCTGAACCTATGTAGCATGAAGAGGAGCCTTGGAAGCTGACCCTATGTAGCGTGAGGAGGAGGCTTGGAAGCTGACCCTATGTAGCGTGAGGAGTAGCCTTGGAAGCTGACCCTATGTAGCGTGAGGAGGAGCCTTGGAAGCTGACCCTATGTAGCGTGAGGAGGAGCCTTGGAAGCTGACCCTATGTAGCGTGAGGAGTAGCCTTGGAAGCTGACCCTATGTAGCGTGAGGAGGAGCCTTGGAAGCTGACCCTATGTAGCGTGAGGAGGAGCCTTGGAAGCTGACCCTATGTAGCGTGAGGAGTAGCCTTGGAAGCTGACCCTATGTAGCGTGAGGAGGAGCCTTGGAAGCGGACCCTATGTAGCGTGAGGAGGAGCCTTGGAAGCTGACCCTATGTAGCGTGAGGAGGAGCCTTGGAAGCTGACCCTATGTAGCGTGAGGAGGAGCCTTGGAAGCGGACCCTATGTAGCGTGAGGAGGAGCCTTGGAAGCTGACCCTATGTAGCGTGAGGAGGAGGCTTGGAAGCGGACCCTATGTAGCGTGAGGAGGAGCCTTGGAAGCGGACCCTATGTAGCGTGAGGAGGAGCCTTGGAAGCTGAACCTATGTAGCATGAAGAGGAGCCTTGGAAGCTGACCCTATGTAGCATGAAGAGGAGCCTTGGAAGCTGAACCTATGTAGCATGAAGAGGAGCCTTGGAAGCTGACCCTATGTAGCGTGAGGAGGAGGCTTGGAAGCTGACCCTATGTAGCGTGAGGAGTAGCCTTGGAAGCTGACCCTATGTAGCGTGAGGAGGAGCCTTGGAAGCTGACCCTATGTAGCGTGAGGAGGAGCCTTGGAAGCTGACCCTATGTAGCGTGAGGAGTAGCCTTGGAAGCTGACCCTATGTAGCGTGAGGAGGAGCCTTGGAAGCTGACCCTATGTAGCGTGAGGAGGAGCCTTGGAAGCTGACCCTATGTAGCGTGAGGAGTAGCCTTGGAAGCTGACCCTATGTAGCGTGAGGAGTAGCCTTGGAAGCTGACCCTATGTAGCATGAAGAGGAGCCTTGGAAGCTGACCCTATGTAGCATGAAGAGGAGCCTTGGAAGCTGACCCTATGTAGCGTGAGGAGTAGCCTTGGAAGCTGACCCTATGTAGCGTGAGGAGGAGCCTTGGAAGCTGAACCTATGTACAAGATTAAAGTATAAAGAAACGCGGAACCTGTCATTTTGAAGACTACACAAAATAAGACCAAACTAATTAAATTTCTAAAGCATTTTTTCACGTTACAAGATCGCGTCTAAACGGAAAAACAAAAAAACAAAAAAACAGTAATTTAAAAAAAAAATAAAAATAATTTTAATAAAATAATAATTTTTTTAAGGGTGGGAGCGATTTTGGAAAAGTCCAGATTACAGTTGGAGGGCGACTGAATCTGAATGACCAAAAGGAAAAGCACTTATATGCCATAATTTTCGACCCCTTTAATGTAAAAAAAAAATGGTAACATTTTTTCTCTGACACACCTGCACTCCGAAGGGGACACACTGCAGACCATGGTAATAAGAAAAGAATTATGTGTGTAATTTTGTTGGAACACCTATCAAACGTTGTAATGAAGCACTCGAATCTCAAAACATAAACATATAAATTTAAATCAAAAATTTATATTTTTTTAAAAATGAAGCATACCTAATTAAAAGAATTGTCAAAAATGTGTTGTTTAATGTATCACACATAAATGCGTGAGTTTTGAGAGCTTCGTGTAAATTAGAGGCCAACCGAATTTCAGTTTCAGCCCCGAAAGTTGCCATTTCATCACTTTAGGTGTAGTTTCGGTTTGGGTCGAAACAGAAAAGTTAATTTTCGGTAATGGCCGAAAGTGATTAAGGCTTTCAGTCATTTAAAAGAAGTCAGACTGTTCTAATCTGTCGGCCGGCACCACGATATTCGTTGTTTCTCGACTTCTTGCTGTCATCGTATGATAAATGACTAATCCTCTGCAAACACTGCTCACAGATGCATGATGACCTACTTATCTAATATTTCCCAAAATAAAATTTCAAGTAGGCTAAATCATAGGTTAATAGTTTGTTTTTTTGTGGAAAAACCCAAGGGTATGGCAATATTGGTATTAATATTTTTTATTTATTTTTTCAAAAATAAAATTTGGGAACCCTAGGTTTATTCAATTCATTAATTTGTGACATTAATTTTGATTTATCGTTATCTTGCTCATTATTGTTGTCAAAGGCAAAGCAGTGGCGTAGCGAGCTTAACTCGCGCCCGGGGCACAATACCTTTTTAGCGCCCCCAATACCTTTTTAGCGCCCCCCCCCCTATTCGAAAACCATACAATATTATAGTAAAATATACCATTTGGCGCCCCTTTGTGAGTAGCGCCCGGGGCATGATCCCCCCCCCCCTTGGCACCCCCCTCACTACGCCACTGAGGCAAAGATAATAAGTATTGTGGGGAAAAAATTCAACGAAGTGGTAACATCTCCATTATTATTTATTTTGTTTTAATTAATTTTAAAATAGAGATAAAAATTAGGCAACCTTACGCTGATTAAATTCATGAAATTCTTGAAATGCATCTTTATCATGCTGTTAAACATTCTCATTGACGAAATAAATATATTCCTAAAAAATTAGTCACGTGAATGGACACAAATGTAAAAAAAAAAAAAAAAAGAGAGAATAGTGAAACATTAAGTAATATTATTTGAAAAAAATAATTCTTTATTTCAATTTGGAATATTTACTAAAATTAGGTTTAAATAAGCCATTAATTTAAATCATAAGCCTACACACACGCATGCATGCACGTATCACTTTTTTTTGTATAATAATTATGTAGTAGGCCTGCTGTATTAACATACTAAACGTGGCTCAACATTCGTACAACTTCCTTCAATCTGGGTCAAACATAAAAGTAACCTGATCATTGCAGGTTAAGCTAATCATTTAGGGGTCGTCCAATGCATGATCATTGCAGGTTAAGCTAAACGTTTAGATGTCGTCCAATGACAATTTTATGGGATAGCTGGGGCTGATTTCCCATTATATGACACTCAAGGAACAAGTCATGAGGGTTCAAAAGTCACAACAAAAGTCACAACAAAAGTCACAACAAAAGTTACAACAAAAGTCACAACAAAAGTCACAACAACAAAAGTCACAACAAAAGTCACAACAAAAGTCACAACAAAAGTCACAACAAAAGTCACAACAAAATGTTCAACGACTTCAAGCCCAATATGTGTTTGAAGAACCTTGAACTGGAGAGTTTTCCATAGAAGAGAGATTTCCGACGTTTGCTGATCGGTAACAAAAACTGAACCTGGTGTGGCCGAAGCTGTCATTTATTAAAAACGCCGCGGCCCTGGATATGACATCGCCGGAAAGTATAAAGGAGTTCATTCAATTTTTCTCAGGCAAAATCCAAGTGTTATGTAGCGTTCTATGGTCTTATACATTTAATCTGTTATAAGATTCGGCTCGTTAAATGGGCAATACGTAACAAAGGACTGAAAACAAGTCAACAAAGAAAAAGGATTACAAAGAAGGTGATGCTAACAGTAATCAATTTAATTATACTATTAATTTTATGTTAAAAATACAAAATCTTATAGGCAGACATAAAAACTATATCAACTCACACCATATCAAGGGAAAATGTACAATCCTCGAAAGTTACACATATTAAGATTACCCACTAAAAATGAAGAGTACAATCTTTTAACTATAACAGTACGTCTCGTAAATGTCTCGGGAAAAATAGTAAAAATCAGTCTCCTGTTTGGAAAGTTACCGGCTAATATATTATATATATATTAGGGTGTAAGTTAGAACCATCCTGAAAATAAAATCTAGAAATTGCGTCCCCCGACAGCCTTCTTTTAAACAAATAGAGCGATTTCCATCGTAAACAATCTTTTTCTCAATCAAGGGAGGGGTGGGTAAAAGGATTAGCGCTACACATTTAATTGGTGACGTCATTACCAAAACAAAACTTCTTATATGTATCATAAACACAATTCCCAAGTCTTCTTATCCGCTTCTAAAGATCAAATTTCCGTTCGATCAAACTTCCGTCGATCCATTTTCTGTCGACGAAATTTCTTTCAAACAAATTTCCGGTAACCGAAAAATAACTCACCAAACATATCCGTACATGCAATGACAGACAAATACTTGGTATAGAAGTTACGCTTGAACAGTAGTAAATTTCACCTACTCTACAAAATATATTAAATTAAAAAAAAAAATCACGATTAGGAATAGGATTGAAGAGCATGCTATTGGAAACGTCAGCCGAAAAGGAGTAAAGACAATCAGATCTAGGACTCAGGACGTAGATCAGAGAGGCGAAACATGATCTCAGTGATAATGTGATGCTTGCCTTTAGAATGGATGCATCCATGCTTTCTGATGATAGTGTGATGCTTGGCTCTACGATGATTGCGTCTAAGCTTTCTGATGATAGTGTGACGCTTGGCTTTACGATGATTGCGTCTAAGCTTTCTGTTGAGGAAATTAAAAATAAAATGGAAAAACATATATACTTTTGAAATTTTAGAAGTATCCAAACGGAAATTATGAATTTAATCTTCAACTTTTCTTCCGTTGACAGTGACAGTGGATGAAAGTACGGATATTTCTGTCAATGAATGTACGGATATGTCTGTCAATGAAAGTACGGATATTTCTGTCAATGTATGTTTGGATATATCTGTTAATGAATTTATGGATATTTCTGTCAATGAATGTATGGATATGTCTGTCAATGAATGTATAGATATGTCTGACAATGAATTTAGAGATATTTCTGTCAATGAATGTATGGGTATTTAATCTAGCGGTCTTGGTGCAAACAATATATGTAGCCGAGTAGATTTTTATTAAAAATTCAGGAAATGATGCCTTGAAAACTCTGTCTAATTGAGCCATTGAAAACTATAGTAAAATGTGATCTTGAAAACTCTGTCTAATTGAGGTATTGAAAACTATAGTTAAATGTGATCTTGAAAACTCTGTCTAATTGAGGTATTGAAAAATATAGTTAAATATTATCTTGAAAACTCTGTCTAATTGAGGTATTGAAAAATATAGTTAAATATGATCTTGAAAACTCTGTCTAATTGAGGTATTGAAAAATATAGTTAAATATTATCTTGAAAACTCTGTCTAATTGAGGTATTGAAAAATATAGTTAAATGAGATCTTGAAAACTCTAGCTCTTATTTAAACACAGCAAAACAACTAAGTAATAATAAAGCGCCATTTGTTACAATACTATTTCAACTTTAAGGCATCTATATTTTATAATATCATTCGATAAACTATATTTTAAGAGAACTTTATTTTTACTGTTGAAATATATTATTTAATTATTTTTTTAAAAATAATATATTTATTGCATTTCTAATATATAGTTTTATTTATTTGGAATACATATTATTGAATTAAATTAGCCTAATTGATTCCCGGATTTTTAAAGTGTATCACCCACTACAGCAACACACATAAATGTAAAAATATGATTCAATCCATAGCTTATTTGCTCTTGCGCTAGGGAAGACGCGAGCACCCTGGAAATACAACGATTTGTTTAAGAAAGTAGGAGTTTGTTCCCATGTAGTTCATATGAAAGGGAGGCACTAATTTCATCCGATGAACGGTTTCCTACAGCTAGCAATTTAAAAAAAAAAAAAAAGAATTTAGTGAAATTTTTGGCGTTATCGGATCAATAATTTGTTTTAAATTTAACAGACATTATTAGTTTTTATGACAGAACTATTATCATTTCAAGCCGACTGTGTATAACCGCTCCGTATTTGAAAAGTAGAAAATGGCTTGTTGACAGCCATTTTGATATTAAGAAGATTTAATCTTTTCTTTCTTTTTTTTTTCTTTTAAACGCCTTCAGAACTATTGGTCCGAGGTAAGACATTAAATTGAAAAGACATCAAATATAAAAATACTTAATAGCCTGCATTAAATATTTGTTATAAATTGACTTTCAACATTGGAGATGTCTTAACAATTTTTGAGACAGGATTTAAAAAAAAAAAAAAAACGTTGTTGATGTCTCATTTATTTTTTTAGCATAGAATCAAAACCAGGAGAAGGATACTTTGATACAAAGACAAACTTCCGACAACTTCTGCAACGCTGCCGGTGCCCAGGGCCGGCGCTAGCAGGGTGCGGGGCCTTGGGCAAATTGAATTTTGCGGGGCCGTGATGAAGGCTGAACAAAAGGTTAATGGGTCTATATACAGCATACAATTCCCTGATGATCCCCTTTCGTCTGCTTAATATGTGCCCAGAGGTCTTCCCGAGATTCATCTCGAAGGGATAGTATGGGAGCCAGACTGACCTTCAGACCATTTGACTATCTAATAACTCCGAATATTGTGTTGACTGGATTAGGAACTATTAGTAGGCTTCGGTATATTATAAATCTACTACGGCAACGTGCGGGGCCCAGCAAACGCGGGGTTTTGGGCGGTCGACCACTTCTCCATCCCCTAGTGCCGGCCCTGCGGTGCTAATCTGTGCCATCTATTTATTGTGTCCACCTAGGGTTATCCTGGTGCACGGAGAGAGGCGTTTTTCCTTGTCTAGTTTTCTGCTGGGGACTGAGCGCCAGCACACGTTCTTGGCATTAACAGTCACACGACACCCTCGCCTTTGAGTAAAGTACACAATAAAACGTTTTCTGCTCTACTGCTCCAGTGCTCAAACTCCGCGCTCCGTTACTCAAACTTCTTCGGTTCCTATCGGGCTGGAACCTTTGACACGTGCTTAGAACTAGCCGTATGTCTGTTTGTGATGTAGAGGTTCTCAGGATGCAATCTGGGGCATTCTCATAGTTGAGTATTTAATGTTGCCCTATCTTGTCAACAAATGTATCTGTCACTCCGTTATCTCTATCCGCTGGGAATTAAAAAGCTGTTGCGTCTGTTGAGAGAACTAAATTTCCTACAGCTTTTCACCATTTTTGGAACTTGGCCGCTTGTCCAACCACTGATAAGTGGACTATACTACTATGTGGATGTTCGAAATTATGAACAACATTGTATAACAGTAAATTAGTATTGTAATATATGGTAAAGCTTCTACACCAGCCCAAGAGGAGGGCGCGATATGTAGCAGACCAAGAGGGGGGCGTGACATGCACCAGACCAAGAGGAGGGTGTGATGCACCAGCCCAAGAGGAGGGTGTGATGCACCAGCCTAAGAGGAGGGTGTGATACACCAGCCTAAGAGGAGGACGAGTGCGCCAGGCATAGCGGATGGCGTGATGCACCAGGACAAGAAAAGGGCACGATGTACCTGGCCAAGAGGATGGCGCGATGCACCAGCCTCAGAGGAGGGTGTGATGCATCAGCTTAAGAGGAGGGTGG